>OU342746.1:51747976-52288452 GCA_910589775.1 Avena eriantha | reverse complement strand
AAACCACATAAGGATCCACCAGTGTCATTGCGTGTGTGTTCTTTTCATGAACCACGCCCAATGTCATTGCATGTGTGTTGCTCTAAATAAACCACATAGGATCTACCAGTGTCATTGCACGTCTATTATCTTCATGAACCACACCCAGTGTCATTGCATGTGTGTTCTTCTAAACAAACCACATAAGGATCCACCAGTGTCATTGCATGTCTGTTCTTTTCATGAACCACACCCAATGTCATTGCATTTGTTTTCCTCTAAACAAACCACATAAGGGTCCACCAGTGTCATTGCATGTGTATTCTTTTCATGAACCACACCCAATGTCACTGCATGTGTGTTGGTCTAAATAAACCACATAACGATATATCAGTGTCATTGCACGTCTATTATTTTCATGAACCACACTTAGTGCCATTGCATGTGTGTTCTTCTAAACAAACCACATAAGGATCCACCAGTGTCATTGCATGTCTGTTCTTTTCATGAACCACACAGAAGGATCCACCAGTGTCATTGCATGTATGTTCTTTTCATGAACCACACCCAATGTCACTACATGTCTGCTCTTTTCATGAACCACATAAGGATCCACTAGTGTCGTTGGATGTGTGTTTTTCTCATGAACCACACCTAGTGTTATTGCATGTGTGTTCTTCTAAACAAACCACATACGGATCCACCTGTGTCATTCATGTATGTTCTTTTCATGAACCACACATAAGGATCCACTAGTGTCATTGCATGTCTGTTCTTTTCATGAACCTCACCCAATGTCATTGCATGTTTGTTCATTCCATGAACCACATAAGGATCTACCAGTGTCATTGCATGTCTGTTCTTTTCATGAACCACATAAGGTTCCACCAGTGTCATTGCATGTCTCTTCTTTTCATGAACCACGTAAGGATCCACCAGTGTCATTGCATGTCTGTTATTTTCATGAACCATACCCGGTGTCACTACATGTCTGTTCTTTTCATGAACCACATAAGGATCCACCAGTGTCATTGGATGTGTGTTCTTCTCATGAACCACACGTGGATCCACCGGTGTCATTGCATGTATGTTCTTTTCATGAACCACACCCAATGTCATTGCATGTCTGTTCTTTTCATGAACCACATAAGGATCTACCAGTGTCATTGCATGTCTGTTATTTTCATGAACCACACCTAGTGTCATTGCATGTGTGTTCTACTAAACAAACCACATAAGGATCCACCAGTGTCATTGCAAGTCTGTTCTTTTCATGAACCACACATAAGGATCCACTAGTGTCATTGCATGTTTGTTCTTTTCATGAACCACACCCAATGTCATTGCATGCCTATTATTTTCATGAACCACATAAGGATCTACTAGTGTCATTGCATGTATGTTCTTTGCATGAACCACACCTAGTGTCATTGCTTGTTTGTTCTTTTCATGAAACACACCTGGTGTTACTGCATGTCTGTTCTTTTCATGAACCACATAAGGATCTACCAGTTTCATTGGATGTGTGTTCTTCTCATCAACCACATGTGGATCCACCGATGTAATTGCATGTCTGTTCTTCTAAACGAACCACATAAGGATCCACCAGTGTCATTGCATGTCTATTCTTGTCATGAACCACACCTAGTGCCATTGCATCTGTGTTCTTCTAAACAAACCACATAAGGATCCACAAGTGTCATTGCGTGTGTGTTCTTTTCATGAACCACACCCAATGTCATTGCATGTGTGTTGCTCTAAATAAACCACATAAGGATCTACCAGTGTCATTGCACGTCTATTATCTTCATGAACCACACCCAGTGTCATTGCATGTGTGTTCTTCTAAACAAACCACATAAGGATCCACCAGTGTCATTGCATGTCTGTTCTTTTCATGAACCACACCCAATGTCATTGCATGTGTGTTCCTCTAAACAAACCACATAAGGGTCCACCAGTGTCATTGCATGTGTATTCTTTTCATGAACCACACCCAATGTCATTGCATGTGTGTTGGTCTAAATAAACCACACAACGATCTACCAGTGTCATTGCACGTCTATTATTTTCATGAACCACACTCAGTGTCATTGCATGTGTGTTCTTCTAAACAAACCACATAAGGATCCACCAGTGTCATTGCATGTCTGTTCTTTTCATGAACCACACCCAATGTCATTGCATGTGTGTTCCACTAAACAAACCACATAAGGATCCACCAGTGTCATTGCGTGTCTGTTCTTTTCATGAACCACACCCAGTTTCATTGCATGTGTGTTATTCTAAACAAACCACATAAGGATCCACCAGTGTCATTGCATGTCTGTTCTTTTCATGAACAACACATAAGGATCCACCAGTGTCATTGCATGTCTGTTCTTTTCAACAACCACACCCAATGTCATTGCATGTCTGTTCTTTTCATGAACCACATAAGGATCTACCAGTGTCATTGCATGTCTTTTCTTTTCATGAACCACATCAGGAACCACTAGTGTCATTGCATGTCTGTTCTTTTCATGAACCACACCCAGTGTCATTGCATGTCTGTTCTTTTCATGAAACACACCCGGTATCATTGCATGTATGTTCTTTTCATGAACCACATAAGGATCTACTAGTGTCATTGGATGTGTGTTCTTCTCATGAACCACACGTGGATCCATTGGTGTCATTGCATGTCTGTTCCTCTAAACAAACCACATAAGGATCTACCTGTGTCATTGCATGTCTATTCTTTTCATGAACCACACCCAGTGTCATTGCATGTGTTTTCTTCTAAACAAACCACATAAGGATCCACAAGTGTCATTGCATGTTTGTTCTTTTCATGAACCACACATAAGGATCCACAAGTGTCATTGCATGTCTGTTCTCTTCATGAACCACACCCAATGTCATTGCATGTCTGTTCTTTTCATGAACCACATAAGGATCTACCAGTGTCATTGCATGTTTGTTCTATTCATGAAACACACCCAGTGTCATTGCATGTCTGTTCTATTCATGAAACACACCTGGTGTCACTGCATGTCTGTTCTTTTCATGAACCACATAAGGATCTTCCAGTGGCATTGGATGTGTGTTCTTCAAATGAACCACGCGTGGATCCACCGATGTCATTGCATGTATGTTCCTCTAAACAAACCACATAAGGATCCACCAGTGTTATTGCATGTCTGTTCTTTTCATGAACCACACCCAGTGTCATTCCATGTGTGTTCTTCTAAACAAACCACATAAGGATCGACAAGTGTCATTGCATGTATATTCTTTTCATGAACCACACATAAGAATCCACCAGTGTCATTGCATGTCTGTTCTTTTCATGAACCACACCCAATGTCATTGCATGTCTGTTCTTTTCATGAACCACATAAGGATCCCCCAGTGTCATTGCATGTCTGTTATTTTCATGAACCACATAAGGATCCACCAGTGTCATTGTATGTTTGTTCTTTTCATGAACCACACCAGTGTCATTGCATGTCTGTTCTTTTCATGGAACACACCTGGTGTCACTGCATGTCTGTTCTTTTCATGAACCACATAAGGATCCACCAGTGTGATCGGATGTGTGTTCTTCTCATGAACCACACCAAGTGTCATTGCATGTGTGTTCTTCTAAACAAACCACATAAGGATCAACCAGTGTCATTGCGTGTCTGTTCTTTTCATGAACCACACATAAGGATCCACCAGTGTCATTGCATGTATGTTCTTTTCATGAACAACACCCAATGTCATTGCATGTCTGTTCTTTTCATGAACCACATAAGGATGTACCACTGTCATTGCATGTATGTTCTTTGCATGAACCAGATAAGGATCCACCAGTGTCATTGCATGTCTATTCTTTTCATGAAACACATAAGGATCCACCAGTGTCATTGCATATCTGTTCTTTTCATGAACCACACCCAGTGTCATTGCGTCTGTTCTTTTCATGGAACACACCCGGTGTCACTGCATGTCTGTTCTTTTCATGAACCACATAAGGATCTACCAGTGTCATTGGATGTGTGTTCTTCTAATGAACCACACGTGGATCCACTAGTGTCATTGCATGTTTGTTCTTTTCATGAACCACACGCAGTGTCATTGCATGTGTGTTCTTCTAAACAAACCACATAAGGATCCACCAGTGTAATTGGATGTCTGTTCTTTTCATGAACCACACATAAGGATCACCAGTGTCATAGCATGTGTGTTCTTTTCATGAACCACACCCAATGTCACTGCATGTCTTTTCTTTTCATAAACGACATAAGGATCCACCAGTGTCATTGGATGTGTGTTCTTCTCATGAACCAAACGTTGATCCACCGGTGTCATTGCATGTCTGTTCTTTTCATGAACCACACCCAATGTCATTGCATGTCTGTTCTTTTCATGAACCACACCCAATGTCATTGCATGTCTGTTCTTTTCATGAACCACATAAGGATCTACCAGTGTCATTGCATGTACTTTCTTTTCACGAACCACACCCAGTGTCATTGCATGTGTGTTCTTCTAAACAAACCACATAAGGATCCACCAGTGTCATTGCATGTCTGTTCTTTTCATGAACCACACATAAGGATCCACCAGTGTCATTGCATGTCTGTTCGTTTCATGAAGCACACCCAATGTCATTGCATGTCTGTTCTTTTCATGAACCACACCCAGTGTCATTGCATGTCTGTTCTTTTCATGGAAGACACCCGGTATCACAGCATGTCTGTTCTTTTCATGAACCACATAAGGATCTACTAGTGTCATTGGATGTGTGTTCTTCTCATGAACCACACGTGGATCCACTAGTGTCATTCCATGTCTGTTCTTTTCATGAACCACACCCAGTGTCATTGCATGTTTATTCTTTTCTTGAACCACATAAGGATCTACCAGTGTCGTTGCATGTCTGTTCATTTCATGAACTACACCCAGTGTCATTGCATGTGTGTTCTTCTAAACAAATCACATAAGGATGCACCAGTGTCATTGCATGTCTGTTCTTTTCATGAACCACACCCAATGTCATTGCATGTTTGTTCTTTTCGTGAACCTCATAAGGATCTACCAATGTCATTGCATGTTTGTTCTTTTCATGAAACACACCCAGTGTCATTGCATGTCTGTTCTTTTCATGAAACACACCCAGTGTTACTTCATGTCTGTTCTTTTCATGAACCACATAAGGATCTACCAGTGTCATTGGATGTGTGTTCTTCTCATGAACCACACGTGGATCCACCGGTGTCATTGCATGTCTGCTCCTCTAAACAAACCACATAAGGATCCACCAGTGTCATTGCATGTCTGTTCATTTCATGAACCACACCCAGTGCCATTGCATGTGAGTTCTTCTAAGAAAACCACATAAGGATCCACCAGTGTCATTGCCTGTCTGTTCTTTTCATGAACCACATATGGATCCACCAGTGTAATTGCATGTCTGTTCTTTTCATGAATCACAGCTAGAGTCATTGCATGTCTGTTACTTCCATAAACCACATATGGATCCACCTAGTGTGATTCCATGTCTATTCCTCTAAACAAAGCACATAAGGATCCACCAGTGTCATTGGATGTGTGTTCTTCTCTTGAACCACACGTGGATCCACCGGTGTCATTGCATGTTTGTTCCTCTAATCAAACCACATAAGGATCCACCAGTGTCATTGCATGTCTATTATTTTCATGAACCACACCAAGTGCCATTGCATGTGTGTTCTTCGAAACAAACCACATAAGGATCCAGCAGTGTCATTGCATGTCTGTTCTTTTCATGAACCACTTATGGATCCACCAGTGTCATTGCATGTATGTTCTTTTCATGAACCACATAAGGATCCACCAGTGTCATTGCATGTCTGTTATTTTCATGAACCACACCCAGTGTCAGTGCATGTCTGTTCTTTTCATGAACCACACCCAGTGTCATTGCATGTCTGTTCTTTTCATTAACCCTGGCTAGAGTCATTGCATGTCTATTATTTCCATAAACCACACATGGATCCACCGATGTCATTGCATGTCTGTTCTTTTCATGAACCACACCCAGTGTCACTGCATGTCAGTTCTTTTCATGAATCACAGCTAGAGTCATTGCATGTCTGTTACTTCCATAAACCACATATGGATCCACCTAGTGTGATTGCATGTCTGTTCTTTTCACAAACCACACATGGATACACCAGTGTCATTGCATGGGTAGCTGTTAGACCGAGTCTTCTAGAAGGCACGCCGTAACACAGTTGTTCTGCTTGACGATTGTTACATACCGTTCGATTGGGGCGCTTGGATGATTGGATGGTCTTCGTGAGAGCGATCTGCGAGTAGGCTGTTCTGCAGCATGATTGGCCACGCTTGCTCTGGACAAACTGGCAACACCGGGCGCTCCCTTGTTGCGAGTGTCACGTCTCACGAGTTGAGTGGGCCACATCTCGGTGTCACGTCCCCATTACTTCTCTTCCTCCCCGTACTTCTCTTCCTTACCCTCGAAGCCACTTTCCCCATTTCACTCCCATCCAACCGTAGCCGCAAGCTGACGACGCCTCCATCCCAATCCCCTCTCCGGCAGCCACCCCCCCTCCCCTCTCGCCATGGGTTCAAGGGAGACGGCGAGGAAACGCGTCGTGACGACAGGGACGGTGATTTCGATGTGAGTCGTCTCATCTCTATTTCTATCATCTGTGGCCAGTTATCTATTTTTTGAGCTAGATCTAATCTGTTTACTCATGCGCGTATGATGTGTTAGGCCAACCAGACGATGTATGACTCCAACTAACTATCACAGTTTAGAGGATGAAGACAGTCCTCTAGTATGTAAACATGGATATGTGCCCGCTAAATCTGTAGCCTTCGAAGGACGAAACGCAGGCATGAGGTTTCTACGGTGTCAAGGACATCGTGCAATGATGCAAGGCGGAAGTTGCGGTGTTGTCAAATGGGTAGATCCAGAGTGGCCCAAATCGATGCAAAAAATGCTGGACAAACTATGGGAAATGACTGTCGAGTTGAAAGAATCCTTATTCAGCTCACTTCTTGACAGTGTTGAGACGAAGCTATGGGAATCAGTTGACATGACCAAGCATAAGCGAGATCTCAGGTGGGTGCAAGACAAGGTTATCAAAGTCGAGAAGGAGAGGGACGCGGCGTTGGCCCTGAAGGCTAAAGCAGAGCAAGAACTGACTCAAGCAAGGAATGATCTCCACCAGGCCAAAGTCCTGCAGTACACATTTAAGAGTATTGACAAGTGCATGAGGAAAAATGCAGAGAAACAGTTGAAGTTGTGCACGGAAGATGCTAAAAGGAAGGAGCAGACAATTCGATCCTTGCTCTCGCAGGAAGATGCGCATCGGGCCAAGATTAGGAAGATCAAGGAGATGTGTGATAACTAGTTCTATTTAGCTTAAGCTCTATGCCTTTTTAAGTTGTACTATATGTACTTGTTGACCTAGCGGTCTGAACTATTGGTCCCGGATTCTAGGGAGGAAAAAATTTTCTTTGACCATGCATTAATTTGTGGAAGAATTTGTGATTTAGATCAATTTCTGCCTCGATTTAGATCTCTGTCTCAGATTGGGAACATGACCATGGACCAAAGACACCCTTTCTACTAGTGTATTCTGACATTGGTGGTTTGTTTAAACGTAATCTACGTGGATTGTGCCGCATGAAAATGGCATAACCACAATTTATAAAGTGGAAGCACGTACATCCGGTTACTGGAGATCCGGGAGCTTCGCCAGATGCAGGGGATGCAGGAGCAGAGAGGCGGTGAGATAGACGGGCTCAAGATTAGGCCAGAAAGTGGTACCGATTTCCTCCTCATCTAGGCATTATCGGTGAGAACATTGCTGTTTATGTTGGCACGTCGTTGTGCAGCATCTGAAATAAGTTGCTGCTTCGTGGAGTGTGGCAGCTTAAATAATTTATTTCTGCGCCACTTACATTCTGTCGTATTTGGAGACCTCCCGCCCCTTAGCAATCGTGGAACCGGTGGATCCTTGTTTTCAGATAGCAGTGGCACAATCACAATTTCGGATTCAACTACTGACTCGGGCGTTTCCAAACCCTAAGTCGCGGTATATTTTACTCAGAGAATGTGGGTAGATTGTTTCGCCCAGCAACGTGCCACACACAAAGCGATCAGAATTTAACAGAATTACATATATAGATTCAAGTTCAACACATTACTATGCATCTTCATTGCCAGCAGCCTTCTTCCGCAGCCTAGGTGCTAAGCGTTCACGTCCACTGGCTTCTTCATTTCCTGCATTCTTCCTCTTCCTGGGTGCCAATTTTCTTAGCTTCACGTACTTTGCATCGCTAGGACAATGGGCACTAGAATCGTGTCCAGCATCATCTTTCCACTCGTTTTTAATTTCTTCGGGCAGCAAAATGACACCTTTCCACTCGTTTTTAATTTCTTCGGGCAGCAAAATGACTGACGCGGCAGTCATGTTTCTAACCTTGCGGCGCTTCCTATCAAAGAAACAAGACTGTTGCATAACTGCCCAATATCTACAGAGTAAATAAAACAAAAATTACAATTCAGCACAAACATGCGAACCCCAAGAGACCTTTGCTTACCAGGAGATAATTGGGTTCGAGCAACCACCCTATCCAAGAATAGAAGGGCGACTCCCAGTTGCAGCAGCTTCCACATCCAGTATATCACATTTCAGCTCAAACATGGCAGCCGAAGCATACCTTTTCATCAACCCAATTAGCTGACTGTCACACGTTATAGGAACCATGATGCCACGTTCATCCATGAAGCTAAACTTTGCAGTCTGCTTCGGCTATAATTCAACATGATTACGCAGAGCAGCAACCATACCAGATATAGTGCAGATCTACGCATGCGCTTCTTCCATCGTGAAACAATGGTGTCCATACCTCTTGCCCTTAGAGTCGTACCTATAGAGGACTACTGTAACCGGGTAAGGGGGGTCTGCGCAGATCCCACTTGACAGAAAACTGTGGACAAAATATGTTTGTCAACATTGGGCTAATAAACAATTTGAGGTTCAGTAGCCAGCTAGCAGTTGTAACTAGTGCGAATAGCAAAGAGAAGGGTAGATCGCCCGCTTGTAGACAGAACTTCTTCTTTCTTGATAGTAGGATCTGCCATCCTCCGAGCAGCTCGGCTCTTCGGCGGCACAGGCGGGCTAGAGCCTCGCAACGGTGGCTATGGCATGCGCCATTGGAGCTCGGGATCAGCGTCTGGGCGCAGCAACTGGGCGCAGTAACTTGGCACAAGAAGTCAAATGTTCGAAGGGATCGTCCTGCCTGGAGGGTGGATTCCGACGCCGCCGGTGCTGGGGGAAAGCTGGGAATGGATTTGTGAAATTGGTCAACGCATCCAATCCACTTAGCTGCTCGATTTGCCTAAGAGGTTGCCGCGTTGGCGCCCGCGTCACGAACAAATGACCGACATGAGGGTCCCGACCGTCTACTTCACAGGGCAATTTAACGAAATGTTTGAATTTGGCAGGGGTGAGATGAGTTTGTCTCGAAATGGCCCCTCTAAGTAGTTGGCGGCCCAACTTTTCGAAACGCGGTAATTTCAGGCAACTTAGGTACCGCCATGCGCTGGCCTGCCAACTTTGGTACCGCAGACGAACAAGCCCCCGGGTGAGGTGGTGGCCGGGTAGGCCCCGCCTACCAGCCTAGAGCCCGCGGTTAGCAACGGCTTGCAAGGCATCGGCGGCCATACCTACGGCCCACCAGTGCCCGTACCCGCATGCCCCCGCTAGAGCCTGCCCGCTAGCACCCACTCACGCGTGAGTGGGCTTGCCTGGTCGGTGGGGCCCATCTGGCGGCGTTTATTGCTACCCTTTGGGGTGACTTTCCTCTAGGCATTTTCCCTCCGGGGTTTGGCACAATAGAGCAAGTTGCCCCATGAATATTAATTTTAACTATTTATTTTATATATTAATCAACAATTCATATATAAATGCATATTATAATATCTCTATTAATCTGAAACACCATCCGGCTTCTTTCCTTATCCGAAACAACTTCGGATCCTCTTCGGAACTATTCTGATAATCTTCTTGGAACAATTCTGATACTGTCTTTCTCATTGGTGATCCATTCACTACCATAATGATCTCGGAATGTCATAAGACCCTTAATGATCTCATCGAGTGGGCCTAGTGTATCTTCTCATCACACAGGTGGACAAATCCTTATATTTATTCATAGGTCTCAACATGTTCCTTTGGAATACTTAATACAAACATTTATAGTCACCTAGTTATGGTCATGACGGTTGATGTGATCAAAGCATCCACGGGAGACCATGATATGATCTAATGTTCTAAGGAGTAGGTCACTTTGTTTCTAACTATCACAATGTTGAACCATGTGACTAGATCACATTGTAATACTTATTTGGGTAATGTACATCATATCATTATCCAATTATATGTCTCTGTTGTCAACTAGCATAAATGCTCCATGATTAGGCAGCCTTGATCATTGGTTTCCCAACAAACTAGATGAATAGATGCTACTGGGGACTAGGTTTGTTTGCATACCACATATGTATCAATGTTTCCACTTGACACAGTATAGCATAGTATGAAACTATTATGAACTAGTTTGAGATAATATAATAAACCTATTTATTATTTGCCTCTAGGGCATATCTCCTTTAGTCTCCCACTTGCACTAGAGTACAAATAATCTAGTTGCATTTAAACATAAAAACATGTGTTTTATAGATCATGCCTGCTTGTGGAAAACATCATATCTTCTGATCTGTTTTACTAAATCCTTATGTCTTTTGCAAATCGCTAGTGTCTCCTAATTTTGACACTTACACCATTATCACATAATGTGCCAAGGTATATGTTTGGTGACAAAGTGAGACTTTGTTTATTAGTATAATATAACGGTCGATTAGTCACGAGAACTTTCACTGTTGTCATGTTTACTAGAAACACACTTAGTTGAAGTTGAACTTTGTTAATCAAAGTTGCCATGCTTTTATATTATCGAAGTAGTTTCCCACATCAATATCAATGTAGATTATTCTATTTTACTATGCTACTGATGATACACTTAATCTTGGTTCATTGATTTGCATGAATCACTTCAGAACCTGCGCTTCTATCCAAGAACATGGGTCACATTTTAGTCAAGTATACAACATGGTTATGTGAAAAAACATATGATAGAGACATAAGAGATGAGGGCCATCTCAATCCTTCTTCTCAACCATTGTTTTCTACACCCAAAGTTTCACCTAGTTTTACAAATAAGAACATTCCTTTCTTGTTCCATTCTGAACTCTTTTAGAATCCAAACTAGTACATTCCAATCCTTCTTTAGAATCTAAACAGAAACGTATAGACTTCAATGTTTTATTAAACATACAAATCTATCTCTATAGATTCTAGTGTTCAATACTTTGATCAACTTCATTCATAGAATATTTCATAGTATTTACTAACATCAATTACTTCATTCATTATATGGTAAGCATATATACTTGAATGATATCACTCTTCCACTCAAATATGCTACTATATATGAGATTTTTGTGAACATCGTCATAGCTCCCACTAAAATATGTTATCCACACATTTGATTAAGAAACTATTTAATTCCCAATTAAATACTTCATAAGTGTAGGTCTCCTTGACATTTTGGCAATTTCAAAATCCTTTGATCATTTATCAAATCAAGAGTTTCCCTCTACGAGATATCAGCATCCAAATCCTAAACATAAATCCACCAGACATAAAGCATTGCTAATTTATTGTAGCCAATTATTGAATTTTTTAAGATTATCCTCATGACAAATCAAGCTTTGTGTCTTCTAGAGTTGCATTATTTCCCATAACTTTGTAGTTATTTAGGAAGGATCAAATAACCACTTACTTTGATAACATCAAGTAACGTATTACTTTTACAATCTTAAATGTAACTTTCTATGGATTTCATGACTTCTAGTCATTTTTCGTACTTAGGTCATGATGGGCGAATACCAATTGGGGTATACCCATGGAGCGGAGTCGCCCATGGCGAGTGGGTTCGCGAGAACTGGCGACTGGACCAAGTCTGCCCAGGAAGAAGTAGAGCGTCCCAATCTGCCTGAACGGTGACTTCATGACTCACCAAATATGGCGACTAGGGCGTATTGGACCCAGACGCCACGACGACTGAAGGCCCAACATAGTGACTACAATATGTAGCCCACCAAAACACTTGTAAATCCTAACTGGTTGCATATATAAAGCCACCAGGGGCACCCCCACGGGGTATGTCATATTAGATCTCATTAGACATAGTCACTCCCTCCGCCCACAACGGCTCCATGTAAACCAATCTATGATCATATACTAGATTGACAACAGGACGTAGCGATCCTCCATCGAGGGGACGTGAACCTAGGTACATCGTGTGCCAATCTCGCTCCTAAATTCTCCTACGTCGCCTTGCCTCCTCTACGATAGTTGGCACCCACCATGGGGCAGCGATGCTTGGAGGTGATGATCCGGGCAGGATCCACAAATTCTTCATCAACGTCAGCCTAATCGCTGACTAGTTTGTGAACCGATGAATAGATGGAGCACTGCTTCGTCACGAAGAAAGAACAGATCGAATCGGCAGATTGACCCAATGTCCCTGCAGCAATAAAGCGGTGAAAGGCCATGATTCCTATTCGATCCCTTGTTTCTTTTTCTCATCAATCACTTTTCACTCAATTATTTTCTTTGGACCTAATGTCCCTTTGTGTGATGTTGACATGTACGGATGGCTTAGAGAATTGAATATCTATACTAAACCGGATTGGAACATGTACTGATGGTACTCATCAGCTACAGTTGCACGAGTGCTCTCAGCGTACAGAGCCTTGACCAATTGCGCTCATGCAAAATGCTTCTACTTCACTGTCATGGCCGCGTGTTACTTTGTCGGCGACTGATAGCTGTGAGATTCGACACATTTTTGATGGCTTTTATTGATGGTTTTCTCCCAGATTTGATCGTTTCTGGTTTGACCTAATGCTAATACTTCGGTAGCGAAGAAAACTTGGATTTTAATGTGTGTTTCAGGTTCTGAATGTCAACAGAAGGATTTAACTAGATAAATACAATATTCTGGAGAAAAAAAGCAAGTCCCACTTTGGAACCACGTGAGGGGAGCTCACAGAGGCTTTAACGAGCAACTATACGGCAGGAATATTTTTCCGGTCGTATTGTTCCCGCTGTATAGTTTCCATTTCCTCTATCTTATCAAAAGGGACAACTTCTATGAAGGGACCAAGGACGAAAACACAACACAACAGCCGCCACATCATCCAGAGGGGATAAAGAAGAGATTCGGAGAAGAAGGAGAAGACATTCTTCATCTCGCTCCACGATCTTCGACCTCCTAGCCAATACACCCCCATAACCACTACTTGTACTTGAGAGAGAGAGGGATCTCCACCTTGCAAGACTAGTGTTTGAGATTGTTTCTTCCCATCTTGAACTGTGTTGGATATTTTTCTATTCTTATTGTGGATCTCCACGGTAATACCAAGAAGAATTCTCTTTATTTGATTATATTGATGGTCCGTTCTTCTCTCATGTGTGAGTAATTCCCTTAGGCACGGGAGATGTAGGGGATTAGTAAGATGTGATGTGCCTTCATATATTTTACATTAGTTTGTGATAGATTCTAATTACTATATTATGTGTGCTTGACTATATGTGGGATGTTTAATGCTTCTTGTCCAATTAAGGGCCCAGACAACATGATACCTTGTTCTACATAGACAAGATCTTGTACGCTAGTGGACTGGCGACCCCCGGGTGACACGGGGATATCAATGGAAAGCTAGTTGACTCGAGGATAACGAGTAACCACTGTGCTTATTGCATTATCCGATCCAAGGAGCTTAATCGCTAAGCGACCTAAAGGGTCTTAATCGTCTAGTGTCTGACCCTGGTTTTGGTATAGTAGGATTACTGAAGTTGGGATGAAATCTATCAAGAGGAGTTCCAGCTAATTATGTGTTACTCGCCTACACATATATCTATAAGATTATAATTGTTACATTTACCACTTGTCCACCTGGCACATTCACTATCACCATGAACTGAATCTCCCCGCGCCCTCTTTCGCCATCTGCAGGAAACAACAAACAAGCAAAATTGTTCTTTACTTTTATGCATTATATTTCTAAAGTTTACATTTTAGTTCTATTTAAATCTATCGCATTTAATCAAAATTCCATTCTTATTTCAACACTTGCAGCCAATTCACTCGAAGACCTATGACAACTTCGGGTGTGACAGAGACTTCATCAATAAAAACTTACCTTTGGGATCCATGTGGGATCAATATCTGAACTTCAAAACTAGCTACAAACGATATGTGCTCTTCCAGACATCAAGCTATTTTCAGGCACTGTTGCCAGGGAGCTAAGCGCTAAGTGTTTGTCTTTTGAAATTTCAGGTGTTGCTACTACAAAATGTTCTCCTTAGGAGACAAAGGGTCTAGACGCTCTGGTAGGACCTAGCTGCCGGATTATATTGAGCGCGTGCGTGCTCAGAGGTGTGAAGAAATTATTGAAAAACTTTTAAGATCAAATAAAGTTGAAGTTGAAAAACTGAGTGATATTATGGAAATCATGTCTATTTATAGGACAACTCCTATGAAACATGAGAAAACTCTCAGGGAATACAGTGCTCCAAGTTCTGAATTTCTTAAAGAACCAATAGAGTTTCCTAATCCTGGAGTTAGAAAATATCGATTTGATGGTGGAATTATTAAAATTTTGTAGGAGAAAGCTTTCAGTGGAAGGGAAGACAAAGACCTAGAAAGACATATTAGAAAGTTTGACGATGTGATAACATCACTCGGACCAAAAGGTTTCCCAAGAGACTTATCTCTTCTTAAATTATTTCGGTGGTCTCTTAAAGGTAAAGCTCTACACTGGTTTTATTCTCTCCCTCGCCATTACATTAAATGTTGGGAAAACTGCATTACTAAATTCATAAACAGGTTTCTTCCTTTTAAAAGGTAACCGAACTAAGAAAGAACATAGGCAATTTTAGTCAAAACGTGGGAGAAAACTACCCACAAGCTTGGGAAAGATTTTATGGAATGATCAATAGTATTCCTAATCATGGCTATTCTGAACTAACAATCTACCATTTATTTTACCATGGTCTCAATACTCAATGTAGAGAATTTCTTGCCTTCTCAGCAGGAGGATCAATAAATACTTTAACTATTAAAGAATGTTTTGAATTAATGTCTACTAGGGCTAAGAATGATTCTTTATATAATCCTGATTTTGGCACTAAGCCAAAAAAAGGGATACTTTGGATAACTCCTGATCTTATGCCTGAGGTACATAAAACTATGAAAGAAAAAGGTATACCTTCTGAACTTGCTAAAGAAAACAAAGAGGATTTGTTACAAGTTTTAACTAAAGAAGATGAAACTATAAAAGTTTTTCAGGAATTAAAACAGCGACAAGTAAAATCTCATAATAACTTGCATAAGCATTTCCAAAAACACAAAAAGATTTTGGCAGAACTCATTGAAAATTATGATGATATTGGCCAAGAAATAAAACTATTTCATAAGTAGCTTAGTATGATTGAAACCCAGTGTGAACAAATAGTATCTGGTTATCAAATTTTTTTGTGTGATGGTAAAGATATTTTTGTTTCTACTAATGTTGTCACAAGAATGGGTGAGGTTGTTACAGGACCCTTAGGACCACCGGAATACAAAACTGAAAAAGAGCGAAAGGAAAAAAGTCTTGCTCGAAGCAAGTCAAGAAGATGATACGTTGGTGGGTCCTCAAGATGAAACTGAGACGCAAGGGCAAAGCAAGGAGGACCACAATGATGCACAGGATGATCAATATGACTTTGATGCACAGACGGTTGATCCAAGAGAAGATAAAGAAACAAGGAAGATGAAGTTGTTGTATTAGAAAAGAAGAAAAGAAATAAGCAACAACAAAAGAAAGCAACGAAAGAGCCTAACCCCCCGAAAAAGGTAAAAGACAAAAGTAAGTCAGGTGAGAAAAGCTTCCTTATCTAGATCGAAAAAAGAAAGCACCGGGGAGCTCAGAGAGGCTTTAACGAGCAACTATACGGCGGGAATATTTTTTTCGGCTATATAGTTCCTGTCGTTTAGTTGCCACCGCCTATGTCTTGTCAAAAGGGACAACTTCCATGAAGGGACCAAGGACGAAAACACAACACAACAGTCGCCACACCATCCAGAGGGGAGAAAGAAGAGATCCGGAGAAGAAGGAGAAGGCGTTCTTCATCTCGCTCCACGATCTTCGACCTCCTAGCCAATACACCCCCATATCCTACTTGAGAGAGAGAGAGGGATCTCCACCTTGCAAGACTAGGGTTTGAGATTGGTTCTTCCCATCTTTAATTGTGTTGGATATTTTCTATTCTTATTGTGGATCTCCACGATAATACCAAGATGAATTCCCTTTATTTGATTATATTGATGATCCGTTCTTCTCTCATGTGTGAGTAATTCCCTTGGGCGTGGGAGATGTAGGGGATTGGTGAGATGTGACGTGCCTTCATATATTTTCCATTAGTTTGTGATAGATTCTAATTACTATATTATGTGTGCTTGACTATCTATGGGATGCTTAATGCTTGTTGTCAAATTAAGGGTCCAGACAACATGATACCTTATTCTACATAGATAAGATCTTGTACGCTAGTGGACCGGCGACCCCTGGGTGACACGGGGATATCAATGGAAAGCTAGTTGACTCGAGGATAACGAGTAACCACTGTGCTTATTGCATTAGTCCGATCCAAAGAGCTTAATCGCTAAGCGACCTGAAGGGTCTTAATCATCTAGTGTCTGACCATGGTTTTGGTAGTAGGCTAGTAGGATTATTGAATTTAGGATGAAATCTACCAAGAGGAGTTCCGGCTAATTATAGGTTGCTCGCCTACACATATGTCTATAAGATTATAATTGTTACATTTACCACTCGTCCACCTGGCACATTCACTATCACCATGAACTGAATCTCCCCGCTCCTTCTTTCGCCATCTGCAGGAAACAACTAACAAGCAAAATCGTTCTTTACTTTTATGCATTATATTTCCGAAGTTTACATTTTAGTTCTATTTGAATCTATAACATTTAATCAAAATCCCATTCTTATTTCGACAATTGCAGTAAATCGCTCAAAGACATGTGACAACTTCGGGTGTGACAGAGACTTCAACAATAAACACTTACCTTTGGGATCTTTGTGGGATCGATATCTGAACTTCGAAACTAGCTACAAACGATATGTGCTCTTGCAGACATTAGTGACGACTCGGCTATAGCCGATAATTCTCTCCAACTCAATCTTGGTGATAGTCAGCATGGCATCATAATTCCTTTTCTTTTTTTTAATTCTTTTCTAATTTGTTTTCTTGAATATTAATATGACAGGTGGGCCCTGTCTGTCAGGATTTTAATCTTTTTGAAAATGATTTATGAAATTATTAAACTTCTGACTATGGGTCCAGCTAGAAATAAAATAATTTATAATATCCTAAAAATGTTTAATTGTTTTAAAAATGATTTAAAATGGATTAAAAATGGGAAAAATCATAACTAATTCATTTTAAGTCTGAAAAATACAA
This sequence comes from Avena eriantha, assembly GCA_910589775.1. NCBI lineage: Eukaryota > Viridiplantae > Streptophyta > Magnoliopsida > Poales > Poaceae > Avena > Avena eriantha. Next base: position 52,270,834 of record OU342746.1, on the reverse strand, counting down.
ATAATATATCCAAATGTTCAGAAAAATAAGATCTATCTCATAGCATCAAACTCATGCATCATTGTAATAATTAAAATGATCTCCTTAGTGAAACCCTAATGAATCCCTCTCATATGCCATCGGAGTTTATCAGAAGTGCTATCTAGGGCATTCCTACTCCGCTTAAAATGGTTCATATACCTTTAGGGTTTGATGTAACACCTTTAAATATGTCATATCATGATTCTTGATTGAGCATTTCATCGATGCCATGTGTTGATTGCTGCTTCTTTTTCTGGTGTTTCTGCTTCTTCTCGGTAGACCTCGGAGTTGATGTGAGTAACGATATCAAGTCCAAGATTGAAGACCGAGATCAACACCATCAGAGGTTATCGATGAACGATGCCAAGAAGATGAACCTGAAGTTCTATATCTGAGTATCAACAGGCAAAGTCAAGCATAGCCCCACACATGATAAAATCCTATGCTTTTAAAGTATTACATTCTTGCCATGTGCATATGATTCCAAAGTATTTTATCGATAGATATAGTAATCCAATCTGATGTATGTTACCTTTGTAGCCTATATTCCCTGATCCACTACTCCTAACATAACTAGGGTTTGGCTTTGTGAGCTCCGCTAGAGCTGTTTATATCTGTTGTGCTTAGCCAAGCTTAGTTGTTACAGCTGGTCCATCCGGTTGATGAATCAGAGTTGTGAATGAACCTAGTTGGACAGGATGACGTGGTATGATCAGAGATGAAGGTTAAACATGCTAAGGCTTGTATGGGAGGCCACGTCGGGTTGTGGTTTTTGAAGTCCCATGCTCGCCACCACTAGGATCCGAGTTCTTGCCTCTTGAACCAAGACGAACGTACAGCCACACGGGGTTTATGGGGACCCCTCTGCTGATTAACTTGCCTAGTAGATTCCATGAGTCACATAGTTCGGGCGTTCCATTCGACATATGCATTCTGGTCGTTCTTGAAGGAGGTGGAGGAGGTGTATTCATACAGGTAGGTAAGCGTGGCCGGGAACAAGAGAGGCACGATCTCCGTAATCTTGAACCCTGTGCACATCTCTAGGGACCGACTTCGGGACTTGACCCGTTACAACGGCATCTCCTTAGGGCGTGACTCATGGTCTCGGGGAACGCAAGGTAAAGGTCATGGTCAACCACCCTCAGCCGGCCTTCCAAGGAAGAGGGCTTATCTAGGTGCATTAAGAGTCGGTTGGTACATGTGGGTAAAGTTGTGCACCCCTGCAGGGTATTAATATTTTCGAAAAGCCATGTCCACGGTTATGGACGACTTCGGAACAGATTCAAAGATCATAGAGAACTTTAACCTAATCGTAAAACTTGACAAGAGATGTGAGGTGTGCTTAAGGATGCATCCTCAGGGATCGAGGGGGTGATCCTAGTTGGTAGGTTCAGCTGATAAAGATTCGGTGGATGTCAAAAGAAGATCGAAGCTAGTGATATCGTTCTCTCTTGTCCCCTTTTAAAAGGTTCTACTAGTCGAGCTTCTCCTCTTTCTCTTTTACAAAGAAAGTTAGCTTTATGCAAAGTAACCCCACTAGCCATAAGTCTTGCGGAGTACACCCTGTACTCACCCTTGCTTTGTTGATACTTTTGCAGCAGGTAAGTGTTACCACATAAGAAGAGTTCGTTACAGCATCGACATCGATGAGTAGCTTGGGATTCCCGGTCGGCAGCCTGGAATCTATGGATTGGGACGTCATCATTATGCTTCAGGCCTCTTAGGCCATTTGTTAAGTTTGCTATACTTAATAACATAATTTTCCTTCCGTTGTTTGATGTTTGTGGTCAGTGACCTCTCCTTGTAATATTTTGGTTCTTTGTTCAGTTATGAGCTTGATGTAATTATTTTTGTGTCGTAGGGTCACCGTAATGTTACCGTTCCTCTCTGTATGCTTCCGAGATTTAGGGTAGGCTTATATCAGACAGAGGTCTGAGATTTGTCTAGCACTAATCCCGGGGGTGTCACAATATATACGTGGGCCCAAAATGCTTTGGACCACGGATTCGACAAACACATGTCCCAGAAGCATTTGCTATCTCAAGACACATCCAAGCCTACGACAGTGTAGCCCAGCCAGATACTTGGCTCCAGGATTTTTTCTAGGCCTGCTGCATCGCCAAAGGCGGAAACAGCTTGGTCACAACTCGATATCTCCCACATATGTTGAGGAAGACAGCGCGATCAAGGCTCAATGAACATCTGGAGAACACCATCCAAACTGGTATGACATGCAAAGCGCGTTCTTTCAGAATTTCGAAGGCACATACCGGAGGCCCTGTACGGTAGGAGACCTACAACGTTGTACCCAGAAGGCCGGAGAAACTTGACGAGATTATCTCAGATGATGGATCGACACTAAAAACTCCTGTGAAGGAGTAAATGACCAAACTGCGATTGAAGCCTTCATTGCAGGACTACCAATTGGTTTACTACGTCACCGCCTGAAGTGTGACAAGGTCACTGATCTGGGAGAGATGATAGAAATAGCGATCAAGTATGCAGGTGCTGACGACGACGCAGAGGGATTACTGAACACCCTAGCTATGCCACAGTCGGCAAAACAACCAAAGAAGCAAGCTTAGAAGCGCAAAAACACCTCGGAAGAAAAACCCAACACGAAAACAGCAGTGGTCACTGCTACTTTCGGGTCTGGAGGACGAGGAGGGCGCGGCGGTGGCCGTGGACGCGGTCGTGGGACATCAAGAGTCCAGGGTAGAGGAGACCAGCAACCTGGCAAAACCTACTCCCGGGCCGACATTGCCAACAACCCATGTGTGCATCACCTGGATGCCAATGGGGGCTCATCTCACACAAACACCGAGTGTGGTTTTAAAGACGACATCAAGAAAGACAATACTACTGGCTATAGGGCTAAGCGGAAGAAGGGAAAGAAGAATCCCGAAAAAGATAAAGAGACCAAGGAAGATTCCAACATGGAGGAAGCTGATCCTTCAAATCCCAAGCCGGAGGGGAAGAAAAACTTCCCAACAAAGAAAGACACTTACATCACCTTCCTCGGATCTCAATCAGCTAAGGTCAAGAAAGCAGTTCTGCATGAGCTCAACGCAACTATTCCGTATGTCCCACAATACCTGGACAGGTCGGAAGTGGCAATCACATTTGACCGTGTTGATCATCCGCCTAAGTTGCACATGCGAGGAAAATACGCCTTATTCGTCAACCCACTCATTGATGGCTATGGTTTCTCCAAGACTCTCATGGATGGCGGTAGCAGCATTAATATTCGGTATGTCGAAATGCTACGCCGAATGCGGATCTCGAAGACCCAGCTGAATCACAGCTCTATGATCTTTCACGGGGTTATCCCAGGAAGACAAGCAAATTCCCTAGGAGAAATCACTTTGGACGTTACCTTTGGAACTCCAAAGAACTACCAGAAGAAGGCACTTTCCTTTGAAGTGGTCCCGTTCAAGAGAGCGTACCATGCTATATTTGGACGTCCGGCTTACTGGGCTTTCATGGCTCGTCCATGTTACATTTACAATATGATGAAAATTCCAGGTTCCAACGGCGTGATCACCATCAGGGGATACCCTAAGAAAGCGCGAGAGTGCGAGGACGAAAATGCCGCCTTTGCTGAAGCCATGCTGCACGCCCAGGAGTACCAGTAGATCAAGAAGACCATTGACCCGTCTGAGATGCCTGCAATGAAGAAGGAGGTGACAAAGCCGAATCTAGAGTCCAAGGCATCAGAAGAGACGAAAAAGATGCCGTTGAAGGATGATGACCCCTCCAAGGTGACCCAGATAGGTGTAGGTCTAGATAGCGCATAGGAAAGCGCGCTCGTCAAGTTCCTCCAAGCAAATCAAGATATCTAGTAGACCATAGGAGCGATCGTGGAAGCTAGGCTTTGGCTTGGAGAAGAAACAGGGAGGAAGACGAACTCGATCTGGAGTGGTTGGGGTGGATGGGGTTGCTAGCTGCGGTTGCTCTGCTTAGCTTTATGCAGACGAGAGGAGAGGGACAACGAGCGATGCGTGGTGAACGACACGTGATCAACTTCTGGGAAGAGGAACAGACGACGCGCGGGTCTCGGTTCGCTGTCCATGGCTGGTTGAGCCAGACCAAGAGAGGGTCGAGTGCACCGGAGTGAGATGGAGTAGTGTGAGGCAGGTTTAGCTAGGCCATCGGATGCGGTTCAGCTAACTAACTTGGCCTTGTGTGTGCCATGGTTGGAGTTTTTAGTTAGAGTAGGATGCTAGTGTGTGTGTATGTGTGACCATGTTAGTGCTTGGGTTTAGCTAAGGCTCGCTATGATTTGAATTGAACTCACTCAATTTATTTGAATTGAAGTTCAAAACATCCTAAGCAAGAACACTAGAAGGAAAGATAAGAGAAGGGAGAAGGCGGTGGCATGATTGCATGTGTCATGCATGTACATGTAGTGGTGAGAACCACTACACTTTCCTAGCATTTGAATTATGCCAAGCTTGGAAACCATCCAAGCCCTCCCATGATTTCATTTGGTTGCTGGGCATAATTGAATTAAGAAGGCCATATATATAGTGTGTATGTGCCACTATGAATAAATGCACCCTTATTAAGTCAACTATCCTTACAATTTGATTCAAAACATGGCATGACCTAGAATGACTTCTACAACTACATAGCATGCAAAGGTGGCTATGTGGCTTCTCATATCCAATATTGCGAAAGCAATGGAGATGATATATGGGAGCATGTAGATTTAGAAATGGATCCATTTTCATACATATGAGCTAGATATAAATAGCCAAAGAAATGCAAGTGCTCATACATAGTTTGGATGGTGGAATTTTGTGGATGCAATCAAAGAAAGGTGATGGAGTTAAAAGATATATGCCCCCAACTCAATTTGGGCATTAAAAAATATATCAACAACCAACTACAATATATCAAGAGGCAAATACAATTAATAAGAATACAAATGCATATGAGAGAAGAACCAAATGAAAAAGGGTTTTATGTGATGCTCAAATGCAATGTGGCATGATGAAATGATCATGATATAATGATGATGCATTTAATGACATGTAGGAAGTAGCAATATATAGACTAGGTAAGTAGAATTGCAATTGTTAGACAACTGGATGCTACACGAGACAAGATCAAGGCTATATTTCCAGGCTGACTTGCCTGAAGGACGTTCAAAGACTAACTTGTTGCATTGCTACAGTCAGTCGGTTTGTAAGTCGGCTCGGAGAAAGAGCCGAACCACTTTACAAGCTCCTGAAAAAGACTAAAAAATCCATTTGGACTGATGAAGCTGAAGGTGCACTACAAGACCTGAAAGCAGTACTCTCGTCTGCTCCTATCCTTGCAACACCAGAACCAAGGGAACATAGTCGTCAGTTTCGTCATGGTGGTGGAGAGACCAAAGGAAAATCAGGAACACCTAGTGCAGCGTCCGACTTACTACCTCAGCGAAGTCCTAACTGAATCAAAGCAGCGGTATCCGCACTATCAAAAGCTGGCTTATGGCATGTTTTTCGTATCCCGTAAGTTACGGTATTATTTTCAGGAACACCCAATTACCGTGTGCACAGCTCCCATGAGAGACATAATCAACATTAGCAAGGCTACAGGACGCGTCACAAAATGGGGCATAGAGCTTTCAGCTTTTGACATTGAGTATAAACCTCGCACAACAATCAAATCCCAAATCCTCGCTGACTTTGTTGCTAATTGGATAGAGATAATGGAGAATATGACCCTCCTAGAGTCGGAATACTGGACCTTGCATTTTGATAGGTCTAAGGCGCTCAGGGGCTGGCGTGGTGCTCAAATCACCCCAAGGAGATAAACTTTTCTATGTGTTGCAGATCCACTTCACAGCGACAAATAACATTGCCAAATATGAAGCATGGCTGCATGGAATCCGGATTGCTAAGGATATCGGCATCCGACGTTTGATGTGTTATGGAGATTCGGATCTTGTTGCCCAACAAGTGTCGGATATTTGTAGTGCAAATAAGCACATGGCAGCATATAGAGCTATCGTGGATGAACTATCTAAATCGTTTGAAGGGTTTGAGGTTCAACACATCCCTCGAATAGAAAATGAGGAAGCAGATGCATTATCTCAAATAGGCTCTACATGGAAAAAGGTCCCGGATGGCGCTTTTTTGGAGCACCTCAAAGTTCCCTCTATAAAAGGAGTAAACGAGGAATATCCGACCAAATCCGACTCACCTTTAGTAGCAGTTCTGGTTGTAATCCCCAGCTGGACTCAACCCTACATTGACTACTTGGTAGATGGCAAATTACCCGAAGACGAGGTTCTGAGCCGGCAGATCGTCCGACGAGCAAAATCCTATACTATAATTAGTGGTGAGCTCTATAAGCGGAGCGCGTTTGGGGTTTTTCAGCGCTGTGTATCTCCGGAAGAAGGAGTGGAAATCTTACGAGAAATCCACAAAGGCGAGTATGGTCACCACGATGCAGCCAAATCTTTAGTGGCAAAAGGTTTCTGACACGGTTTTTTCTGGCTTACAGCTAAGGCAGATGCCGAACGGTTGGTCAAGACGTGCAAAGACTGCCAAAAGTACGCCAAACAAGCTCATGTTCTGGCTGATCAGGTGCGAACAATACCTATAACATGGCCTTTCGCGGTCTGGGGGCTTGACATGGTAGGACCATTTAAACAAGCTCCAAGTGGATTTACTCACCTCTTAGTGATGGTGGATAAATTCACCAAATGGATTGAGGCTAAACCTATCACTAGTTGTGATGGAGAAACAGCCAGAAGATTTTTCGAGGATGTCATAATCCGATACGGTTATTCAGACGACATTATCACGGACAACAGGAGTAACTTCTCTATGGGAGAGCTTGCCGAATTCTGCAACGAACAAAACATCTGGCTTGACATTGCGTCAGTCGCACATCCGCAGGCTAATGGACAAGTCGAAAGAGCAAACAGTTTAATCCTACAAGGCCTAAACCCAAGACTCGAAGCACCACTAAGACGTGTTGCGGGGGCTTGGGTAGAGGAATTATCCTCTGTAATATGGAGCTTGCGAACAACTCCAAACAGGTCAACTAGATACACACCTTTCTTCTTGTTCTATGGTGCTGAAGCAGTTTTTCCTAGTGATTTGAATCATACTTCTCCTAGAGTTGCCGCGTATATTGAATAGGATGCCAAGATTTCTCGACAAAATGATCTCGACTTAGTCGAACAAGTTCGCGTCGTTGCTAAGATGAGATCAATAGCCTATCAGCAGAAGTTATGCAAGTATCATAGCCAGAGAGTCAGAAACCAGTCTTTCAATAAGGGCGATTTGGTTCTCCGGCTTGTGCAGAAAAGAAAGCACAAACTTTCCCCAATATGGGAAGGGCCCTTTTTAGTTAGTCGAGTATTGCACAATGGTTCTTACTATCTAACTGATATGCGGCCAGTCAAAGAAAGACCTGCTACTAAGAAAAGAAAGAGAGCTGGTGGTAGTACAGACCCGGAAGAATTAGACAGACCCTGGAATATTTCTCAGCTATGTCCCTTTTATTCTTAGTTTATCTTTCTTTGCAATAATATATGTGTACATGTTCAATAAGAAATAAAGTATTGGTTGCCTCATTTTTTCTAAGAAGTTTTATATTGCCATCTTGTTTCCGAATGATCATGTCACAGTCGAAAATCTCAGAATACTTGAAAGTACTTTATGCTCGTGTTTGTTCTGGTTTAGATTTCTGATTCTAAAAATTCTACCTTCGGGTATAAATTTAAATTTTCTAATCTATACTTTGGTTATTTATCTGATTGCCGGATGCGGGCATTTTTCGAGCAGTGAATTGTTGGTACTAGAAGCCGGCTTTGTTTCCGAGTTTAAACTGGTTTAACAATTGAGCTCCATTGCTCGGCAAAGTTTCCGTGCTAAAGGTTGGCCGGCTCATGAAAGGGACGAGGAGGAAAGCCAGATAAACGATAAGTGCAGATAAAAAACATAAGTGCTTATGCAAACATTTCAGGCACATAAAATTAAAGCCAAAAGTGCTAAATAGAGATAACAAATCTTAGCACTAGCAAAAGTATTATACTACTTATTTACAACCCGAATTGTTTTTGAGAATAACACATTGTTTGTTCTGATGCTCTAGGATGCATGGGAAGAGGTAGGAGCTGCCGGCTCACTGGACACATTAGCCTCACCTTGATATCTTTCCGAGACATTCAAATCCGATACGGTCTGTTCGTTGTCAAAAGCTTCAACTGTTTCTTAGGCGGGTAGAGGAGGCATATCCACGCGAGTCAAGAAGGGAGTTTCGTAGCTGGTCAGGTCAGCCACGTGACACCCGTATCCAGCATAGGAGCCCATGATGGCTTTGATGTCTTGCTCCTGTCCGTCTTCATCCACTTTGTAGTACCCTCTGGTTACTTGCTAGATTTCCATGTTTCCATGGTGTCTCATAACTTGGAAGTTGGAATTTGACTTACATGATGTTCATGAGTGAGCTTGCTCAGGCTGAGGGACACTTCGGTGCTAACCTTCTCGGCGTGGGTCAGCGGAATTACCGGAGGTGGCGGAAGCACACCGGTTCTCAGCCCCTCGTCGCAAAGACGAATCAGCTCGAGAAGTTTGGAGTACTTGATATCCTCCAGTTCTTGTGCCTCCTCCTCAGTAGTAATATTCCGACTCTCCAAGCATTGCCGTGCGAGCTGTTGGATTGCCTTCGCTGATTTCCGAGTAATGCCAAGTTTGGCAAGACCCGGATTATTGAGAAGGTTCTCAGCGAAGACCTCTGCGGTAAACCTGAGTCACCCATGGTGACAGTTTGCGACCCAAGGATCGCTGGCTCTACTGATTGAGCCGGATCTTCTATGATGGTCGGAGATGGAGTAATCTCCGGCGCCGCAGTAGGCTGAGGGGCAGGAGTCGGAGGTGTTGTGGCAGGAGAAGTCAAATTTAGCTTTGACTGGCGCAGGGGCTTCGACAAGACTCCTTTCCCCTTGCCCTTGTTGAGCTGTTTAGCTCTGAGGAGGTAATAGAATAAAGAGCATTATACCTCAGAAAGAATTACGAATAAGATACTGAAACTTTGTGAAGAAAGTTACCTTTTCACAATGGGCACCTCCTTCGTGCCAATAGCCAAAGTCGGGGCCCTACACTTTCGGGTGATACGTCCATTTTGCATCACTATTGTATGTCATAATTCACTATTATTCATTGATATATTTCATATTAAGAGGTGATACTTATGTTATTTCATCTGTTTTTGCATGGTTGATGAATATTGGAGCATGGACCACTGCAGTCAGTATTCTGATGGAAAAGGTGCTGTTTGGAGGCAAAATTCATGAAGATCAGAAAATCCGGGAAAATACATGGAAAATCCTATTTTTCCAAAAGACGAAGAAAGCCAGAAGGGGGGCTGGAGATGGGCCACAAGGGGCCCACACCACCCCCAGGCACGGGTCACCCTGCGCCGCGCCACCAGGTGGGTGTGGCTGCCCTGGTCCACCCCTGGCTCTCCCCTCTAGCGTATATTATCCTCCCGAAACCCTAAGTCTCGGGGAGCGACCATAGAAAGATTTCGCCACCTCCGCGAGACGAAAAATATCGAGAAAGAAAGATCTCTCCTGTAGACAGAATTCTGCCAGGGGAATTCCTTCCCGGAGAGGGGAGATCGTCGCCATCAACACCACCATCAATCTGGACTTCATCGGGATCATCATCATCATCATCACCACCATCATCATCAGCAGCACCCTCATCACCATCTCCATATTGATGTAACAATTGTGTTGAATCTTGCATAGTTCTTAGGGGAAACTTTCTCGGTGTTGATTACTCTTTGTAGTTGATGCTATTGAGTGAACCGTTGAATTATTGTTTATGTTCAGATTGTTATACATCATTATTACATCTCTGATCATGATCCATATGATGTCTTGTGAGTAGTTTGTTTTGTTCTTGAGGACATGGGAGAAGTCATGTTGTTAGTAGTGGAGTTGTGTTGAGAAAGATTCAATAGTTTGATATTTAAGTTGTGGTGTACTTCTTCTAGTGGTGTCATGTGAATGTCTACTATATGACACTTCACCTATATGGTCCTAGGGCAATGCATTGTGTATTTTGCTACTAATCATAGGGGTTGCTGGAGTGACAGAAACCTGAACCCCCGTTAGGAAACCATTGCACAAGGGACGTAAGGGTCTTAGAGTTTAAAGCTGTGGTTAGGTTTCTACCTTAATTACTTTCTTGTACTCACGGATGTTTGCAAGGGGTATAATCACAAGTATGTATTAGTCCAAGGAAGGTCAATACATTAGCACAAGTTCACCCACACAACACTTAGCAAGCTAAAGAAGATTAATCAACTATATGAAGCGAAAGCACTTGACAGTCTTCCCATGTGTCCTCGAGAATGTTTGGTCATCTTAAGAAATACACCCGGCTTGTCCTTTGCTGCATAAAGGATTGGGCCACTTGCTGCATTTATTTCTACTGTCTTTTATTTACTCGTACTTTGTTTACTTGCTTTATCAAAAACCCCTAAAAATCCATTTGCTAAGTATTTGCAGAGAATTCCTGATCCATACCACTAGCCAGCACCTTCTGCTCCTCGTTGGGTTCGAGACTCATACTTATCAAAAATACTGCGATACACCCCCTATACTTGTGGGTCATCAAGACTATTTTTTGGCACCGTTGTCGGGGAGCGAAGCGTTATTGGAGAGTGGAACTGGGAAGGAAACTTCTACTGTGAGTATTGTTTACTGCTGTTAGTTGCTTTATTTTCGTTATGGATAATTTGCTGAGTTTCTTATTTGGTAATGCTACTACCACAGCTAAGGTAGTAGATGAACCACCACCTGCTGAGAATGATGCTTTTAAAATACCTAAAAGAATTATTGATCGTGTTATGGATAACTACTATGTTGGGGATGGAACAGTCCATCCCGGTGATCATTTACTCTTTATACATGAATTATGCGGGTTGTTCAAGTGTGCAGGTATTGCTACAAATCAAGTTAAGAAGAAGTTATTTTCATTATCGCTGAAAGGAAGAGCTGAAGAATGGTATAAGCTGCTGAAGAATGGTCAAGCTCTGGAATGGGAGGAAATAGTGCCTCTCTTTTATTCAATCCTCCTAGTGAGATTCATAAAGATCGGAATCAAATATACAACTTTTGGCCTCTTGATGGAGAGAGTACAACTCAAGCTTGGGGGAGATTGAAGTTACTAATGCTCAAATGTCCCATTCATGAGCTCCCCAACAATATCATTATCAATAACTTTTATGCAAGGCTCCCTCTACATGACAAGGATTTATTGGATGCTTCTTGTGCTGGAGCATTCACTCGCATGGAAGAAAAAGCTAAATGGGATCTTCTGGACCGTATTCAAGACAATGCTGAAGCTTGGGAGATTGACAAAGGTAGAAAGTCAGGTATAAATTATGATTATGAATGCATTGAATCTTTTATGGGAACTGATGACTTTCAAAATATTAGTAATGCTTATGGTCTTGATTTACAAGTTATTATAAATTGCTTTAAGGCTTTTGCTTCCTATACTGAAATTCCAAAAAAGGGATGGAACAAGTACCATGCACCTTATAAAGATATTGTTGACTATGTTACTGTTGGGAGTGCTGAGTATTGCACTATTGATCACATCTTACCTGAACCTTATTTCGAGAAGATCCCCTTCCCAGATAAGGGAAATGATCATTCTATGATAACTAGTGTAATCACTAAAAGTGAAAAGAGAACAGTAAACCATGATGAACAAAAAAACATTGAACCTGTTGTAGCAATTGTTAAAGATCTTGTCACTAAAAGTGTAGAAGATGGGCACATAGTCTTTTGTGAGGACGCTTCTAATATTGTCTCACATCCCAATAGAACTAAAAAGGCTAGTGTCCATGTGCTTTTCTGTTCGAATTGGTGATCATTACTATTATGGTTTGTGTGATATTGGTGCTAGTTCAAATGATATTCCTTATGAGCTTTATAAAGAAATTATGCATGAAATCAGTCCCTGCGAGTTGGAAGAGATTGATGTAGTTATTCACCTTGCTAATAGTGAGATCATCTCTCCAATTGGTATTGTACGAGATGTGGAAGTTCTTTGTGGTGAGATTAAGTATCCTGCTGATTTTCTAGTACTTGGTTCAGCTGCTAGTAAAACTTATCCTATCCTTTTTGGTAGACCTTTCTTGAGTACTTGTGGAGCTATTATAGATTGCAAGAGGGAGAAAATCTTGACTAAGTTTGATGGGGAATCTTATGAGTTTAATTTTTCGAAATTTACTAAAGAACCTTGTGAAGAGGAAACCCATAATGAGGATTTTAGAGTTGAACAACTTGCTTCTATTTCTCTTGCTCCTAACAATGCTTTGCAGCAATTTATGGAAGACCACGAAAGTGAGATCTTCATGGAAGAAAGGAATGAGATTGACGAGATTCTCCATCGTCAACCCAAGATGCTTAAGCATAACTTGCATGTAGAAGACTTGGGTACCATGTTGCCACCTAAAAAGGATCCGTTCTTCGATCTAAAACCTCTCCCTGATGATCTTAAATATGCTTATATTGATGATAAAAAGATATATCCTGTTATTATTAGCTCTACACTTTCAGGGAAGGAAGAAGAAAGGTTATTGGAGGTTTTGAAGAAACACCGAGGAGTTATGGGCTATACTCTAGATGATTTAAAAGGGATTTCATCTACTATATGTCAGCATTCTATCAATATAGAACCAGATGCAAGGCCAGTAGTAGAGCACCAATGACGTTTAAATCCTAAGATGAAGGAAGTGGTAAGAAATGAGGTATTGAAACTCCTTAATGCTGGTATTATTTACCCTATTTCTAATAGTGAATGGGTTAGTCCTGTTCATTGTGTTCCTAAAAAAGGAGGAATTACCATTGTTCCTAATGATAATGATGAGCTTATTCCCCAAAGAATAGTAGTAGGCTATAGGATGTGCATTGATTTTAGGAAAGTCAACAAAGTTACTAAGAAAGATCACTACCCGCTTCTTTTATTGATCAAATGTTGGAAAGGTTGTCTAAAAAGACCCATTTTTGTTTTCTTGATGGTTATTCTGGTTTCTCTCAAATTGCTGTTAAACAACAAGATCAAGAAAAAATTAAGTTTACTTGCCCTTACGGAACTTATGCTTATAGACATATGCCTTTTGGTTTATGTAATGCTCCTGCTACTTTTCAAAGATGCATGTCTGCTATCTTTCATGGTTTTTGTGAGGAAATCGTGGAAGTGTTCATGGAGGACTTTTCTGTTTATGGAACTTCTTTTGATAATTGTCTGCACAACCTTGATAAAGTTTTGCAGAGGTGTGAAGAAACTAATCTAGTTCTTAATTGGGAGAAATGCCACTTCATGGTTAATGAAGGGATTGTCCTTGGGCATAAGGTTTCTGAAAGAGGCATAGAAGTTGATAGAGATAAGGTTGAGGCAATTGAGAAAATGCCATGTCCAAGAGACATCAAAGGTATTCGTAGTATCCTTGGTCATGCTGGTTTCTATAGAAGGTTTATTAAAGATTTTTCTAGGATATCAAAACCCCTCACTAATCTTCTTCAAAAAGATGTACCCTTTGTTTTTGATGATGATTGTAAGGAAGCTTTTGAAACTCTTAAGAAGGCTTTAACCATAGCTCCTATCGTTCAACCACCTGATTGGAGTTTACCCTTTGAAATAATGTGTGATGCTAGTAATTTTGCTATAGGTGCTGTCCTTGGGAAACGAATTGATAAAAAGCTAAACGTTATTCATTATGCTAGTAAGACTCTAGACGCAGCTCAAAGGAATTATGCTACTACTGAAAAAGAATTTCTAGCTGTCGTCTTCGCTTGTGATAAGTTTAGACCCTATATTGTATACTCAAAAGTCACCATTCATACTGATCATGCTGCTATTAAGTACCTTATGGCGAAGAAGGACGCTAAGCGTAGGCTTATTAGTTGGGTGCTGCTTTTACAAGAGTTTGATCTACATATAGTAGATAGGAAAGGTGCTGAAAACCCTATAGCTGATAATTTATCTCGATTGGAAAACATCTCTTTTGACCCTATTCCTGTTAATGATAGTTTTCCAAATGAACAGTTGGCTGCGGTAGGGGTAAGCTCGCGAAGGAGCCCTTGGTACGCTGATTATGCTAACTTTATTGTCTCCATGTATTTGCCTCCAACTTTTACAACTCAACAAAGAAGGAAGTTATTTTATGATTTGAGGGATTATTGTTGGGATGACCCACACTTATATAAAGAAGGAATGGATGGTATTATGCGAAGATGTGTTCCAGAATATGAACAAAAGGAGATATTGCATAAATGTCATGGTAGTGCTTATGGAGGACATCATGCAGGAGATAGAACTCCGCAAAAGGTGCTACAATCAGGTTTCTACTGGCCTACCCTTTTTAAAGATGCAAGAAAATTTGTTTTATCTTGTGATGAATGTCAGCGTGTTGGTAATATTTCTAGACGCAATGAAGTGCCTATGAACTACTCTCTAGTTATTGAACCCTTTGATTGCTGGGTATTTGACTTTATGGGTCCTTTTCCTCCCTCGAAAGGTTGTACTCATATTCTTGTTGCCGTTGATTATGTTACTAAGTGGGTAGAAGCCAGTCCTACGAAGAGTGCTGACATGGAGACTTCTCTAAAAATGCTTAAGGATGTTATCTTTCCTAGGTTTGGAGTGCCTAGGTATCTCATGACTGATGGGGGTTCTCATCTCATTCATGGTGGTTTTAGAAAGACCCTTGCTAAGTATGATATTAATCATAGAATTGCTTCAGCTTATCATCCCCAAACTAGTGGGCAAGTAGAGTTATCAAATAGAGAAATTAAATCCATCTTGCAAAAGACTGTTAATAGATCTAGAAAAAATTGGGCTAAAAAGTTGAATGATGCTTTATGGGCTTATAGAACTACCTACAAAAACCCTATGGGGATGTCTCCTTATAAAATGGTTTATGGGAAACCTTGTCACCTACCTTTAGAATTAGAACACAAAGCTTACTAGGCAGTTAAAGAACTCAATAGAGATTGTAAGCTCGCATGTGAGAAAAGACTATTTGATTTAAGTTCCTTAGATGAATGGAGGAGTGAAGCCTATGAAAATGCTAGGCTCTTTAAAGAAAAAGTTAAAAGATGGCATGATAAGCTAATGCTTAAGAGAGAATTTCATGTTGGTGAGAAAGTTATATTGTATAGGTCTCATCTCAGATTTTTTGCAGGAAAGCTACTGTCAAAATGGGAAGGACCCTTCATTATTGAAGAAGTGTACCGTTCGGGAGCAATAAAAATTTCTTCTTTAAAAGATAATACTACACAAGTAGTGAATGGGCAGCGACTCAAGCACTATATTGCTGGAGATTCTTACAACGAAGATGTTGATGCCTTTCAAGTTATAACTTCGGAAAGATTTATCAAGGACCAAATTCAGAGACCTGCAGAGTCCGTTTTCAAATAGGTAACAGTTCTGGTAAGAAAAGTTCCACGAAAATACTATCCAACAATATTTTTGTAGTTTTCAGTCAATAAGGAAAGCTACGAAGCGAAAGAGGGACGGAAACGGAGCCAGGGTGGCTCACACCACCCTCTGGCGTGGGCCTTCCCGAGGCCGCGCCACCAGGTGGTGAGGCCACTCCGGATTCCGCCTCCAACTTGTTTTCTCCTAGTACCTTCCTTTTGTTGTGAAACTTCGTAATATATAATCCCCCGTCGTGTTTTCGTTTCGATATGTTTCTGACCGGTAGAGTCTCAGATTTGGAGCCACAATGTCTTCCTCTAGATCAACCAAGGAAGATTCTTTAGAGGATATCATCAACCCATACATGAGAGAGTTGAAGATTCATCCCAAGGAGTTGCTGCTTGAAGATGGGGAGCTCCGGATAAAAGAGGTTCGAGGCCCTAAAGGTGAAGGAAGTCTGGAGGACAGGATGGAAGCCCTGGAGCAAGAAGTCTTTAGGTACAAGAAGATGGCGGAACACGAAGTGGATATCATCCATAAGATTTGTTCCGAACTCATCACCGAGCACCAAAAGGAGACTGTGAACTCAAGGATGAAGTCCTCTCACTCCTCCAAACAACCAACAAATTGCAAGCACAGCTCTATGACATTCAAAATCAAAACTGTGAGTATGAGGTCAGGTTTAAACGCATAAGTTCTGCTGCAAGTTTCAGGATGCTGGAAACCACAATGTCCTTTGTTGATGGGAAACCCTTACCCTGGAAGTCGGACGATGATGAGAGAATACCACCACCACCAAAGGAGTAATTCGTCATCAGGTTTGGCATCCCCTTGGTTTGTTCCAAGCTTGGGGGAGTGTCGCGGTATCACATTACTATATTCTATCTTTTTACCTTTTTAGTAGAGTCATATCATGAATAGAGAAGTTATTATGTAGGATGGTTTGCATTATGGAAGTGTCCCCTCTCTCGTTATATATGTATCCCTTGGTGTGAGTTGCCGTTATGGAATATTAATGAGAAGTTCTATCATTTACTCTTTTGCATATCTTATATTATTTTTCAATTCATGGTTATATGATTGATCTTGTTGTTAGTATTGGTATCACTTTAGGATCATTGAGTTAATTTATTTGGTTTTAGCAAACCTGGCTCAGTCAGTAGCAACACTATTTTTGAGAGTTGAATGAAAAATATTAAAGTACTCTAAGAAATATAATTTCGTCATCTTTCTTTCTTGATTTGCTCATAAGTTTAGTATTCTCTAGTTAAGATGTTTTGTGCTTCCAAGGAAGATTGCGTGTTTGTCTTTATCACTTGTATGTTTGTTTGTTTCCTTCAACTCTTATACTTGCTACCCAGCCTTGCTAGCCAAAAACCTATAATGATAGGGAATTCTTCTCGTGCATCCAATCCTTAAACCAATAACCATGCCATTTGTGTCCACCATACCTACCTACTAGCATTATTGCTATTCCAAGTAAATTCCTATTTTTATCTACCTTCCAAATTAAACTTGTTATGTGAAAATTAGTGATTAAAGCTCTCACGAACTTGATGGCACACTTTACTTTTCTTACACTTAATAAACCTGAACCATTCGGTCCTTCTTTGTTGTGTATATGCTTGCGCTTTATGAGTTGAAGTTAGCAGAACCATATATCATGGGGACCGCTTTCAACACTGCATTGGTACTTTGTACCTAGTTGATATCATGTTCTTTTGCTTATGGATCCCGACGGTGTGAAATAAAAGTGGAACTTGTAAGATCATGGAGTTTATATGTATGTTAGAGAAACGCCTGGGCCGCTAGCCTAAGCCATGCCTAATCATGGTGGAAACTTGTAGCATAACTATAGTGAGCATTCTATGAAGCATCCTCAATAAAAACCTATGCAAATAGCAAATAAAAATATCGCTGAGATGCTCACTGTCTGCTTGCCTTGTCATTTTGATTATGGGATAGCTCCTGTGTCATGTGCAAGGGGTACCCCATTGGCGGTTCTCGATGATACACATGTATTTACAATGACAAGAGCTTACTCGTGACTGAAGTTGGGTAGCATGAGGTTCGGTCTTCGTAAGTAAGGGGCATGGGACTTCAATTTCTAACTTGTCAAGCATATCCTCTTAGTTGTGTCACTTTAACCTTAATCACCTAAAGATGCCTATGATAGGGGCAATGAGAGCTGAAAGCTAGTAAGTATCATAATTTTTGGGAGCTCTTTATGAAACTTGAAATCCCTTCTTCCCTCTGCGAAGGGCCCTTTCTTTTACTTTTTAGTTGAGTCAGTAAACCTATTCCCTTCTATCTCAGCAAGTATTTTGAGTTGTTGTGTTTCATTCATTCATATGATGATTTATTCAATCATGTTTCTTATATTCCTTGTTTTGCACATTGCTCTTATCTTGGTGATTACTACTTTAAAATCTATCATTGAAAACCAGTTATTTGTGAACTCCAGCAAATTATCAACTATTCTTCGACCAAGAGCTAAGTTTGCCATTACCAATTATGATTCACTTTATGTATCTTTATTGTGTTTCCTTTACTTATTCCAAGTTAAGTTATATAATGGTGAGTTGTTTGCTATTATGATCTATGTATTGATGAATGTGATGCTTCTTGTCCGTATTCTTTTATCGACTCTTCACTCCATAAACCTTAGGTCATGTTTATTGAGCTCAGTTTCGCTTGGGGACAAGCGAAGTCTAAGCTTGGGGGGAGTTGATATGTCCATTTTGCATCAGTATTCTATGTCATAATTCACTATTATTCATTGATATATTTCATATTAAGAGGTGATACTTATGTTATTTCATCTGTTTTTGCATGGTTGATGACTTTTGGAGCATGGACCGCTGCAGTCAGGATTCTGATGGAAAAGGTCATGTTTGGAGGCAAAATTTGCGAAGATCAGAAAATCTGGGAAAATACATGGAAAATCCTATTTTTCCAGAAGACGAAGAAAGCTAGAAGGGGGGCTGGAGATGGGCCACACCACCCCCTAGCGCGGGCCACCCTGGGCCGCGCCACCAGGTGGTGTGGCTGCCCTGGTCCACCCCTGGCTCTCGCCTCTAGTGTATATTATCCTCCCGAAACCCTAAGACTCGGGGAGCGACCATAGAAAGATTTCGCCGCCTACACGGGACGAAAAATACCGAGAGAGAAAGATCTCTCCGGTAGACAAAATTCTGCCAGGGGAATTCCTTCCCGGAGAGGGGAGATTGTCGCCATCAACACCACCATCAAGCTGGACTTCATCGGGATCATCATCATCATCACCACCATCATCATCATAAGCACCCTCATCACCATCTCCATATTGCTGTAACAATTGCGTTGAATCTTGCATAGTTCTTAGGGGAAAATTTCCCGGTGTTGATTACTCTTTGTAGTTGATGCTATTGACTGAGCTGTTGAATTATTGTTTATGTTCAGATTGTTATACATCATTATTCCATCGCTGATCATGATCCATATGATGTCTTGTGAGTAGTTCGTTTTGTTCTTGAGGACATGGGAGAAGTCATGTTGTTAGTAGTGGAGTTGTGTTGAGAAAGATTCAATAGTTTGATATTTAAGTTGTGGTGTACTTCTTATAGTGGTGTCATGTGAACGTCGACTACATGACACTTCACCTATATGGGCCTAGGGGAATGCATTGTGTATTTGGCTACTAATCGTAGGGGTTGCCGAAGTGACAGAAACCTGAACCCCCGTTAGGAAACCATTGCACAAGGGACGTAAGGGTCTTAGAGTTTAAAGCTGTGGTTAGGTTTCTACCTTAATTAAGGGTATAATCACAAGTATGTATTAGTCCTAGGAAGGTCAGTACATTAGCACAGGTTCACCCACACAACACTTAGCAAGCTAAAGAAGATTAATCAACTATATGAAGCGAAAGCACTTGACAGTCTTCCCATGTGTCCTCGAGAACGTTTGTTCATCTTAAGTAATACACCCGGCTTGTCCTTTGCTGCATAAAGGATTGGGCCACTTGGTGCATTTATTCCTACTGTCTTTTATTTACTCGTACTTCGTTTATTTCCTTTATCAAAAACCCCTAAAAATCCGTTTGCTAAGTATTTGCAGAGAATTCCTGATCCATACTACTAGCCAGCACCTTCTGCTCCTTATTGGGTTCGACACTCTTACTTATCGAAAATACTACGATACACCCCCTATACTTGTGGGTCATCATCGGGTAAACGTCTCCGGTAGTGGAATCAGTTCCCCGTCATCCTGAGAGATCTTAGGAGGATATCCCGCGAGAGGAGCAAGGTCCGACTCGGGGAGGTCAGCAAGCTAAAAAGAAGATATATCTTAGTATTGCGAAAAGAGACAGTAACATTAAGTTGAACACATAATTCGAGTTACTGCTAGAAGCTTACCGGCACCACGGGACCTTCAGCCGTATGCATGTCCAAAGATAGCTCCGAGATTTTCTTCTCGATCCGCTCCCTTATCATCCACTTGATTTGGGACTCGTATTCTTTCTCCGTGTAGGGCTGAGGGCAGATCCGGAGGGAATCTTTCTTGGACGCTGTGATGGAGTGCATAAGCCGGTCTCCATAATGCTGAAGAGGCTAGGTCCAGCGTTCCACCCAGCAGTGAACTAAGTCGGACCCCTTAAGGCCCTTGTGCTTCATCAAATTTTCAATCCGCCTCTTGGCAAGAAGCAGATCGTCATTGAGAGCCGGCGCATCTACGTCCCAGGACTCTTGGGGCGTGGCGGAACCATGGACGAAAGCTGGCAAAGCAGTAGCTTTGCTAGGAGCGGGAATGTCCTTGTGATAAAAGAAAGTGGATGGCCATTGTTTCACCGACTCATTAGCCTTAATCCGAGGATACACGCATTCACTTCTAATAGAAAAACTAATAGTACTAGTAATGTATGGATTACCGGCAGTGATGGAATTTCTCCGGACATGAAAGTAAAACTGGAAAAGAGTGAAACTCGGCCTAATGCTGAGGTACCCCTCACACAAAGAAGCATATGCGCTCTTCTCTAAGAGAGAGTTCGGGGGAAGATGACGGAGTTGAACTCCGTAGTGATCTATAACCTGAGAAAAGAATTCCGAGGGAGAGAAACTCAAACTTCTATCGAGGTGGGTGCCGAAGTGTACCCGCTCGTCGTCGCGAGGAGTAGGGACGGTTTGGCCATAGCCGCTCCGCTAGTCGCCGGCGCGGAGGAGCCCCTCATTCGCCATGACGGGGAGCTTGGCATCATCAAGGACGCACAGGATCCAGACCCCGCGGTTGCTCTCCTTCTCCATCGCTGCCGTCGCCGCCGTGCCAGAGGATGATGCTGAAGCCATTCTCCCGTGAGCCGGTGACCTAGGATGGGCAACGCTAGAAGATTGTGGGGAGGCAGAGGAGCTCTGTGTTCGTGGGAGGCGTTGGAGAGAAGGAAACGACGCAAGTGCTGGTGAAGAAGATGGGGAGGAAAATCCTAACCACTTATATCCTCTAGCCATGCCAAGATTCGTGTAAACGCAACAGTGAAACGCGCCAGGTGTCATGGAAAGGACTGGGTAACCCCCATGCGATGATTATGCCGCCTCGATCTCCATGCATGCATCAAAACGATGCCTTGGTTCCGCGAAAGGCGAACCCACCAACGGTTGTGCTGATAGGAATGTCTGTCAGTGACGTGACTTGACCATGACTAGTGTCAGATTACGTCAGTGACCAAGTTCTGGCTTAGTTTGAATTTCGAGCTAGAAACCTGAGTAATGTATTCATAGGTCCGACTCATTTGAGACCCATATCCTATCCTTTCTTTTGAAGTTTCAGGAACCCTTCAAGATTCTACAAGTATCATGGTGTGGAACACGGCAGTGCCATCGGGGATGGCTTGAAGGGGACAATCAGGTTGCTATCGGTGGCTACTCACAACGGGTTGAGCACATATACTACAAACACAGCGATGTACCCAGGTTCGGAGCCCTCTTGGCGAGGTAAAACTCCTAGTCCTGCAAGGATCTACTATCAAAGGGGGCGAATGCCCAATACAAGTGCTCCTTGAGCTGTTTCCTTAGCCACTTCTTCTAAGAGTTCACTAAGTTCTTCGTCGGGTGTCTATTTTCCTTCTGCTTGAGCTTACCTAGAACCCTAGCACTAGACCCTTTATATTCAAGTCGAGGAGGCATCTTACAAGATGAGTTCTAGGGTTTACTATTTGGATTTGGGCTTTACAAAGCGAGCCGGCTGGATAGGGCCAAATGGTAGGCTCGGGTCCAGTCAAGCCTCTAGTATAGGGGGGACCATGCTTTAGCGCTCAGCGTCAATGCTTTACTTGTCATCCGGCTCTTTATCCGTCATCCGGTTCTTTATGCGTAAGTCGGGGCTTTCCTCGTCATCCCTTGCTTTGCTCGTCAGCCTCTAGCTTTGGCGTAGTTGTCGAGTAGCGCTGGCTAGGCCAGCCAGCCTGTCCGGTCCAAGGTGCGCTCAGCAAGGAGCGTCACCCCCACCATACAATATCCAGCGGATCCGAGGCGACCGGCTAGGAGCGGCCTCCCAGTCGGTTCTTCTGGCTACCTAGCTAGACGGGCCAGCTGGGGAAACTTGAGTGCGGACCGGGTGGGAATTCCACCCGGCTGTGGTTCCTCAACTTGGGTCCAGAGGGCATGCGCGCCTTGGAGCCAG
Organism: Avena eriantha; assembly: GCA_910589775.1. Taxonomy (NCBI): domain Eukaryota; kingdom Viridiplantae; phylum Streptophyta; class Magnoliopsida; order Poales; family Poaceae; genus Avena; species Avena eriantha. The sequence goes on along the minus strand of OU342746.1, from coordinate 52,248,710 downwards.
CCGGTTGGTCCCATCTTGGCCTACCCGGGGGTCATTGCCCGGACACTAGTCCCCGAGCGCGTTAGGACTTGGCCTGTTGGAGAAGTTCTTGCGTGCTCATTTGCAATGATTGATGACGCAGATGCCTTGTCGTTTTCGATTGTCTTGTAGTCTTTGTCTTGTACTGGCTTTAGATTCTGTGTTGTTTTCTCGGCTGGGGTACACCGGCTACAGAGCCGATGGGACCACCCACAGGGTGTGATGGGTGATCTTCTTGACCGGCTGCCGCACCCGGTCGGGAGACAGATCGCTAGTCTGTTGTCGTCGGTGATTGCATAAGCCACGCCTGCTGTTTCTAGCGCACGTCGCGTCAGTTTGACTTATGGATTTGCTGCTACAGTTTTGGTAACCGTGTGTACGCTCTCATCATTGTGTCTCCTTGGAGATCGTGGGGGTGGTTTGCCTCCCGCAGTAACTTCTGCAGGATCCTCTGTGCGCGCTGCGCTGGCACACGCGATCTGCCCCAAACCGTCGCGGGTTAGTGGGGGGGGGGGGTTGCTTCGCCACGTGGCATGGAGGCAGGGGAACCGGAGCGGTTACCCTTCGCCGATAAATACGTGCGCGAGGAGCAGTAATTCCTCACTTCGCCTCCATGCGCATGCCATCCTTCTTTTTCCCCGCTCTCAAGCCCCCCTCTGCTTTTCTGCGCCACCATTTCCTGCTCGCCGGCGCCGTTTCTCTTCTTCGACTATGGGACACCGAGCCTCCATCACGACTACCTTCCCAGGAAATATGCTACCCGACGTCACCGGCGGCTGGTGTGGCTCTTATGGTATAGAGGAGCTCGTGAAGAAGTACCGGCGGGGGAAATTCCTGCCGTCGGAGCGGGTGGTGACGCACCGCCTTGCGCCGGAGGGCGAGCGGGTGCCGCACCCCCAGCCCGGTGAGTCCGTCGTCTTCCTTGCCCACTTCGCTCGCAGCCTCGGGCTGCCACTGAGCCGCTTCGTCCTGGAGCTGCTGGTCACTTTTGATCTGCAGCTTCACCACCTCGGAGCCAACGCCATGGCGATCTCTCGCATCACGCGGCTTGCTGCGAGGAGTTCCTCGGAGTCTGCCCCGACACTGCAAACTTCTTGAAGGTCTTCCACTTCAAGGTGCAGGTGGTGGGGAAGGGCGGCCAGTTGACGGATACGGGCTGCTGCGCCATCTACCCGCGGCCGTCAGCACCCATCCCCCGCCTGGAGCTCCCCGACACCGTTAAGCTCTAGCAACGTTCGTATTTTTACGTGCGCAACGAGACGGAGGTGGACTTCATCAAGGTCCCTCCCTTCACCAACGTCCCCTCCAGCCAGAAGTCCTGGACCGTCCAGCACTTGGGCACCCAGGGCGACATCGACCGGATGGGCGCCCGACTGGCAGTCCTTGTGGGGAAGGAGCGGCTCACCGCTCGGGACATTCTGTTGTCCTAGATGGCAACCCACGTACTCCCGCTGCAGCACCGGTCGCACAAGATGTGCCACCTCTCCGGCCATCTGGATCCCACCTGGGTATCCCGGCTGGATGTGCCGTACGCCACCCTCCACGAATGGATTGCCACCATTTCAAAGGAGGCACTGGAGGAGGAGTGGTAGTTCTCCTTCTGGCCGTACCACCGCAGTCGGGTGCCGCCAAAGGTATGATTTTCCCTGCTCTTCTCCGGGTGGTTTTTCCTCAGGGACTCCTGTTTTGTGCCTCTTATCATCCCTTGTTGAGTAGCTTTTCACGGCGCAGCTAGCGGAGGACGGTATGGGCGACACCGAGCTCCCCACCTTTGCCGCGGACTTCAAGCCGGCGAAGGCTCCGCCCGCGGAGGCGAAGCGGTTCCCGATGCGGGCCGACAAGGGCTACGAGTTCCCACCCAGTGAGAAATTGTTTCCCGCTCTTGTTGTTTTTGCACCTGCTGTGCTTGTAGTTGTAATCTTGACTTTTTGCTTGTCCTTGGAATAGCTGCCCATGGCGAGGACGTGGAGCTGGCCAAGCTTGCCGCGACCAGGGGCAGGGGGAAATGGGCCGCCCCTCCTAGCGTGGCCCTGGCCATGGGCGGCACCAAGAAGACGCGCCGCCTCCGCCCTGCGCCCGTCATGCCGAGCGTTGCCGGGTAGGCGCCCTTGTCCTTTGGTGCAGGTGTTGCCTTACTTGCATTTGTGTTGCTCACTTCTTGTGTTTCTACAGCGAGGTTATGTCCTTGCCCAGCTCCGCGACCATCGCCACCGCCTCTGCCCCTTCGCCTGCTGCAGAGGAGAGCGCGCCGACTTCGGCATCCGAGGCCGCACCGACTCCGGCGTCCGAGGCTCCGCCGGCTCTAGGCCTTGAGGCTACGCTGGCTCCGGGCCCCAAGGCGGCAGCGACGGATGTGGTGCCATCGGCTGAGCCCACGACGCTTCACCGGGCCGGAGCCGTCTCCCGGCTTGCGGGGGGCCTGTCGTTCAGGCGTGCCGGTGTAGGTGCTAACTCCGGCGCCTATCGGGTAGTGGAGCCACTGGAGGTGCCGCCGCTGGTTGCCCCTGTCCCGCCGGAGGTTGGACCCTCCGCGGCTGCGGTGAGCGACGACGACCTTCAGGTCACCGGCTGGACGCTGGCGCATGTTGCGCCGCCGCCGGACGATCTTTTGGCACAATTGTCAGAGGCGGCGCCTCTGGCCATTGGTCAGATCCGCCAGCTGGTGGGGGCGCTGGAGCAGTGGCTCGGTCAGGCCAGGACGCTGGGGGCTTTTGTCGAGGTATGTGCTCTGTTGCCAGTCTTGTTATTTTGTCACCGTCTTGCAACATATTTGTTTTTTGGTTCTTATTTCTCTTCTTCTGCGTAGAGGTCCCTTACCGACGCCACCAAGACTTCGCGGGCCCTAGGCCGTAAGATCGCTCGCTCTGTCGTATCTTCCCAATTGCGCGATTTCTCGCGCTTTTTGTTGAGTATTGGTTACCCTCCTACAGCTCTGCTGGCGGACCGGGACCGTGAGGTGGCCTGGCTGAAGGGGGAGATCACCTGGCTGGAGGAGGCCAACAAGACCCGCCAAGACCTGATCACCATACTGACTGCACAGCAGCAGCAGATGGAGATCAAGGCTCGTTGGGCCAAGAAGACCACTGACACCCGGGCTGAGGCGCTGAAGAACCTGGAGGGGCTCTATGCTACCCGGACGGATGCCCTCAAGGCTTCCAATGCCAAGGAGGCATCGGCACTGTCGGAGCTCTGCCAGATCGCTGAGATCATTGTCAGTAAGTGCTTATGACCTGATCCCCTTTTGCAGATTTGTCCTTTGTGATTTATACTGACCGCAACCCCTTTTCCGGTTACAGCTCAGTATCCTGAGGAAACTGATCAAGCGCTAGGACGGATCCCCGAGACGGATTCGGATCGGGACCTCCACCCGGGGGAGTTGGTGGCGGTCATCAGCGAGGAGGCTAACCGGCCCCATGGTGCCGCTCTCAAGGTCTTTGACTATGTCTGGCCTGAGGCCGCCCCGCCTGCCACCATGGATGATCTTGTTAAGTGTCTTTGGGGCGCCCTGGAGCTCATGAACATGGCACGAGAGTGGGCGGCTCAAGGTGGCTCGGAGATGGTGTTGGCGCTGCTTATGTCCTGGTACCCTGATGTGGATCTGCGGAGCCTTTCCCGTGGATTCCGCCAAGGGACCATCTACGACCAGCTCCGTGCTGATGTCCCCGACATCCGCTCCTATGCTATGACGATTGGGAGCTACGTCACGCTAGACAGGGACTTTAGCAACCTAGCCGACAGGGAGCGGTACTTCCACAGTCCGGATGCGGCATGCACTAACGCTCCGGTTGCACCGCAGACCGCTTCGACGGACATCGCCTCTTGCAGCCACACTCCAGCCAATGCCTCTGGCCCTTCTGTCCCTCAGTGAATCTGATCCATGGTATGCCGGGAGTATTTGTGACTTTGAAAATTTTGCCTTTTCTGTTTGCCGTGTGAACAATTGTCCATCTGTGACATATTGAACTTCTGTGGCAGCATCGCCTCCCTTTATCTTATTTGCTCGTGCTCTTCTGTTTGCACTTTCTGTTTTGTGTTTTCTGCATGCCTGCTTCTTTGTGGGAGCGCACAAGCGCACCCACAGGGTGTAGTCCCCGAGGTTCAGGCCAGCTGGAGAATACAGTCAGGTCAAAGCTCCTATATGTTCTTTGTTTTGCAGGTTTCTGTGTGGGGGCGCGCAAGCGCACCCACAGGGTGTAGTCCCCGAGGTTTGGGTCGGCTCAAGAATACAGCTGGGTCAAAGCTCCTTGACCTGCTCTGCTGCCGCCTAGAAGTTTTCCGCCTCCGTCTTGGCGGTGTTTGTTGTTGAACTTTGGCTCATGCAATCATAGAAACAAACACATTGTTTGCTCGGTTAAGCATATGGAAACTCAAACTGTAAACTTAGATGAACTAATTTTCAGGTTTTTGCTATTTCGCACAAGTTCAATGTCTTTGCCCTTTCCTAAGTGAGCATTGGCAAATTTCAGTGTTGTTCCCTTGCTGGCTTTTAGCCGGAGTTGAAGGGGTAGCTTAGTAGGCATACTGCACGATACTTCGGGTTTGGGTCATTGCCTTTGAGCGAGCGCATCCGGGTCGTCCAGACATTTTTGTTTTCCTCGTGGCATTTTCGTGTAGGGGCCTTTGAGCGTTCTACTCTTGTTGGATCTGTCAGCCGACTTGCGGTCTGCAGCCAGAACCCGAAGAGGAAGCCTTAGGAACCGCGTACATTACTTTGTCGCATGGATCGCGTAACCGTCTGGGCTAATCGGCGAGTCCCCGAGGCGAATCGCCAACTCCAGGGTTAGAGTAATGCAGCCGGAAAAGCCAACTTGTGCAACAAGACTTGCTTATTTTATTGCGGAGTCCCCGAGACTGTGTTGAGGCTCCTATGCTTGTTCATTACATGAAAGTAAGGTATATACACTTCCTGTTCAAGTGTAGAAGGGGTGAAGCAGGTTCGCGTTACATGGGCATTCAGTTTCTTCACATGAGCGGTCCATGTTCTTTTTCGTCTTGCGGGCATCGATGAGGTAGTATGAGTTATTCTGCAATGCCCGGCTGACTATGAATGGGCCCTCCCAAGGTGGAGATAGCTTGTGCATTCCCTTGGTGTCTTGGACCAGCCTTAGCACCAGATCACCCTCGCGGAATGAGACGCTGCGTATCCGGCTAGCATGATAGCGACGCAGGTTCTGCTGGTAGATGGTTGACCTGGACAAGGCCTGTTCGCGTGCTTCCTCCAGGAGATCGACACTGTCTTCCCATGCTTCTTTGGCCTGCTATTCTGTGTAGAGTAGTTTCCAGGGTGCGTCGAACTCGATGTCGGTGGACAGAACCGCCTCCGCCCCGTAAACATGGAAGAAGGGAGTGTAGCCGGTGGATCGGTTTGGCATTGTGCGCAGGCTCCAGAGTACAGCCGGCAGCTCCTCAATCTAGCAGCCGAGAGATCTCATCAGTGGTTCGATCAGCTGAGGCTTGATTCCGACTAGGACCAGACCATTTGCTCGCTCACACTTCCCGTTGGACTGGGGGTGAGCCACATATGCGAGGTCCATACGGATGCCCTTATCTCCACAGAATCGTGCGAAAGCTCCCTTGGCAAAATTTGTTCCGTTGTCGGTTATGATGATGTTGGGGTAGCCGAAGCGTGTGATTATGTCTGTGAAGAACTTGACCACCGTTGGCCCATCCAGCTTCTTTATTAGCTTTGCCTCTATCCACTTGGTGAACTTGTCCACCACCAGTAAGTGGGTCATGCCGGATCTGGCTGTTTTGAAGGGGCCAACCATGTCCAGCCCCCAGACGGCGAACGACCAGGTGATGGGAATAGTCTTGAGTGCTATACACGGAGTATGCTTCTGCTCGCTGAACCGTTGGCACCCGTTGCAGTCCTTGACAATCTGCTCAACATCTTCTAGTGCTGTGGGCTAGTAGAACCCGTGGCGGAATGCCTTTGCCACTATGGCTCGTGACGATGCGTGGTGTCCGCACTCGCCCTGGTGCATGTCGACCAGCAGCCGGATTCCTTCCTCTTGTCCTACACATCGTTGATAGATGCCGCCCACGCTATGCTTGTAGAGCTCGTTGTTGATGATGGTGTATGCGCTGGCCCTGCGCTTGATCTGTCTTGCCTGCACCTCCTCTTTGGGCAGCTCTCCGTTGTCTAGGAAATCCATGAACGGCTTGGCCCATGTTGGTGTTTCCTGGATGGCGCAAACCGCTTGCATTAGCAGGTTCACTTCTGCTTGGATGGCCAGGTCAGGCTCGTACGGAGGCCGTCCAGGTGGTGCGGTGGAGCCGGCAGCTGCAAGGCTAGAGGTAGCAGTCCCTGGGTGCGGTGAAGCAGTCCCTGGATGCGGTGCAGCCGTCATGGAGGACTTGGAGCCGGCAGTCCCCGGGCGTGGCGAAGCAGTCCCCGGGTGCGGTGCAGCCATCATGGAGGACTTGGAGCCGGCAGTCCCCGGGTGCGGTGCAGCCGTCGTGGAGGACTTAGAGCTAGCAGTCCTCGGGTCCGCATCCAATATTATGGAGTTGGATTTAGGAGACGACGTAATCGATGGCTTGCGCAGGTGCTCAAGGGAAACTCCGGGCGGAATTGGTTGTCTTGTCGACCCGATGCGGGTGAGCGTGTCCACGGCCTTGTTGTTTACCCTGGGAACATGATGGAACTCACACCCTTCGAAACAGTCGCATAGCTGCTGCAGGAAGAAACGCTATAGAGCCATGTTTGCGTCTCTGGCGTCCCAATCGCCTAACACTTGCTGCACCACTAGATCAGAATCGCCGAAGCACGGGATGCGCCGGATGCCTATTTCCTTTGCCATCTTGAGGCCGTGGACGAGCGCCTCATACTCAGCGACATTGTTGGATTCACAGAAGTGGATCTGTAACACGTACTCCAGCCGGTCTCCCTTGGGGAGGTGATGACCACTCCGGCTCCAAGACCTCCATACATCTTGGAGCCGTCGAAGTGCAGCTTCCAATGTGTGGAGTCAGGAAAAGGTGGCAGGTACTGTGTTTCTGCCCAATCGACGCGGAAGTCTACCAAGGTCTGGGACTTGATCGCCGTTCTTGGCTCGTACTGTATGTTGTGGGTAGCGAGCTCTATGGCCCATTTCGCCACCCGACCTGTGGCGTCTCTGTTGCAAGTGGCGCTATCGCCACCACCCGAATGGAGTGCTCTTGGAAGTAGTGCTTCAGTTTCTTGGCGGCCATGTACACGCCATATACCAGCTTCTAGTAATGAGGGTAGTTCTGCTTTGAGAGCGAGAGTACCTCACTCAGGTAATACATCGGTCGTTGCACCGGCTGTGCCTTTCCTTCTTCCGGCCTCTCCACTACCAACACCACACTGACGACCCTGTTTTGCTGCGATGTACATCAACATGGGTTCCTTTGCTACTGGTGCTACCAAAATGGGTGGCAAGGTGAGCATGCGCTTGAGGTCACGGAAAGCTTCATCCGCCTGCGATGTCCAGCCGAATTTGTCCGTCTTCTTCATGAGCTGGTATAGTGGGAGTGCTTTCTCGCCCAGTCGGCTGATAAACCAGCTGAGGGAGGCCAGGCAGTCGGTGAACTTCTAGAGATCTCTCAAGTTCTTGGGCGGCTGCATGCGCTCGATTGCGCCGATCTTGTCCGGGTTCGCCTCGATTCCTCGCTCAGATATGAAAAAACCAAGTAGTTGGCCGGTTGGGACACCAAACATGCACTTCTCCGGGTTCAGCTTCATCTGGAACCGACGGAGGTTAGTGAATGTTTCCTTCAGGTCCTCATGAGTGTCTGGTTCTCCTTGGTCTTAACTACCACATCATCGACGTAGGCGTGTATGTTTCTGCCGATCTGAGTCTGCAAGCACTTCTGCATGCATCGCTGGTATGTTGCTCCAGTGTTCTTCAATCCAAATGGCATTGTGGTGTAGCAGTACGCTCTGTAAGGAGTGATGAATGACGTCTTGATTTGATCAGCGGGGCTCAGCCGGATCTGGTGGTAACCGGAATAGGCATCCAGAAATGACAACAGCTCGCAGCCGGCCATGGAATCGATCACTTGGTCTATCCTTGGTAGGGCGAATGGATCCTTGGGGCATGCTTTGTTCAGACTAGTGTAGTCAACGCACATGCGCCAGGTCTTGTTCTTCTTCAGCATGAGTACTGGGTTTGCCAGCCATTCCGGGTGGAAAACTTCCATGATGAACCCAGCTGCGAGCAGCCTAGTGATCTCTTCCCCAATTGTTCTTCTTTTTTCTTCCGCGACGTGGCGCAGTGACTGTTTGACCGGTTTTGCATCCGGTCTGACATGTAAAGAGTGCTCGACGAGCTCCCTCGGAACACCTGGCATGTCCTTGGGGGACCATGCGAAGATATCCTGATTCTCATGGAGGAAGTCGACGAGCGCACTTTCCTATTTGCTGTCAAGGCCATCTCCGACTCGGACAAACTTCTCCTGCTCGGCCTCGTTCAGCAGGATCTTCCTCGTGCCCTTGGATGGCTTGAATTGTGCCTCTCCGACCAGCTTGGGCCCACCAGCCGGCATGTCCTTCTGCAGGGCCACCACGCTCTGCATGGTTATGCGTTTCTCCTCCATGATGATCATGGCTTCAGCTATTTTGGACCCGTCTCTGGCGCATTCCACAGACCGCCTGTAGCAGCCAGCCACGGTGATGACCCCTTTGGGCCCTGGTAGCTTCATCTTGAGGTAGGCATAGTGTGGGACCGCCATGAACTTGGTTAGCGCTTGGCGCCCAAGGATCGCATGGTACGCGCTGCAGATGTTGACCACCTCGAACTAGATGGGCTCGGGGAGAAAGTTGTCCTCCGTGCCGAAGATGACGTCCAGCCGGATTTTTTCGATGGGAGAGTGCGAAGGGCCGGGGAAAGCTCCGTGGAAGGAGGTGTTTGATGGCTCCAGCTGTGACTCATTGATACTGAGCCGGTCGAGCGAGCTGCGGTAGAGGAGGTTGATGTTGCTCCCTCCTTCTACGAGGACGCGGGAGAATCTACAGGAATGCTTCTGGGAGACAATGATAGGATCCAGAACCATCGCGTAGGTGCCCAAGTTTGGCAGCTCAGCCGGCTAGTCCTTCCGGCTCCATGCAATTTCTTGCTCCGACCAGTTGAGGTACTGGGGGATGGGAGGAACGATTGCGTTCACCTCCATGTCGCGACGCCTTTTGTTGTGCTTGGTATCCAGCTCCATGGTGAAGATGTGGTAATTTCCCACCTAACGAGGGTGGTTATCATCATCCTCCCTTTGACGTTGGTTGTTGCGATCGCCTGGCGGCCCGCCGACTGGAGGGGGTGGCGCCTGTCCAGCAGGTGCGCCCGTGATTTCCGCCATCTTCTTCGTCCATGTGCATTGACGCGTGGTGTGTGTGGCCGGCTTGTTGTCTCCGCTGTGGAACTTGCATGGCCCATCAAGCGTTGACTAAATGGTGTACTTGGGCCTTGGAGGCCGGTCATCAGGCTTCTGTCTCCAGCTTCCGCCTGCAGCCGGATCCTCCTGCACTGCAGCTACCTGCCTGGAGCCATATTGGTTATCCGTCTGGTCGTCCTTTCTCTTGCCGTGGCGGTTGTCGTGCCGCCTGGGGTTGTGTCCGTTCCCCTCTGGCTAGATCCGATCTATGGCGACTTTGACGATTATTTTCCCTTGGTTGTCCACCCGGACGGATCGTTTCATTGCCGCATCGGCCGTGGCGTACTTGTCCGCGATGGCCATGGTCTTTGCCATGGTTGTGGGCTCCACCCGGTGGAGCTTGTGGTTGAGCATGGTGCCGTCTCTGTAGCCGTTGATGAAAAAATCAACCGCCTGATGTTCGCGTACCTCCTCACAGGAGTTGTGCATGCTCGTCCATCGGGTGATGTAGGAGCGATCAGTTTCCTCCGGGGCCTGCACACAGAGAGCAAGCTCGCCAGGCCGGCATGGGCGCCTGTAGGTGCCCGTGAAGTTGCGAATGAATGCCTATTCAAAATTGATCCAAGCGTTGATGTTGTTGTCGGGTGGCTGCAGAGACGGCACCATGCACAAGCACTGCCACAATGTGGTTGAGTCAAGGAGCATAAGAGGGGTGTAGCGCACTGCCACTTGGCGGTTGCTGTTGGCGATGCCTACGGCGGTGGTATAGTCCACCAGCCAGTCCTCTGGCTTGACCGAGCCATTGTACTTTGGTGTATCCCTTGGGAGCGAAAATCCCTTTGGAAACGGTTCGTTCCGGATGTGCGGTCCGAGACATATTGGTCCAGCTGGACTTTCCTCCTCTAGCACGCGTGATTGGACCAGCATGTCGATTTGCGTGCGCGCATCTTATTGTTCGTCTGGCTCGAGCGCTCTCAGCCGGCAAGATAAGCGGGACTTGGGGAGCGCTGGGCCTTTTCCGGCTTCATCAGCCGACACACGATTTTTGCTGGTGACGGCCGCCACGTCGCGGGCGTTGTGCCCGTGGCCTGTAGATCCACCGTGTGGCCGGTCGCTTTGTCTTGCTCCGTTTGGGGAAGACACTTTGCTGCCGCCTGCAGCTGGGTCTACCATCCGGCGAGCCGGCTGGGTTCTGCTGTTGCCAGCCATGCTGAGTTCTACCTCGGCTTGTTGTTTGTTCGCCGTGACCACAAGAAGCTGGACGCGCGCTTGTTGATAGAGCAGTTCCTCGCCCTCCAAGTGGCTAAGTTTTGCAACTGCCGCCTCTCCGGCCCTCATGTTTTTGGCGGGGGTGCTGTAGACCGGCTGTAGCGCGGGCATGCGTGGATCAGCAGCGCGGTCCATCTCTGGACCGAGGTTTCGGCCTGGCGGCTGATCCAATCGGCTGGCACCGGGTAGGCGCGCGAAGCCGTGCACTATGTTGTACTCCCGCATGGTGGCATTCATTCGTCGTTGGGTGGCTGCCACCTTGCCGGCATCCTCTAGAAGGTTCTGGCGGGTGGTTTCCAGGGTTGCCGCAGCTGCAGCTGGATCCGCCTCGATGGGGGTGATGGGGTTGCGGAGGTGCTCAATGGACGAGTTGATCAAGTCCGGGTTCGGGAGGCGTGAGTTGGTGGCTCGGCCATCCATGTTGCGCTCCAGGGGTGGGCGGTGGTTCTCCATCGAGCCTGCCATCATGACCTCGACACTGCCGCTGGCGACGCGCGAGGCGGAGAAGCCAGGTGGTGCACCGAAGATGGTGACGACCTCTGTAGGGAAGGCCTCAGGGACGGTGATGACGTAGATGCGGTGCTCGCCGAAGTGCATGATGGATCCCTCGCTTGGGAAAGTCCCCCCAGCCAAGCAGGACGCATTGTCAAGGACGCAGTCGTAGGAGCCGAAAGTGAGGACGAGGCCGGAGGCTACTCGCTCACCAACGACGAGCGGAAGTCCCGTGCGAAAGATGATCCCAGCCGAAGCGCTGTGCCCCATGGTGGGCGCCAACTGTCGTGGTGTGGAACATGGTAGTGCCATCGGGGATGGCTTGAAGGGGACAATCAGGTTGCTATCGTTGGCTACTCGCAACGGGTTGAGCACAGATACTGCAAACACATCGATGTACCGAGGTTCAGAGCCCTCTTGGCGAGGTAAAACTCCTATTCCTGCAAGGATCTACTATCAAAGGGGGCGAATGCCCAATACAAGTGCTCCTTGAGCTATTTCCTTAGCCACTTCTTCTAAGAGTTCACTAAGTTCTTCGTCGGGTGTCTATTTTCCTTCTGCTCGAGCTTACCTAGAACCCTAGCGCTACCTTCTTTATATACAAGTCCAGGAGGCAGCTTAGAAGATGGGTTCTAGGGTTTACTGTTTGGATTTGGGCTTTACAAAGTGGGCCGGCTGGACAAGGCCAAATGGTAGGCCCGAGTCCAGTCAAGCCTCCAGTACAGGGGGACCATGCTTTAGTGCTCAGCGTCCCTGCTTTACTTGTTATCCGGCTCTTTATCCTTCAGCCGGTTCTTTATGCGTAAGACGGGGCTTTTCTCGTCATCCCTTGCTTTGCTCGTCAGCCTCCAGCTTTGGTGCAGTTGTCCAATAGCACCGGCTAGGCCAGCCAGCCTGTCCGGTCCAAGGTGCACTCAGCAAGGAGCGTCACCCCCACTGTACAATGTCCAGCGGATCCGAGGCGGCCGACTAGGAGCAGCCTCCCAGCCGGTTCTTCTGGCTACCCGGCTAGACGGGTCAGCCGGGGAACCTTGAGTGCGGACCGGGTGGGAATTCCACCCGGCTGTGGTTCCTTGACTTGGGTCCAGACGGCATGCGCTCCTTGGAGCCATCCAGTTGGTCCCGTCTTGGCCTACCCGGGGGTTATCCCCCCGACAGCAAGCCGAAGAACAAGCTAGACGATGATGAAATCCGACTTTGGATCATGGAGGCTTCCAGGGGCTGCCGTTGGGGATATACTTTCCGAGTATCCTCATTGTGCCTCACTGACCAGGGTGGCCCACTTCGGGTTAGAGCTTTGCTTCACGGGTGGCCCAGTCAGGAAGAAGAGAGAGAGTCCAGTCCGGCTACGAGAAGGCCCAGATGACTTACGGACATAGGCCCATAATGTTACTTGTAGTTCAAGATGTACTCTGTAACCGACTCTTAGTAAACCCTAGGCCAGATATCTATATAAGCCGTCCTAGGGAGAACCTTTAGGGAACCCTCACAACAGTCTATAATCTCAACTTGCACAGGCGAAACCCTTGTAACCCATATTTCGGCTCTGCCGTATTACTGGATTGCTAGCAGGAGTAGGATCCATCCAAAGCCGGCGGATTCGAACCACGGTAAACTTGTGTGCTCATTGTCCCGGAATACCGTACGTCTCACACACCTCTCTTCCACACGCCTCGACGACCCCCTCATGGCGTACTTGTCATCAATCCGATGATAATTTGCCTTCTCATCTCTCTAGCACCGTGGACAAGGTCGAGGAAGCAGATCCGGTGTTGTGGAGTCAGGGAAGTGGATCTAACAAAGCTATGATGGCGTTGCTGAGCCGGCTCCGGCGCCGTGGACAAAGGAGCTGATCTGGTGCGGGCCAGCATCAGAGATGGTAAAACATCTTTGGTCGCGATGGTGGCATCCCGGTGGAGAGGCTATGAAGGGGAGATGGGACAGAAGGAGCACGTCCATGGTCGTGCAAGGTGATCTCGAGGGATTCGGCCTGAAGGGCGTGGGTGGTACTAGTATGTTTGAAACTTTGAACTGTGTGGCGCATGGGAATTTCCAAGAGAAACCATTTTGAGGAATGGCCTTTGGCGTGTTGTTTCTAGACCGAAGGGTGAGATGAAAATTTCATACCATTTAAATTTTGGAACCAGGAGCCCAATGCGGCTGGTGTTTATAGCGCACTACTTGGTGGAAGAGGTGATTTCGGCTTGTGGTTTGTCGCTCAGTTGATTTTTTATACTCGATCTACTACTGCATTCTAAAAGTTTGACTTTAGGGCCACACAAGTATATAGTGCATGAATTTATTCACGATAATGGGCACATGGACATGGTCATTATCGAACTACCTTTCATGGTAATGTGTTAATTTTCGGCAAAACATGGGTCTACAGATCTAAACGTAAGTGCAAAATAAGATTTCAAGTTTATCACGGGAAAATGTTGTTTTTCCATTTTCCGAATGGATAGAACGAGACCGGGATACATTGTCCTGATGCAGCAAGTAGGTCCAGTACAGTTTCATACAGCGTGCCAAAGAAAATATCAGGTTGACAACACAAGGAAAATCATCCTCATTATTTGAAATAACAATCTATTCGCATGGTGGCTCTTTCATCACCCTTTGAAAATCATTTGTCTGCAAAGATGCACAGAGAATCTCTGCTCGTGCTTTCACCTGTTCCAAAACCGTCAAGTTGATCTCATTGACATCGGCATCTGCCGAATTGGGAACACAATTTTCAGCGACTAACGTCTGAAGATCAGTGGCAGCATCAAGGCCATCTTCAATAGTAGAAATCCATCCTTGGTTCAATTCTCTGATCCGCTGAGTGGTTGTGTCCAAATACTTTTGGAGAAGCCTAATCTTAGCTTCGGTCATGCACAATACTTCGGTTTGGTTCCTAGAAATGGTTGTATCACTGGCACGCTGAATATCTATGCTACGAACCTCCTTGGAAGGGACATGATCATGCACTTGCTTCTGCAAATTGCAATGCAGCAAATCAATCAGTAAATAACACAAGCAAGATGCAACAAACAGCCATGTTTAGGGTACTCGACCAGACTATGTTTTTGTACCAGTTGTGTTGTCCCGAGCGGGGCTAGATCCGCATGTCAGAAACTCTTCAGGATTCATTGGCATCGATTCTCTGCGTACTCATTCGGCAGTACATCATCTTCCATGCCTTACAAAAAATATATACTAGTATCACATGACAGGGCAAGCAAGGCTGAACTACTCTCGAAAATAAAATGCATAACGACATCACGCATATATGGAAAATGGAGGCAAACCATTGTCTGGGGAGGATTGTTGGGGGTTATCATTGGGCTGGCGAGGCTTCGTACTAGTGCGAGATAACCAATTTGGCTTGACGAATAGCAGTTGCCTTCTTTTCTCTTTGAACCGATCCTGTAGTACTGCAACTAGCATGCATTAGAAATAATTGGTAACGAGAAGGCACAATAAGGAAGTGATGAACTACATTCAGAAGTAGTAGTAAAATTCAAGGAAAGCGGGCATAGGAAGTGTGCAGCAACCTTCGTCTCAGTTGTACAGAGTTCTAACCATCGCCCTGGTGAGGGGTCCGCGTGGCGTACACATCTCTTAGATGCGATGAAGCAACGACGGTAGCGTGGATGATGGCATTGCTAAGTAGACTCCGGTGACCTGGAAGTCGGCTAATGAGGGATGAGATAGAGGATGATGTGAGATGGATTGTGGAGTCGGCGGGCGAGCGAGCGAGAGGCCCCGTCCGTATGGAGGTAGCTAGCATTTGCCGAGAAGTGAAGGAAGGGTTAAATATTGGGAAAGGTAGAAGGAAGGGTCTCGCCAATAATCCTGTAAAATTTTGAACTAGAAGATCCTGCCAATATCACACGAAAATTTAGTGCTGAATCGCGCTTGGCTCACCTCCCGAGTAGTATTAAAAGGAAGGCTCGAAAAGCAGCACGCGTCAAATGTGATGGGACGGTGGCGTGTGCAGTTTGTGAAGAAAGGTGGGAGTCTATTACGATGTCACATAGATGAAAAAATGGGGTGGTGCTGGCTGCGAGGCGTGGCCCTAATAAAAAATAAATAAATATTTCAAATTCGTGTAAATACATCAAATAATTGATCCAACGGTCAGCATTCAAGTTTATTCTTATGAATGGGGCCCATATACTGTAGTGATCTCAATGGCCGAGTGAACATGGGTTTCTTAGCTAAACGGTGCGCATATGCATGTGCCAACTCATTTGAACTAATTTAGGCATATAATATTGTAATTTAAGTGGTTTAATTTAGCTACGAACCTTAAAAACTCATAGAAACTAGGAATCACAAGGAAAACTTGCATCATCCACAATGTTTGGAAACATGGCGCGCTTGTCGCATTCCGAGCCAAATTCTTCTGATTTTCTTTACTAGTACGAAACATCCCGGTAATCACTTGGAAAAGTGACAAATGTTCTTTCATAATTGTTCGAAACTCCCACGGTCAACATTGTTTACTACGCCAAGGCGCACCCATCTACCCGATGTGAGAACCGTATCACAAAGTCTAGCTAGGGTATCGATATATATGGCCATGACCTTATTGGTCGTTCAGACTACAACCCAAGAATGTTCATACATTGTAGGCTACTAGTAAATTTCATGTGCCAGGCACGTGAGACTCAGATAATAGACATATGACATATCATTATTATATAAAATTATAATAGGTAAAGCACAAAAAATTATAAATTTGATCAACATATGTAAAGTATGGGTGTATATTTGGTTCTTGTACTTTGTATCATCATGTAGAAGTCAAAGATTATTAGCTAGCTAACACTTGAAATTTTTGGTGACATGGTCTAGAGAAACGAGGGAGAGGATTCTAGGAGTATGATGGAGAAGTGTGTTTTGAGGTTTGTGCATAGCATTCATTATGCTGAAGACTATCTATAGAATCTTCTAAATGCTAGAATGGAAAAGAAGATCCAACGGTTGGAAATATTGGGATTCGCGAGTCTTGATCCAACGGTCGGCATTCAAAGTTATTCGTATCTTACCACTATTAGTAAATTGCACGTGCCCGACATGTGAGACTCAGATAATAGACGTCTGACATATCATCACCATATAAAATTTATATAATAGGTAAAGCAGAAAAAATATAAATTTAATCAACATCCATAAAGTATGGGTGTATATTTGGTTCTTGTACTTTGTATATCATGTAGAAGACAACGATTATTAGCTATCAAAAACTTGAAAATTTTGGTAACATGGTCTAGAGAAACGAGGGAGAGGATTCTAGAATGATGGAGAAGTGTGTTTTGAGTTTTGTGCATAGCATTCATTGTGATGAAGACTATCAATAGAATATTCTAGATGCTAGAATGGAAAAGAAGATCCAACGGCTCGAAATGTTTGGATTCGCGAGTCTTCATCCAATAGTCAATATTCAAAGTTATTCGTACACTATATAGTGGTAAGACTAATAAGTTGCATGTGCCCTGTACGTGAGACAAAGATAATAGACGTCGGACATATCATCACCATATAATATTATAATAGGTAAAGTAGAAAAATATATAAAATTGATCAACATCTATAAAGTATGGGTGTATATTTCGTTCTTGTACTTTATATATCATGTAGTGGTCAATGATTATTAGCTATCTAAAACTTTAAAATTTTGGTAACATGGTCTAGAGAAATGAGGAAGAATATTCTAGAATTATAAGTGTGTTTTGAGTTTTGTGGATAACATTCATTGTGATGTAGACTATCAATAGAATCTTCTCGATGCTAGAATGAAAAAGAAGATCCAGCGGCTGGAAATGATGGGATTCACGAGTCTTGATCCAATGGTCAATATTCAAAGTTGTTCTTACACAATATAGTGATAAGATCATGTAGAAGTCAATAATTATTAGTATCTAAAACATGAAATTTTTGGTAACATGGTCTAGGGAAATGAGGGAGAAGATTCTAGAATGATGGGGAAAGTGTGTTTTTAGTTTTGTGCATAGCATTCATTGTGATGAAGACTATCAATGGAATCTTCTAGACCATTCATAAAAACAGAATCTTCTAGATGCTAGAATGGAAAAGAAGATCCAACAGCTGGAAATGTTGAGATTCGTGAGTCTTGATCCAATAGTAAATATTCAAAGTTATTTGTACACTATATAGTGGTAAGATTATAATAGGTAAAGAAGAAAAAATATAAATTTGGTCAACATCTATAAAATATGGGTGTATATATTTGGTTCTTGTACTTTGTATATCATGTAGAAGTCAATGATTATTAGCTATCTAAAACTTTAAAATATTGGTAACATGGTCTAGAGAAACAAGGGAGAAGATTCTAGAATGATGGAGAATTGTGTTTTGAGTTTTGTGCATATAATTAATTGTAATGAAGACTATCAATAGAATCTCCAACATGATAGAATGGAAAAGAAGACCCAACGGCTGGAAATGTTGGGATTCGCAAGTTTGATCCAACGGTCAATATTCAAAGTTGTTCGTACACTATATAGTGTAAGATCATGTAGAAGTCAACGATTATTAGCTACTAGTAAGTTGCACGTGTCTTGCACGTGAGACTCAGATAGTAGACGTATGACATATCATCACTATATACAATTATAATTGGTAAAGCACAAAAAATATAAATTTGATCAACATCTATAAAGTATGGGTGTATATTTGGTCCTTGTACTTTGTATCTTCATGTAGAAGTCAAAGATTATTAGCTACCTAACACATGAAATTTTGGATAACATGGTCTAAAGAAACAAGGGAGAAGCTTCTAGTATGATGGAGAAGTGTGTTTTGAGGTTTGTGCATAGCATTCATTATGCCGAAGACTATCAATAGAATCTTCTAGATGCTATAATGGAAAAAAGGATCCAATGGCTAGAAATGTTGGGATTCACGAGTCTTGTTCCAACGTTCAACATTCAAAGTTATTCATACACTATATAGTGGTAAGATAAGATCATGTAGAAGTCAATGATTATTAGCTACGAGGGAGAAGATTCTAGTATGATGGAAAAGTGTGTTTTGACGTTTGTGCATAGCATTCATTATGCTAAAGACTATCTATAGAATCTTCTAGATGCTAGAATGGAAAAGAAGATCCAACAGTTGAAAATATTAGGATTCGCGAGTCTTGATCCAACGGTCAGCATTCAAAGTTATTCATACACTATATAGTGGTTATATCTCTACTACTATAATGGAGCAGTTTTGAATTGGATCCATAGCACCAATCCCGACCATTGGGCTGTTAGATCCAATGGTTCAGAGAAGCTGGATTCATGTTGAATAGCACCTAGAGCAAACTCCACCATGCATGTTCTAGAACCATCATGTCACCACCCGAAAATTTCATAGCATAGTAGGCTGTATTCTCTCTACTACTATAATGGAGCAGTTTTGAATTGTATCCGTAGCACCAATCCTGACCGTTGGGCTGTTAGATCAAATGGTTCAAAGCAGATAGATTCGTGTTGAATAGTACGTACCTAGAGCAAGCTCCACCATGTTCTAGAACCATTGTGTCACCACCCCCAAATTTCACAACACATTAGGTTGTATTCTCAATATGTGTAGATAGTTGTTATTAATATACTTAATGTATGCATTTTTTCTCTAACAAGATTATTGGTTAATAACAACTTAATGTTTGTTAAATCACATTTCATACATTAGAGAAAAATGCATAAATTAAGTCTATTAATAATAACTATATACACATATTGAGAATACAACCTACTGTGCTATGAAATTTTGGGGGTGGTGACATGATGGTTCTAGAATATGGTGGAGTTTGCTCTAGGTACTATTCAACACGAATTCAGCTGCCCTGAACCATTAGATCTAACAGCCCAACAGTCAGGATTGGTGCTATGGATCCAATTCAAAACTGCTCCATTATAGTAATGGAGATCTAAAACATGAATTTTTTGGTAACATGGTCTAGGGAAACGAGGGAGAAGATTCTAGAATGATGGAGAAGTGTGTTTTGAGTTTTGTGCATAGCATTAATTGTGATGAAGACTATCAATAGAATCTTCTAGACTGTTCAAAAAAATAGAATCTTCTAGATGCTAGAATGGAAAAGAAGATCCAATGGCTGGAAATGTTGGGATTCGCGATTCTTGATCCAACGGTCAATATTCAAAGTTATTTGTATACTATATAGTTGTAAGATTATAATTGGTAAAGCAGAAAAAATATAAATTTGATCAACATCTATAAATTATGGGTGTATATATTTGGTTCTTGTACTTTGTATATCATGTAGAAGTCAAAGATTATTAGCTATCTAACACTTTAAAATTTTGGTAACATGGTCTACAGAAATGAGGGAGAAGATTCTAGAATGATGGAGAAGTATGTTTTGAGTTTTGTGCAGATCATTCATTGTGATGAAGACTATTAATAGAATCTTCTAGATGCTAGAATAATGGAAAAGAAGATCGAACGACTGGAAATGTTGGGATTCACGAGTCTTGATCCAACGGTCAATATTCAAAGTTGTTCATACATTATATAGAGGTAATATCATGTAGAAGTCAACTATTATGAGCTATCTAAAACATGAAATTTTTGGTAACATTGTCTAGAGAAACGAGGGACAAGATTCTAGTATGATGGAGAAGTGTGTTTTGACTTTTGTGCATAGCGTTCATTGTGATGAAGACTATCAGTTGAATCTTCTAGACCTTTCAAAAAATAGTATCTTCTAGATGCTAGAATGGAAAAGAATATCCAACGGTAGGAAAGGTTGGGATTCGTGAGTCTTCATCCAACGGTCAATACTCAAAGCTATTCGTACACTATATCTCTACTACTATACTAGAGAAGTTTTGAATAGGATCCATAGCACCAATCCTGACCGTTGGGCTGTTAGATCCAATGGTTCAGAGTAGCTGGATTCGTGTTGAATAGTACCAAGAGCAAACTCCACCATGTTCTAGAACCATCATGTAACCACCCCTAAAATTTCATAGCATAGTAGGTTGTATTCTCAATATGTGTAGATAGTTATTATTAATAGACTTAATGTATGCATTTTTTCTCTAACGAGACTTAAAGTATGATGGTTCTAGAACATGGTGGAGTTTTCTCTAGGTATTGTTCAACATGAATCGAGCTGCTCCGAACCATTGGATCTTATAGCCCAACGGTCAGGATTGGTGCTATTTATCCAATTCAAAACTGCTCCATTATAATAGTAGAGATAATGGAGCAATTTTGAATTGGATCCATAGCACCAATCGTGACTATTGGGCTTTTAGATCCAATGGTTCAGAGCAGCTGGATTCGTGTTAAATAGTACCTAGAACAAACTCCACAATGTTCTAGAACCATCATGTCACCACCCGCAAAATTTCATAGCACAGTAGGTTGTATTCTCAATATGTGTAGATAGTTATTAATAATAGACTTAAGTATGCATTTTTTCTCTAACAAGACTAGTTTTAAATAACAACTTAATGTTTATTAAATCACATTTCATACAGTATATACGTGTGTGGCACGTGCCTTTTACTAGTTGTGGTAAGAGGTAAGATTATTATTGATAAAGTAGAAAAAATATAAATTTGATCAACATCTACCGGTAAAAATACTTGAAAAACTCACTTCACGGTATGTCCTACTATATCATGTACTCCTATGTATGAACTTTATTGGGTTTCAAGCCAAATGACAAAGGTCATGGACATACTCTTTCTTCATCAAGATAATGACGGTGTGCCCATATTCTGGTACGGGTAGGTGCATATGTTAGCATGGTAAAGAAGTAAAAGTATTTTTGGAAGGAATTACGATTAATATGTCTTAGATTTCATAGCATGTGCCACTTATTTACTATAGTACATAAAGTGATTGGATAAATTACATGTTATATTTTTCAAGCTTAATTTTCTAGCTAATTTCACCCACTCGGACGGCTTTCCGTTGATTTGTCAAGTTAGGTCTAAATTAATATTCTACAAGTGTGTGTGAGCACGCTCAATAGTATAACCGAGTCTTAGGTATAACAAGTGACACGCCATGTATTTCCGGCCTTATACTAGCATGTACAATACCTAGCAATTGAACGATAATATAGCTAGCATTATGATGCAGCAACCTCATCAAAAACCAAGAAGATTAAACATGAATAAAATGAAAAACATATCTATGCCCGCTTGAAACATCCTAAAACTTGAGAATTGTAAGAAAGCATGGTACACTTTGTCTGAAAATTGGGGTGGTGGCATTGTTTATTTATTTTTTGGAACCGGGGTACCATAGGTCCTGAAGGAGCGAGACTCTTCAATTACCGCCCTAGGGTTTGTAGTCGTTACAAGGTGGTCTGAGGACCTTTTGTAATTATTATTACTTGTGAGCCTTTGTGTACTGTTGTTGATGATTATTAATCCAGTACTAGATCGCTTGAATTTTGGTGGAAAAAACGGTTGCCGAAAGTAGATCGGTGTGGCGTACCAAGGCACACGTGCACAGCGCCACACTGTGGACGAGGAAGAGACAAGCCGAATGATGACTGCAAGAGCACAGATCGTGTGTAGCTAGTTTTGAAATCCCACATGGAGCAGGAGTCTGAAATCAAATAATTCTTGAAATAAATATTGCGAAAGAGATATTAGATAAAGTTCAAAGTAACAAGATAAAATGCGAGTATTGTGTAAAAAGGTGTTTTGGGGTTTTGGGTATAAGAGTAATAATAAAATAAAGCAAAATAACTTAATACAGAAAGTAGTATTGCGTATGTAAGAGAGATTGGAACTGCAGTAGGGAAAAAGCGTTCTTAGGGAGTAGCGGATACACCACTAGTATTGTAAAGATCTAAGATAAAGATAATCATCATGAACATTCTCAACTATGTATGTGTGGGAGGAACTCCGTATGTGGACGAATAGGCAACAACCGTTGCTCACATCATCCTCATAACCACAGAAGTCATCAGTCGACATCAATCGAATTACTGCTATTAAGGGACATAATCCCGTAGGACGTATCCCATGGCATGGATAGTGTTCCGTGAGTTTCCTCGATTTCCCAAGTTGATAAGTAAGGATTTCTAACAGCTTTAGAGTCACTGTAAGTATTAGCACGCCTCCATCTACCAACAAGTAGTTCCCTCCAAAGTCCCCATGAGAGGCAAATATTGAGAGGTCGACTTCTCTCAACATCAAGATGTAGAGAATCTAACAAATGGTCATATCGATGAATATCATAATAGACTTTATCTTATTTCAATATCATACTAGGGTTTCTCCATCTCCCCAAGAACTAATGATCTACTCAGACATGGAGGAAATAAACATCATGTCAATGATAATGGAAACAATCATAGATGAATAGTACTGGTATAAATCCACAACCAGTATAGGAATTACAACAAGATCTAGACAAGATGTAGATGGGATGGATGGAGATGGTGGTGATGCAGCGATGGATGATGAAGATCGATGCCTTAGCCTCTCGAATCTGTGCAGGGCGAAGATGGATCCCTTGTTTATGAATTCCCCCTCCAGATGCCTTCCGAAGGTGAGGTTTCTGTGATTTCTGGGTGTTCTGTATGTCATCTCCTTGAACCAATTGGATGGGGTGAAACTATTTTACAAGGTGGAGGCGGCGCTAACTATACGGCCAGAGCTATACGGGCGGAAGAAATTCTCCCGCCATATAGTTGGTCATTACGCTCTCTGCCTCCTTCATTCGCTTCTGGTTTTCTTCTAGTATTATTAATATTTCCCAAATAAGCGATTTACGTTGTCTTTGACTCCTTTTCTCCATAGTACAACTGCTTCAATAATTGTATCCATTGGATCCATCATCTGTCCTGATCCTGGTGAAAATAGACATAAAATGTGCGCGCGAGCGCCGTAAAATACCAAGATCCTACATCTACAATGCAAAACAATAATGTAAAACATGATGCAAATATGCCCTCCTCACCGGAGTATGCGCCCGCGGCTACAGAGAATCAAAGATCGATGTAAGATGGCTAGTGGAGTGTACCATGTACCTCGTGTCAGCAGCCCATCATAACTTTGCTCTGACATCACACCACCTTCTACTTCTCTTCCTCGCTGCTCTCGCCCTGCCTCCTTTTGGAGTAATAGTACGGAGTAAAAAACTATGCTCATTTTGAGCACTATTCTTCCTACGAAGTAGTGGAGTACTTGCTTTACATGAAAAACATTTTCGTCGCTTAGAAAATTGGAGTTGTTTCTTTTCCTAGTATTTGGAAACACCCATTGGCAACACTATTTACCAATGGCAGGATGTGCACATCTACTTTCTTGTAGTACTACCAAATATGGGAAATTTACCATAAACTATGATGTGGATATGTCCATGACCTTGCTTGGTTGCTCGGCCTCAAACTAATTCATCAAAAAACAAGATGATTATTAATCCAGTAGATCGCTTGAATTTCGGGGGAAAACGGTTGCTGGAAGTAGATCGGTGTGCCGTACCAAGGCACACGTGCGCAGCGCCACGTTGTGGATGAGGAAGAGACAAGCCGGACTGTGCACCCACAGCTTCAGAGAAGTGATCAATAGAGGATGGATGGTGAGAGCCAGTGAAGGAGAGAGAAAACACAACTTGTTTTGCGTGCATATTACTAGTAGTAGGTCCATATATTTAATACCAGTGGAGTGTACCTTATACCTCATCTTAGTAGCCCATCATAGCTTTGCTCTGATATTGCACCGCCTTCTGACTCCTCCTCCCACTTCTCTGACGCCGCTACCTTTTTTTTCTAGAAGGAGCCGCCTCCCATTTCGAGTAGTACTAGTACAGAAGTGGAGTACTTTACTTTATAGAAAATAAAATTCCATCATTTAGAAAATTGGAGTTGTTACTTTTCGTAGTATTTGGAAACTCCCGTTGGCAAAGTTGTTTACGAACGCCAAGATGCGCATATCTACTTTATTGTAGCACTACTACCAAATTCCCATAAACATGGATATGTTCATGACCTTTCTTGGTCACTCAGCCTGAAACATATTCATACTTATACATGGTAGGCCATTTTTGTGAAGCGGGTTTTTTTAAAAGTTGTGAAAACTCATGTTTATTATTTTTCATGGCAGGTAATGCAAGCAAACGGACGCCATGCATGAGTCCCCCTGTTTTTTTGCCTATTTCTCTCTCTTTTTTCAAAGTAGGGTCAACTTTGTCAGCATGCAAATTTTAGAAAGAAGTTGAATCTCTCAAAACTCTCGGTTGTATTCTCAATATATTGGCTGTCTGGTGGGAAACTACAAAATATTTTTGTAAAATTTTAAGAGCAGGGCAGCTCACATGTGGTTCGAATTAATTTGACCTAATTTTGACAGACTCCCTCTGATCCATATTAATGTTCATAGATTCGTCTAGATTCAAATGTATCTAGTCATGTTTCTGTGCTAGATAAATATACCTGAATCTAGACAAATCTGAGAACATTAAATTGAATCGGAGACCGTAGTGTAATTTAAGTGGGTTAATTAATCTACAAACCTTGAAAACTCAAAGAACCTAGGAATCACAAGTAAAACATGCATCGTCCATAATGTCTGAAAACATGGCGCACTTGTTAGCATGGTAAAGAAGTAAAATTATTTTCAGAAGAAATAAAGTTTAATATGGCTTAGAGTTTATAGCATGTGCCATTTATTTACTATAGTAGATAAAGTGGTTGGATAAATTACATGTTATACTTTTCAAGCTTCATTTTCTAGCTAATTTCACCCACTCAGACGACTTTCCGTCGATTTGTTGAATTAGGTCTAAATTAATATTCTACAAGTGCGTGAGAGCTAGTTCAATAGTATAACCCAGTGTTAGGTATAACAAAGTGACACGTCATCTATTGCCGGCTTTATACCAGTATGTACAATACCTAACATTTGAACTATATCAGAACTAGCATTACATGCAGCAACCTCATAAAAAGCAAGAAGATTAAACAGGAATAAAATGAAAAACTTTTCTATGCTCGCTTGAAAAATCCTAAAACTTGGGAATTGTAAGAAAGAATGATACACTTTGTCTAAAAATTGGGGCAGTGGTATTCTTATTTATTTTTTGGAACCGGGGTACCATAGGTCCTGAAGGGGCGAGACACTGCAATTAGCGCACTAGGGTTCGTAGTCGTCGCAATGTGGTTTGAGGATCTTTTTGTAATTATTATTATTACTTTTGAGACTTTTTTTATTGGTGTAGATGATTATTAATCCGGTAGATCGCTTGAATTTCGGGGAAAAACGGTTGCTAGAAGTAGATCAGGATGCTGTACCAAGGCAAACGTGCGCACCGCTACACTGTGGATGAGGAAGAGACAAGCAAGACTATGCACCTGCGGCTGCAGAGAAGAGATCGATGGAGGATAGATGGTGAGAGCCAGCGACGGAGAGAGAAAGCACAACTTGTTTTGCATGCATATTACTAGTAGTAGGTCCATATATTTACTACTAGTGGAGTGTACCATGTACCTTGTGTTAGGAGCCCATCATAGCTTTGCTCTGACATCGTACCGCCTTCAGAGTCCTCCTCCCGTTGCTCTTGTGCTGCCTCCTTTTTTTCTGGAAGGAGCCGCCTCCCTTTTCGATTAGTACTAGTACGGAAGTGGAGTACTTTTTTTTACAGAAAAAATATTTCCATCGCTTAGAAAATTGGAGTTGGTACTTTTCCTAGTATTTGGAAACTCCCATTGGCAAAGCTGTTTAACATTGCCAAGATGCGCACATCTACTTTCTTGTAGTACTACTACAAAACTCCCATAAACATGGATATGTCCGTGACCTTGCTTGGTCGCTCGGCCTGAAACCTGTTCATACTTTTACATGGTAGTCCATTTTTGTGAAGCGGATTTTTTCAAAAGTTGTGAAAACTCATGTTTATTATTTTTCATGGCAGGTAATGCAAGCAAACGGACGCCATGCATGAGTCCCCCTATTTTTTTGCCTATTTCTCTCTCTTTTTTCAAAGTAGGGTCAACTTTGTCAGCATGCAAATTTTAGAAAGAAGTTGAATCTCTCAAAACTCTCGGTCGTATTCTCAATATATTGGCTGTCTGGTGGGAAACTACAAAATATTTTTGTAAAATTTTAAGAGCACGGAAGCTCACATGTGGTTCGAATTATATTGACCTAATTTTGACAGACTCCCTCCAATCCATATTAATGTTCATAGATTCGTCTAGATTTAAATGTATCTAGTCACGTTTCTGTGCTAGATAACTATACCCGAATCTAGACAAATCTGAGAACATTAATTTGAATCAGAGACCATAGTGTAATTTAAGTGGGTTAATTTATTTGTGAACCTTGAAAACTCAAAGAACCTAGGAATCACAAGTAAAACATGCATCGTCCATAATGTCTGAAAACATGGCGCACTTGTTGGCATGGTAAAGAAGTAAAATTATTTTCAGAAGAAATAAAGTTTAATATGGCTTAGAGTTCATAGCATGTGCCATCTATTTACTATAGTAGATAAAGTGGTTGGATAAATTACATGTTATATTTTCAAGCTTCATTTTCTAGCTAATTTCACCCACTCAGACGACTTTCCGTCGATTTGTTGAATTAGGACTAAATTAATATTCTACGAGTGCGTGAGAGCTAGTTCAATAGTATAACCGAGTGTTAGGTATAACAAAGTGACACGTCATCTATTGCCGGCTTTATACCAGCATGTACAATACCTATCACTTGAACTATATAACAACTAGCATAACATGCAGCAACCTCATAAAAAGCAAGAAGATTAAACAGGAATAAAATGAAAAACATTTCTAAGCCCGCCTGAAAAATCCTAAAACTTGGAAATTGTAAGAAAGAATGATACACTTTGTCTGAAAATTGGGGCAGTGGCATTCTTTATTTATTTTTTGGAACCGGGGTACCATAGGTCCTGAAGGAGCAAGACACTCCAATTAGCGCACTAGGGTTCGTAGTCGTCGCAATGTGGTCTGAGGATCTTTTTGTAATTATTATTATTACTTTTGAGACTTTTTGTATTGGTGTAGATGATTATTAATCCGGTAGATCGCTTGAATTTCAGGGAAAAACGGTTGCTAGAAGTAGATCAGTATGCTGTACCAAGGCAAATTTGCGCAGTGCTACACTATGGATAAGGAAGAGACAAGCGGGACTATGCACCTGCGGCTGCAGAGAAGAGATCGATGGAGGATAGATGGTAAGAGCCAGCGAAGGAGAGAGAAAACACAACTTGTTTTGCATGCATATTACTAGTACTAGTGGAGTGTACCATGTACCTTGTGTCAGCAGCCCATCATAGCTTTGCTCTGACATCGCACCGCCTTCCGACTCCTCCTCCCGCTGCTCTTTTGCTGCCTCCTTTTTTTCTGGAAGGAGCCGCCTCCCTTTTCGATTAGTACTAGTACGGAAGTGGAGTACTTTTTTTACAGAAAAATATTTCCATCGCTTAGAAACTTGGAGTTGTTACTTTTCCTAGTATTTGGAAACTCCCATTGGCAAAGCTATTTAACAATGCCAAGATGCGCACATCTACTTTCTTGTAGTACTACTACCAAATTCCCATAAACATGGATATGTCCATGACCTTGATTGGTCGCTCGGCCTGAAACCTGTTCATACTTTTACATGGTAGGCCATTTTTGTGAAGCGGGTTTTTTCAAAAGTTGTGAAAACTCATGTTTATTATTTTTCATGGCAGGTAATACAAGCAAAAGGACGCCATGCATGAGTCCCCTTGTTTTTTTTGCCTATTTCTCTCTCTCTTTTTTCAAAGTAGGTTCAACTTTGTCGGCATGCAAATTTTAGAAAGAAGTTGAATCTCTCAAAACTCTCGGTCGTATTTTCAATATATTGGTTATCTGGTGGGAAACTACAAAAGATTTTTTTAAAATTTTAAGAACACGACAGCTCACATGTGGTTCGAATTAATTTGACCTAATTTTGACAGACTCCCTCCGATCCATATTAATATTCATAGAATCATCTATATTCAAATGTATCTAGTCATGTTTCTGTGCTAGATAAATATACCCGAATCTAGAAAAATCTGAGAATATTAATTTGAACCGGAGACCAAAGTGTAATTTAAGTGGGTTAATTTATCTACGAACCTTGAAAACTCAAAGAACCTAGGAGTCACAAGTAAAACATGAATCGTCCATAATGTCTGAAAACATGGCGCACTTGTTAGCATGGTAAAGATGTAAAATTATTTTCACAAGAAATAAAGTTTAATATGGCTTAGAGTTCATAGCATGTGCTATTTATTTACTATAGTAGAGAAAGTGGTTGTATAAATTACATGTTATATTTTTCAAGCTTCATTTTCTAGCTAATTTCACCCACTCAGACGACTTTCCGTCGATTTGTTGAATTAGGTCTAAATTAATATTCTACAAGTGCGTGAGAGCTAGTTCAATAGTATAACCTAATGTTAGGTATAACAAAGTGACACGTCCTCTATTGTCGGCTTTATACCAGCATGTACTATACCTAACATTTGAACTATATAACAACTAGCATTACATGCAGCAACCTCATAAAACATGGATATGTCTGTGACCTTGCTTGGTCGCTCGGCCTAAAACCTGTTCATACTTTTACATGGTAGGCCATTTTTGTGAAGCGGGTTTTTTTAAAAGTTGTGAAAACTCATGTTTATTATTTTTCATGGCAGGTAATACAAGAAAAAGGATGCCATGCATTAGTCCCCCTGTTTTTTTCCCTATTTCTCTAGCTTTTTTAATGCAGGGTCAACTTTGCTGGCATGCAAATTTTAGAAAGAAGTTGAATCTCTCATAACTCTCCGTCGTCTTCTTGATATATTTGTTGTCTAGTGGGAAACTTCAAAATATTTTTGTAAAATTTTAAGAGCAATCGGCATCTCACATGTTGTTCGAATTAATTTGACCTAATTTCGATAGACTCCCTCCAATCCATATTAATGTTTATATATTCGTATAGATTCAAATGTATCTAGTCATGTTCCTGTGCTAGATACATATACCCCAAATCTAGAAAAATGTGAGAACATTAATTTTAAGCGGAGACAATAGTATAATTCAAGTGGGTTAATTTCTCTACGAACCTTGAAAGGTCAAAGAACCTAGGAATCGCAAGTAAAACATGTATGGTCCACTATGTCCGTAAACATGGCGCGCTTGTTAGCATGGTAAAGAAGTAAAATTATTTTCAGAATTAATAACGTTTAATATGGCTTAGAGTTCATAGCACGTGCCATTTATTTTATCTTACCTATTATCACTATTTAGTGTACGATTAACTTTAAATATTGACCGTTGGATCAAGACTCGCGAATCCTAACATTTCTAGCCGTTGGATCTTCTTTTCCATTCTAGCAACAAGAAGATTCTATTAATAGTCTTCATCACAATCAATAATATGCACAAAACTAAAAAAACATCTCCATCATTCTAGAATCTTCTTCCTCGTTTCTCCAGACCATGTTACCAAATTTTGAAGTTTTAGATAGCTAATAATCGTTCACTCTACATGATATACAAAGTATGAGGACCAAATATACACCCATACTTTCCAGATGTTGATCAAATTTATATTTTTTCTGTTTTACCTATTGTAATTTTATATAGTGATGATATGTCAGACGTCTATTATCTGAGTCTCACATGCAGAGCACGTGCAACTTACTAATTTACTATAGTACTACATGAATTGGTTGGATAAATTACATGTTATATTTTTCAAACTTAAATTTATAGCTAAGTTCACCCAAAAGTGCATCATGCTTCAATCAACATGGTCGGTGTAGTTAAAGGTTACATAAAAAAATAGAAAATTATATCCAAGTTCATACAATTGGCACAAAGGCCCCGAACATTTAGCTTGGAAAGGCAGTCGTGTCCGGCTCAATTTCAACCGAGCAGTTGAGCCATAATCTTCCTACTACTGTTTGCTTCACACATGAAAGACAGCGCGCTCTTGCGTGTTGATCATGGTCGAAGGGACGAGATTGCTCGGAATGAGTAGAGGAGCACATCCAAGAATCTAGTAAAACCAATTCGAGAACTGAAGTCACTGCTATACGTGGTTAACGTCATGCGAAGGTCCGAAGAGGTTGACCTGCCCCCCTACCGAGTCGATTCACCCAGCTGCACCTTCATCGGCCGCAGGTTCCTCGCACTCGGGCTCGAACTCGAGCATGTCCTGATGGTAAGCAAGGGCCAACACAGGATCAATAGGCTCAAGGGGACCTAGGATGGCGTTGCCTGCCACGGCCACGGAAACCTAGCACCCAGCAGAGTTGTCTACCCCAGTTGCATGCTCGCTGGCTGCAGGTTCCTCGCGTGCGAGCTCGAACTCGAGCATGTCCTGATCGTAAGCAAGGGCCAGCATAGGATCGATAGGCTCAAGAGGACCTAGGATGGCATTGGACACGTCCACGGCAACCTGGCGCCCACCTGAGTTGTCTGCCCGGGTCGCATTATCGTTGGCTGCAGGTTCCCGATCGAAGGATTGGCCATTGTCTCGCATGGGCTTAACTTAGCCACGGTTGATGTCTAGCCAGAGCGCTTGCCCAGACGCAGCTCTATCACGGTCGAAAGGGAGGCACACCAGGACCAGTGCTTTGTTGTAGAGGTCCACGTTTGTTTGCTTGCCATGTTGACGCCTCCATTACGCGGCCAGCGCAGGATCGGTAGCCTCGAGGGGGCCCAAAATCGCATCGTCGGCCGGTAGGGCCAACGCACTTTTACCGCGGGTGACCAGGCGCTCTACAGAGGCAGCTCCAACGGCGGCATGTTCCCGTCGGATGAACTGTTTCCGGGCCTGGCCTCGAGCTGAAGCAGATCTCCGAGGACGACGTAGCTAATCCACCGGGATTCCTTCAAGTATTTGTGAGGGTAACATGCCTTTCGTGGAAGAAAGAAATTTCGCTGGAGAGTAGGATGAAGGAGAAGTTGAACTGCTTTTTGCGATGGAATAGTATACTACTAGTAGCGGTGCTACTCAGTTTTACTCCCACCGCTACAATGAGGGGACCTCTTTTTCGGTGTTCTTTCTATGACCAAGCATTTCTCCAGGGAGTACTTTTTAGATGCTCCAAGGAGTATACAGAGCGACCTCTTGGTGGCACGTGAGTTTTTTCGCATTCGGTGGTTGTCAAGGGCATTAACTCACAAGAGAAATTTCATATTGGTACTTGTAGTGGCCGTTCTTTCAGTTGGTCGTAGTGTAATCGGATAGTAGTAGTACTATACACTCTCGAAATAGAGGTCGCGAGCAGCTGGCAGCTAGAGCAATGAGTCTGGTAAATTCTTGGAGTATGTACTCCAGTATACAGTAGTAATAAGTTGCACATGCCTTACTTCTCTGGCACGTGATAGAACTATACAAGTATGCCTTATTGTTTTGTAATCTGAAGGTAAAATTGTGTACAAGATTTATTTGAGATTATTTTTCTATGATACTCTACCTCTGATACCAACACAATCTCTTTCATCATTAATTACCGTGACACATATGCATTTTCCATGCATGTAATAATGCATGATATGTACCACCTGATACCCCCATTGGGGCTAGTCTCATCCCAAACAGAGGTAGAGTAGTAGTACTGGTCCCTCCATCCCGGAGTAGTACTGGAGTATATTATTTAGTCTTCCACATAGCCCTAGGTTGTCAAAGCGACATATACACCCGGTCAGAGGGAGATAATTACTCGAGGAACACAACGCTTCCCTAGCGCTCTCTGCGCCAGTCTCTTGCCAAAGAGATAAGGTATCGGTTCATGGCCGTTGAATTTGGATGGACGGACGATATTTCCTAGAGTGAGATGAGGAGTCTAGTACTCCTAGTATTTAACTATAGTACCCGTCTCTCTCGCTCGCTCTCATCAACCCTCTCAGATCTGCGCTCCTCCCTCTGCTCTCTTGCTCGGTCTCAAAATCCCTCTCAGATCCGCCATAGTTGAAGAAGGCGGCTCTATGGAGGACGAGTGGTTTGAAACTACGATTGACATGAGTGCAATGAGGCAGGTCTTGAGCTGCACGCTGTGTTCTCAAATTGTTCGTCGTCCCCGTACATGGTTATTACTTATTTCTTCATGATGTTTTCCACACTGGTTTGATACTACTCTTGTTTTTGGGCTCGACCTCTTTTCCTTGCACGAGCAGTGCTTTGGCAAGGCCGCGGCGCACATTGTATGCACACAATGTGTTGGAAAATTGTCCGATGGCCATTGCCCGGGATGTGAATACGGAGGTGTCTTTGAATCAACCACTACCGTGGATCAGATGTCCTCGGGAATGAGGCTCAAGTGCAGCAAAAAAGGTTGCGACATGGCTTGCAGCTTCCTCGAGTTCATCGAACCCAAACGGCGTGCCCGCATGGGCAGAGGGTGACATAGGTTTTTGACAAAAAAGAACTGTATGATATTTGAGTGTCTATGTGTGTGATGATTCTGTCTAGAGTATGATTTAGTTTCTACCATGGTTGTGTTGTACCTATACTAGTTATTTTATATAAATAAATTGAATCATCATCGTATCTGCATAGTTTCTCTCTTTTACTGATAGCAGGGGGAAGTACCACCAGCCTGTGTATCTACATAGTGGCTCTCTTTTAGCTAAAAATCTTGAAATTCCATACAACTTGGGTGGCCCTCCATAGTGTATGCAAATATTGGTGCCCAAACCACTTCTCATCCATCCAGCACCGGTGCCTACGCTGCACAGCCGATACCACAAAAAATTCAAGGAACCAGAGCAGCAACTTGCTCCGATGCCCAAACTCAGCATATGTTAAAAAGCTCAACAACCCTTCCTCTATTTAACGCAGAGACAACAACCATCCCTCTCGTCAGGTGGGAGTAACTTATTAGTAGCTAGTAACTTGCATGTACATGCAATGCCAACTAAGAAAATTGGTGACATGACATGATAATTAATGATGAAAGGGAGGGAGGTACTACCATAACATCACACATACCAATACTATATGAGTCTAGAACCTAATTAATTAGGTCTTGCATAACACCACTCACATGTTATCAACCACTATGAAGATAGCAACATATGCAAGTTACTATATTTAGGTTGGTCATAGTGGGGAGTAACATAGAGTAGTAACATGTATATGTTACTAGTCTAAGTTACTACCTCCATACTGGAAAACAACATAGGTGTGGTATCATGCAAAGTCTAATTTATTGCCACTATAGGAACAATAAGATATGCAGAGGGCCAGAGACTATGTTGACGACCAAAAGTAGGGGCCGTCGGCGTAGGCCACGAGTTGGGCGCCCCACTAAACTAGCTGCCGGCGTAGGAGAGCTACGCCGACGGCTGCCCTCGGCATAGCTATTTTCCCTTTTACCTCATTAATCTTAGAAAAA
This sequence comes from Avena eriantha, assembly GCA_910589775.1. Classification (NCBI taxonomy): domain Eukaryota; kingdom Viridiplantae; phylum Streptophyta; class Magnoliopsida; order Poales; family Poaceae; genus Avena; species Avena eriantha. The sequence goes on along the minus strand of OU342746.1, from coordinate 52,215,233 downwards.
TCATAACTATATCATTCTAATTCTAGAAAATACAAATAATATATCAAAATTTGCTGAAAAATAAGATATATCTACCTAAACTCAAATATTACACATTCATAAATAAAAATTCAAAAACAATCCATATAGTATAAAACGGGCAAAACAAATTCAAAAACAATCCAAACAATGTAAAATCTTCGTGTGGTGTCATATTATGTGATATAGTTGCAAGGAAAAAATATAAAACTTGGTATATTGATTATGACTCAAAAAACCTTCACAAAATGACCGGTCCCATTCGAGGTTTCCTGACTTTCGGGTCAAACTACTAATGTTATGGCTAAAATCGCGAAATAGTTTGTGATAATGTGCCCATATTGTGCATGCATGTGCATCATGGGATGGTGAATAATGTTGTAGGAGGAAGTTTTCCTTTTCGTCGCATGAAAAAGCCATTTTCTATTTTCGAAGCACAAAAATTGGGGTGTTTTATGAAGCAACACCAAACGGTGAATAGAAAATGCTACCACCTATTTTTTTTAAATACTGGACCACCTTACATGGACAATGTCCCAACCGAGTATTCATAAACCTTTCCATCCACCCCTGCTGAAAAAGACAAATTTCTGCTGAATCGGTAGGAAGTGGGTCAGATATGAACTGCAGGTACATGATCTGATGCTCATGATTTTTTGAAAAAAATCATTCTTAGGTTCACAATATGATGTTTCTTCAGAGATCCAATGTAAGTTAAGCGAGGCTCAGCCCCGAGATAAGAATCTTCATGCCCGCTGTTCGATTAGGGTTTGACGATAGTTTCAAATGACCATAACTAAATCAAAAAAATGCGAGACCTTCGCGTAGATTCATATTATGTGACATAGTTGGGAGCAAAAATATAAAACTTGGTATATTGATTATGTCTCAAAAAATCCTTCACAAAATGACCTATCTAATTCGAGGTTTCCTGACTTTCGGGTCAAACTACCAATGTTATGGGTAGAATCGCGACATAGTTTATGATAATGTGCCCATATTGTGCATGCATGTGCATCATGGGATGGCAAACAATGTTACAGGAGGAAGTTTTCCTTTTCATTGCACGGAAAAGCCATTTTCTATCATCGGAGCACAAAAATCGGGGCGTTTTGTGAAGCAACACCAAACGTTAAATACAAAAATGCTACCACCCCATTTTTCAAAAATACTCGACAACCTTACATGAATGATGTCCCAACCAGGAATTCGTAAACTTTTCCGTCCACCCTGTTGAAAAAGACAATTTTTTGCCGAATCGGTAGGAAGTAGGTTAGATATGAACTGCATGTACATGATCTGATGTTGATGATTTTTTGAAAAATTCATTTTTAGGTTCACAATATGATGTTTCTTCAGAGATCCAATGCAAGTTTTACGAGGCACAGCCCCGAGCTAAGAATGTTCATGCCCGTCGTTCGATTAGGGTTTGACGATAGTTTCAAATGACCATAACTAAATCAAAAAAACTAAAAAAATGCAAGACCTTTTGCATGGCGTCATAATCAAACTTGGTATATTGATTATGTCTCAAATAAACCTTCACAAAATGACCTACCTCATTCAAGGTTTCATGGCTTTCGGGTCAAATGACCAATGTTATGGCTAGAATCAAGGCATAGTTTGTGATAATGTGTCTATATTGTGCATACATGTATATCATGGGATGGCGAACAATGTTGCAGGAGGAAATTTTCCTTTTCATCGCACCAAAAAGCCATTTTCCATTTTCCGAGCGCAAAAACGGGGGGTTTTGTGAAGCAACTACCAAATGGGTAATTCAAAATGCTACCAACCCATTTTACTAAAATACTAGACCACCTTGCATGGACAATGTCCCAAAAGGGGGATCTCAAACCTTTCCGTCTATTCCTGGTGAAAAAGACAAATTCCTATTGAATCTGTAGGAAGTGGGTCAGATATGAACTACAGGTACATGATCTAATGCTCATGATTTAAAAAAAATCATTTTTGGGTTCACAATATGCTATTTCATCAGAGATCCACTTCATGTTTGGCGAGTCCCAACCCCGAGCTCAGAATCTTTATACCTGCTGTTTTAAACGGGCAAATGAAATTATAGCTAGAATCATGACATAGTTTGTGATAAGTTGATATGGACATCATATTTGGATTCCTATCAGTTTTCTGACCAATTTAGACATATTATTTGTTGAATTCCGATTTACGGATTTAAAGATATTAATTAATCCATATTAAATAGAAAAATACAAAAAAATAAAATCATTATATTTTTATTTGAATTCAATAATATTATTACTTATTCATTTTTGGTTACTTAAATAATTGTTTGTAATTTCAAAAAATACAAATATGTGACATGATGATATAAGAGTTAATGGGATTGATACCATAGTATTGACAACAAGATATAAATTCCTTTGCGGATACAGATTCTGAAGGAACAGAGAAGTTAAGCGTGCTGGGGATGGAGTAGTGTGGATGGGTGCTGACTGGGAAGTTTGACCAAGACTACAATTTAATCATAAATTAAGTGTAATTGTGTAAAAAATGTTCCAAGTGAGAGATTAACGAGTCAAACAATTCAAATATTAAAAAAAGTTGAGAAAAAATTGAATTTTTTTAAAAAAATTTTAAAAATTATTTTTGCAACCGGTCATTAGGCTATGACAATGGCAGCTATGCCGAGGGTAGCCATCAGCATAGCGTACGCTGACGGCTTTTTGATACGTCGATGACCTCCATGCGCTCCGCCGAGGGAGGTCCTTGCCGAGGAGCTACACCGAGGGCAGCCCTCGGCGTAGCCTACGTCGACAGGAATCAGGGCTACGCCGACGGCTTTTGGCCCTCAACGTAGCTTTCCATTCCTTTAGTGTGCAATGTAGACTCATTTTGTCTTGAAATTCTGCCGCAAGCGCACTATGTAGTGAGGAGAGAGAAACAATGATTTTCTAGTTCTTATGGTCGGGTCATACTGGTATGGTCGACCGCAAGGTTTCTTAGCTTAAGACCGAGTGCTACAATGTTTAAATTCCACTAAGGTCGACCACAGGTGTCTTATGTCTGACACTTATTTCACATTGGAGATGCCCTTATGGTAACATAGCTAGTTACCCCAAGGCTCTCTCTCATCATTTAATTGCATTCCATATCATCTAAATGCTTAGTTGGCAATACATGTAGGACTATGTTAGTACCCAAATTACTCCCACTAGCACTATGACTAGCCTAAATAGAACCATGAAGAGAGGACGATCCAGGGCTGACGTTGGGGAGTGACAAGGTAGCACGGCTAAGGATTTTTTTTGAGTAGTCCACTCTCACCCATTTCCCCTGGCCTCTTCCCCGTCATCTAGGCTAGCACCATCGATTAACCCCTGCCCCTCCCCCCACCCGTAAAAAAATCACCAAATGGCGGCACCGCTGGAACTGGAGCGCTCCTCACTAGATCGCATCATCGAGTCTAGCCCCCATGTCTTCCGTGCGTGCCGCGTCTCCACAGCCACAACCGACTTCTCCATCGTCGAGCCGTAGTTAGTTAAGGAGGCAATGCCGTACACAATGACACTAAAGATCTTCTTCTCGAGGATGTATGAGCTCAGGAGGATGTCTGGCTCCATCCCAGCCCCTCTGGAGGAGGACGATGTCGCGACCACACCCTGCAAAGAGGAAGTGTTGAATCTCAGCCTACCTCCCAGCAAGCTGCGAAGAGCGAGCAAGGTCATGGGAACTATGCGCAAGGTTCTTGGCCGTGTATGGCTGCTGAAGAACCTGCAACTCACGGCGGAGGAGTGGGACATCATCATGTCGTATGGCTTTCTGCACCAGCTCTGGCATGAGGTGTGTATGTGGGTAGACGCGTTCTACTTCGACCTAACCGTCAGCTTGGATCTTCGGCTCATCGTCAACCTGCCGGCGCTTCACTACAGGTTGTACCTGGTTGAGCAAGAGGATGGCCACTGCAGAATATGCATGAAGGCGCTATCAAAGCGCATAATGGTGCATATTCGGGAATGCAACCATCTATAACAGTGCAAGTACATCTTCACTTGGTTTGAGACCAACGCTAGCTGCCCTATCTGCCGAGACAATGTGCTCGCCCATCTCTACTGACACGAGGTGCATATGCCCCCTTCTGAATGAAACGGGTCCTGTGGTTGATAATTAATTAATGTACTGAACCAATGTATCTGCTGCACGCCAAGTGAACCTGTTCTACATATGTTTGCACTTGTCGAATTAAGCTAAATCCAGTTTAGACAGGGAAAACAATTAGTCTAGGATTACAATCCAACAGGAAATTGTCATCATGTCTCATACATTTTACAAAGAGAAAACCAATACAAATCATTGTTCATCATATCTATACATAATATGAAACAACAGTCTAATCATCGTCACCATCATTTCTTTCTTGCACCGCCGCATTCTAGATCCACATATTCCGACTGGGTTGGATCTACTTCCCCTTGCCATTCATCATACATGTCTTGAGATTCACCAAGTAGAACGAGTTTATTCCTGTCTTTGTCGACTACACTAACCTCAACAGTGAAATCTACTTGTCCATCATGCGCAGAGCCGCCTTTGGAAATCAAATTTTCATCGATGTCAGCCATTTCAGTTACCATACAACCACTGAGATCATCTTGGTGGGCAACATCTATGGTGACTGGCTCGTCATAATCATTCACATCATAGGTGCTCTTTGCCTCAAAATTTTGCACATATTGTCAGTCCTTATTATCTCCGTCATCCAAGAATATTACATTGGAAGCTTGAGTTACCAAAATATAAGGTTCATCCTTGTACCACTCAGTAGTAGTATTGATCGATATGAAATTCCCATCATTTTTGGGGCCTCTTTTCTTGTTCGGATCTTGGTCATACCAATAACACTTGAATAGAACCATAGATCGACCACCAGTCTTGTCATTATAATTCAACTCAATAACCTCTTTTTCGACCATAATGATCATAGTCATTTGACTTCTTCATTTTGGCCATCAAGTGCTCTCCACTGGTCGTGATGCCACTGTTTTGTGTCTTTAGATGTTTCTCACGCTCATAAGTGTTGTAGTGGATACCATCGTCATTGCAAGCTAAAGATGTCTGCACCCTCTTTGCCGGACCACGTGATAGGGCACAGAGACCATCACTAACATTGCCCGGATTCTGTTCACACAGCTTCATGATCTGTGGTTATACAAAATAATCAAGAGGTCATCTCATGTGCACAATTCAAATGCAATTCAAAGTTCAATTGACCGTCTTACATGATTCCTAAACCATTCCTGAAACACACCCCCACATACTGGTGCAGCATAATCTTTTTCTTTGGTTGCTTTAAATAACCTACAAAAATGATACTCAAGTAAGACATCTGAACATATCTTGCTACAATTTTCATTTCATATATGTGAGGATATGTATGAAACTATTCATGCAACAAAGTTTTCAGCCTCATCAGTGTTATTCAGCACATACCAAGTAAGTTGGTCATATTCGTGCTGCATTAATATTCTATGTTCCTTCTTTCCTACTAGGCGAACACCATGGTTAAAAACAGATTTTTCAACTTCTTCAATTCTGCCACCCAGATTGGATCTCGTTTTACGATCAGGAATGTATCTTGAGCAAAATGCAAATGCTTCAGCAGCAATGTATGCCTCTTCAATGCAAGCCTCTACTCTAGCCTTGTTCCTAACAGTACCCTTGAAAGTGCAAAGTCGATGTTCTATAGGGTACATCCATACGTACTGTACGGGACCTCTATAAAGTGCATCTTCAGTCAGATGAATAGCCAAATGCATCATCACATCAAAGAAGGTTGGTGGATATATCAGCTCAAGCTTGCATAGGATTTCTGCTATGTCCGTCTAAAGACACGCTACAACTCTTTTGTACAGAGTTTTGCTACAGATTTCCCTAAAGAACTTTCCCAACTCTGCAAGCACGTTGTACAAATCCTTGTTCACCAAACCTCAACGCCAAGAGCTAAAAGCCTTTGTAGTAGGATGGGGAAATCGTGAGTTTTAAACCCTTAGAGATTGTTCCCCTCTGTATTGATACAATTTGCAATGTTGGAAGCAAATCCAGATGGGAACTTCACACCTAGGAGGAAGTCACAAAATAGTACACTTTTATTTATCGGCAAGGTAAATTCTGCACCTCAAAATTTGTAATGTTTTTCACCACCCTTATCAACCGTATCTTTAGGATGCAGCTTCAAGTTGTTGTTAACGTTGAGTTTTTCACAGTCAAGCCTAGTATTATTGCTATCTTTTGTCTTAGATGGAATGTTGAGTAATGTGCCTATAATGCTGTCACATATATTTTTCTCCATGTGCATGACATCAATATTATGTCGAAGTGTCTTACCGGCCGAATACGGGAAGTCCCATAGAGTGGATCTGCGCTTATAAAATATTCTCGGTTCCTTTTCCTTCCCTTGGGAATCTGCTGCTACTTCTTCTGCTCTCTTCCTTTTGGATGCTGCTCGTACTGTCGGTGCATCTTCTGTATTCTTTCTTTTACCTTGTCTGACAGCTAGTTGTTTTCCTGGTTTGACATTTCTGACCTCTTGTAAATGCGCCTGCAACTCAGTTGTAGTAAACTTTTGTGGTGCAGTGCCATATTCAGTCCTCTTTCCATAGAACTACAATTTTCAAGTTTTTTCAGAATTTGTGGCCTTGAGGAAGAAAGACCCGGTGGCCAAGGAAACCAGTCTTATTTTGTAGCCTCATTGTGACCTGTTTTGTCTCATAGTGAACACATGCGTTATAACCTGCTGTCACTCTACCTGACATAGCGCCAAGAGCTGGAAAATTATGGGTGCAGAATAGCACAACAACACGCATAGGGAACTTGGCATCTTCAGGTTTGCTAGCAATGATATCAGGAGTCATGACACCCTTCCATAGTTCCTGCAAGTCTCGTATAAGAGGCTGCATGAACAGATCAAAATCCTTCCCAAGTGATTTGGGACCTAGGATGAGTAGAGCTTGCAAGCAGTTCGACTGATTAGTGCATGCCCAGGGAGGCAGGTTGTAAATTGTAACAAGTAATGGCCACATGCTATACGAGTTACTCATGTTGCCAAATGGGTTAAATCCATCTGTAGCTATTACAAGTCTCAGGTTCCTTGGATCCACTGCAAATTATGGATGAGCCTTGTCAAAGTTCTTCCATTCATCGCCAGCAGCTGGATGTCTGAGTAAGTAATCGTCTTGCTTGAGAATCTCTTTGTGTCATCTTGTTTCCTTAGATGTTTGTTCTGACTGAAACAACCTCTTCAATCTTCTATAACTGAAAAATATCTCAGAACCTTACAAGGATCTTTCTTCTTTTTATCACTATTTTTCCACCTTGATTCGTTACATACTGGGCATTCATCGAGGTTTTCATAATCCTCCCAGAATAGTACATAGTTATTTGGACAAAAATGGATCTTCTCATATGATAGTCCAAGTACCTTGATGTACTGTTTCATCCATAAAAGTATTTTGGTAGTCCTTCCCTAGGGATTGATTCATTGTACACCTTAATCACCGAATCGAAAGCTTTGTTGGTAATCTTGTTGAACGACTTCTCCTTTAGTAATTTCATTACCAGTTCGAATCTTGAGATACCAGAATTGGAGACTTGGCATCTTCTATCAGGTCAGAGAAAAGTGTTCTTTTAAGAGAACGAGTGCCTTTTTAGCTTGCAGTGGGGTACATGTCCCTTAACAAACCAGAAAGGTCCTCATCCTCGATCTGATGAACTTCAGGCAGATCAGCATCAGCTAGAGGATCAAGAACAAGCTGATCATATGGTTCACCATGTTTAGTCCACCTAATATATGTGCGTCGCATCCCATTAATGAATGTATGGTCTGCGGCTGTGCTCTAACACAACTTTTTATAATTAAGGCATCATCGGCATGGGCAAAACACATCCGAGTCGTCGTTATGCTGCCTAACAAACTTCATAAAGTCATTAACACCTTCCCAATATGAAGGTGTTGCTTTTTTCCATTCAGTATCCTATATCTATCCATCTATTGAGGATAGAGATGGTTAGAAGCTTTAAAGATTTTTCACCAAACAGGTTGATTATAGATCTAATTAAGCCAAGATATCCGAGTAACCTGATTGAATATACAACTATAAATGCCACGTAATTTTAGCTTATTTGAGAGAACAGATCAACCAAGCACCAAATTCCAAACAATTCGAACAAACAGATCAAGTGCAGGACAATGTCAAACGAACAGATCGAGTACGAAACTACTTCTAGGGAATGATTCAAGCGAACTAAGGATATTATAAGCGTACCATGGGGATCGACCAGCTGACCGCCGGCCTATGTGCGTCTTGAAAAGAATGGCGCCACCAGCAATGGTGTCAGGCTGCCCCGGTTGATAGACGGAGTGTGAATGTTTTGGTGCGCGGCATGTGGTTTTGACCGCCTGCGCGTCTCCAGAAGAATGGCGCAAAGAGACAGTAGCTGGCTGCTGGAGTGAAAGTGCGAGTGGGAAAATTTTTGGCGTGTGCGGGGTATGTGTCCTGGTTGTCATCATTTTTCACGCAAAATATCAGCCAAAATTTTCTCCCTCGTTTTTTCTTCCTTGTTGAGGTCTGGAATTTTTATTAATGAGCCCATGAAATTAGGCTATCAAGCCCAAGCATAACCCAAAACCTTCCAATTAGGCCTTTTCATTGTCTTGTGGCTATCGACCATGGCGCATTCAGTTTTGGAGTGAGCCCATGAAGAATAGTTCATCCGCCCCCAGTTAGCCTAGAATATTTTTAATTCGGCCTTTATGGTCATCCCCTTCCCCAGCCCCCCCAAAAAGCTCTGCCTTCCTATGCTTTTTTATTGAAACTACTGCATTACTAGTAAGTTCCACGTACCTTGCACGTGAGACCCAGATAATAAACATATGACATATCATCACTATATAAAATTATAATAGATAATTCTCAAAAAAAATTGATCGACATCTATATAGTATGGTTGTATATTTGGTCCTTTACTTTGTACAATGTATATTTGCACCTAGCAACAGACCAATATCAAAACAGCGGATGGGGCTGAAAAAAGTCCATCATGCGCACATTTCATTTACAGAGAGGCTAACACATGGGACGCAGCAACGCGGCCTTACAGAGATGCCGCATCGAGCAACATTTCCAAGTTTGAAATAGGGAGGTGCGAGCAAGAAAAAAGTTCAGCGTGGTGAGAATCTAACATGGAGGACCCAGCAACGTTATCAAGTTCAACCCAAAAAAAGGTCCAACATACACACATGCCTTTTCTATGTCAGGGAACTGATTATTTTAGTGCAGGGTCAAGGAACTGCTGAGCACAGGTCAGTGAAATTTGAGAAAGGATCCCATGGAGCATAGGTAAGAACATTTTAATTTGGCCTTGTCAGGGTCAAGGGACTGCTTAGCACAACCCAGTGAAATTTAAGAAAGGAGCCCATGGAGTATAGCGCATGTAGATGGACCATGTAGATTAGCCCAGAATATTTTTAATTCGGCTTTTTGAGCATTGTCCCCACCTCTTAAAAAACTCTGCCTCCACCTCTTAAATAAAACTCCGCCATATTTTTAAGAAACTAGTCCATTATATATGTGGCATTTTATAAATTGAAATGCCAGGAGGTTGCCCTTTTATTTTTGAAAATATAAACAAGGACACACGACATCTTTTTAAAAACATTAAAACATAACTTGAAGGTACTAAGGAATGTTTAATAATATATTTTCTATAAATATCTTTGGCGTAGTGGCGACACACACAGTTTAAATCTATTGGAAGTCTTGAGTTTTTTCTTCTACTGTAGTAATATGGCATTACAAAGAGGCTGACATCACGGACCTACCATCCTGCAGCATCCCTCAAGTTTATTGGTTGGATTTGAAAAAGGTTAAATACTTGTACAGAGAGACTGGCATCAGGGACCTACCCGCCAGAACATATAAGGCTGCCTCGGGGACCCACAAGTCAGAACATACCAGAAAGCTAAGTTGGGGGCCCTAGCAGCAAGAACATACACGACTGCCACATGGAGCAACGTTGCAAAGCTCAAAACAACAGACGCGGCTGAAAAAAAGGTCTATCCTACACGCATTTCATTTAAAGATAGATCGACATGTGGGTCCTATCAGCGCATCCTTACACATGTGCTATATTGAGCAACGTTGCCAAGTTCAAAACAGGGAGGCGCAAGCGAGAAAAAAGTCCATCATGCACTCATTTGTTCTAATGAGAGGCTGACATGGGGGACCTATGTAACACCCCAAAAATCCTAAGCAAGATTATCAAGTTCTAATCACCCAATTTTAGGGTTAACAAAAACGTTTATTACTAATTTGAATGTGAGAGCATGTGTGATTTGAATTAGTGTATGATTGAGCAAAATTGCCATGTTTGATTGCTACAAATGACAAGAAATTGTTTAAAGATGAATACTACATCATCTAGGGTAATTACAAACAATTTCAAAAGAAAAAGAAATCAAATATAAAAGATATGAGCAAATGGTCATTTTGACCAAAGTTAACCACTAGGCCACTTTGAGTGTTCCTATAAAAGAATTTCTAAAAGAAACAATTCCACTTCTTTTCACCCCTTGCTAGACCAAGTAAAAGTGAACCCAAGCCCACTTTACAAACTCACAGAAACTATTTTGAAATCTATTTAAAGGAAAGTTGAAAATTGAAACAAGTTCATATGATAAGATCACCATTTTGCAAAAACCACTCAAATCAATAAACCTTGACTTTTTCAAGAAACCATAGACACTCAAGCATAAGTATAGATCACTCACAAAATTTCATTCAAAAATTTCAATTTCAAATTCTTTTGGCCATTTTATCAAACACACACTCTGCCTTAACTTCACTGTTTGGGGCATTGATCACTCGACCAAATGCCCCCATTACACTCCCTTGGTCTCCCCTAGCATCTAGCAGCACCAGACACGCTCCCCCTTGGCCGTTTCACACCAGTGCGTCGCCGCCCGAAGCCAGCCTCACTGGTCGACCATGGACAGAGCGCCACGGACCACGCCACCCTCTCCCACGACGCACAGGAGACAGGCGACCGTCCACCGCCACCCCTGTCTGGCCATCGATCACAGCCAGGCCTTGGAGCACCCCAGCATCACGGCGCCCTTTGTCTCTGCGCCGTGCCGAGAGCGCGCCAGAGCGCCGCAGCCGACCAGCTCACCCGCATCGTGCCTCGCTCTCACCTCGCGTGCACTAACTCGCCATGATCACAGCTAGCTCCCAGACACCCCCGTTCGCCGCCACGTGACCCGTAGCACCCGTGCACTGTCGCGAACACCGCCGCTCCCACACAGAGCATCGCACGCGCCCGACCATTCCATGCCGCCCCGTGATGTGCCATTACGCCCATGATGAACGTCAGGGAACACCGCACCGCTCCCTACCTACATCCATGCTGATAGCACGTTGTACTGCCCTTGCCGGAGATGCCAGCCCATCTCGCTGGCTCCCCTCGTTGGTGTATAAATAGAGGCCCTCTCCGCCTCATTTATCCGCACCACCACACTCCCCACTCCTCACTAAGCCTCCCACACTTCTCCCCAGAGCAAGGCGGGCACCGCTTCACCGGAATTTGGTCGGAGCCCGCCGCTGCAGAAGAAGGGCCCCGTCGATTGGAGCCGCCCCAGGAGCTGCCACGACCACCGTTCGAACTGCCGTCGTCGACCATGTCGTTCGCCCCCATCGCTGACCCAAGATGGAGCCCTCGTGAGCCTCACATGACCCCCCACCGCCACGTTAGGGTTTAGACCTCACCGGAGCTGTTCATCGTCGACGATGAAACTCAGCCGTTAGATCATGTTCAAATTGTAGGGCCTAGAATGCACGATACCTTTTTGGGTAGATTGAGTCGCTGACTAGTGGGTGTCAACACCCGGATTTTTAATCCCAGATGCCAGTTATGCCATACATCGCAATCCCAGGATTACCATTTTTGCGAGACATAACAGATTGGATATCACAGTACATCATCCATTACAAACCATAATAAGTTCTTACACGAATAAAGGATCTCATGATCCGGTCTTAATACAACAAGCAGCGGAATAATTAATAAGCGTAGCGGTGGGGTCCATCTTTAGAGTCACAGGCAATGCTGACGATGGAAGATAGTCCTAGTTATCATAGCCATCCTGTTGTCCTTCATCTTGGTACTCCTCTTCATAGTCTGGCCATGATAATAGCAAGGGACAAAAGCCATGAGTACTCTTTATGTACTCGCAAACTATCACTAACAAGTAAGGTAGTTCTAGTAGGAATGCTAGCACTAAGTTTATTTGCAAAGTTCAGTTTGAAATCTAAGCTGAGTTTAGAGACAAAGAAAGATAAAATAAAGTTCTAGAATCAATTAATTTGGGAAGCTAGTTTCATAGTCACAACCCTGTTGTGGTCAAGTCAAGCTTCATCATTCATTTCATAAGTCATTTTGAAAACATCTGACGATGGAACAGTATGGCCACTCCAACTGTCCATAAGTGTGGACGCGGCTATTCAAATAGTTTGACACTCTGCAGAGGTCGTACACTTTTACCACAAGATTCGATATATCTGTCATGGATAGCCCTAAATCATCATACTTAGTATGCAGACAATCAAACATAACCTTTCAATTACACACCCTAGTATAAGCACCTCTCCTATGAGCTTGGCCTCCCTTCCATGACCATCTGTCATCCTAGGCACTGCATAGGTGGACAACATTGAGAGGTAGCCTCAGCTCAGACATCTCTCGTGAGGGAACTAATACTAATGCATATAAACTTCCGGCTAAGCCTTACCCAATTCAGGTATTGTGGTTGTACGGTAAATTTGGAATGGTATCGCATCCAAACCCATTTGTGTTTCTCAACACATGTCAAAACATCTCAATAGAATGACTCATCATTCCAAGGTTTTCATAAGTCAATTTCACCAAGTATTCCCATCTAAAGTGATCAAGTTTGGTTTAGCTCTAAACTACTAAGTTAAGAGTGTTCACTAAGGTGGGGTGCTAATATCACTCTCATGCCATAGAATGACATCTAAGTCTAACTAGATAGGCCAAGTTTTATACTTTTTATGCTACCTATAAACAAAGTAAAGAAATTTCGTAAAGCAAAACAAAGTAAACCTTATAAGAAAACTTGGGGTAAGTATAAGTCAAAATGTATAACCAAGCATGCTTAAGGCATTTTGCTTAGGTCATCTAGCTTAATTCTAGCTTGCTAACAATAGCTTACTCATTTTACTTGAAGTGCTAGGCTTGCCTTGTGTAGTGCAGTGGTTGAAATTCTCTTCCTCCTCCTCTTGGTAGAACTCCTCCTCCTCGTAAGCTTGGTCGGTACTATCGTCTATAAATACATATGGAATACACAATCACCAAAAAATACTTAAGTAGTCTATTTTGTACTCTAAGGCACTCATTTGATGATCTAGCATCATCACAAACATCACAAGTTTTAATGAACTAGTTTCCTTCTTTTTATTTGGGAAAAGTAAATTCTACTCACTAAAAATAACTAAGATTTAATATTCTCCAATTAAAATATGGGATCATGTGGACACATTTCATCACCACATATTCCAATATATGGGAATGTAATTTAAAGGTTGGATCATATTTTAATAAGTTTAAGTTTAATAATTAATGATTTAAACTGACTAGAAATGCCTATATAGCATGATTTTGGTACTAGTACAAAGTCACTGCATGCAAACCTTGATATTATTACATATTCAGATAGGTATGGTTAAATGTGATTTTTGAGAGTTGGAATCAACTCAAAAGCTATTATGGTTGGTTCTAGAAAAATGTTTGAATGTGAAAAAGCTTCAGTCTTGTTATTTTATCTAGGATAGATATCTAACTCTAAATTATTCAAATCCAACGGGTTTGGATAGAGATTTTCAATACCTTTCCAACAAAATTGGAAACACTCAATTTGGATTTGTAAAACTCTTTGAATTGATTTTCAAACTAAGGGACAGATTCTAGTTTAAAACTAAAAAGAAAAATCTAAGTTGATTCACAGGGCCAGCGCGGGAAACCAATTGGGCTGGCCCAGTGACACTCCACTGCGCTGAGGACTGCTGACATGGGGGTCACGCCTGTCAGTGGCTCATTAACACGTGAAGCGGTACGGGGCATTGTGGACCGTAGGATTAGAACAGGAATCTACGGCTGGGGCTTATCATCGACGACGAACACATTGCCGGCGAGGATGAACCCTAACAGCTCAGTGGGGGTGCGGTGAGGGCGTACCAGGGCTCCAGCGAGTGCGACGAGACGGGCAAACAAACGAGTCGACGGCGGCGGGCTCAGTGTATGCCAAGTGTTCGACCAAATGGCCGCATGACACAAAGATTTGAATTTTTCAAAGATTTTTGGTGGAGTGGTTGGTCTCATGCTTGAGTATCTGTGGTTTCTAGGATTTTTCAAATGGAGTTCATTTAGATGGTTTTTGAAAAAGTCTGATCTAGAAACATACACTTGGTTCCATTTTCAAATGTCATTTAAAATTAGTGTTTGAATGTTTTTGGAAGAATTCAAAGTGGGCCTTGTCACATCTCTACTTGTACTAGCAAGAGGTGCAAAGATCCACAATTGTCTCTATGGAAAAATGAGTCCCAGGAACACCCAAAGTGTCCTAGTTGATTAAAATGGCAAAAGTGACCATTTGCCTTATTTAATTCTTTTTGATTTCTTTTTCTTTAGGATTTGCTTGGGGATGATCTAGATGATATTTAATTCACCTTAGAGTCATTTTAAAACCAATAGATCACTCAATGATGGCAATTCAAAACAATTCCTATTTAATGCAACACACATATGCATGCTTAAATATTTAAATGGGAAAAAAGTTTTTGTTAACCCTAAATTGGGTGATTTGGATCTTGATAACCTTGATTAAAGATTTGAGATGTTATAAACCTTCCCCCCTTAAACAAAATCTCGTCCCAAGATTTAAGAATGAAAACTAGGAACTAAAGAGATCTAGGAACTCTGTCCTAATGTAATCTTCCCGCTCCCAAGTGGCTTCTTCTTCGGTATGGTTGTTCCATTGGATCTTGAGAAACTTGATACTCTGGGTCCTAGTAGTTCTGTAAGCTTCCTCCAAGATACGTATGGGCACTTCGCGATACGTCAGTTCCTTGTTGATATCAACAGCTCTGTGATCGATGTTCTTGAAAACTTCGGTCTTCTCCGGCACTTCTAGGCATTTGCAAAGTAACGAGATATGGAACACATTGTGGATGACTGACATCTCTTCTGGAAGCTCCAGTTGATACGATACTTCTCCTTGACGATTCAGAATCTTGAATGGTCCAATATATCTAGGGGCTAAATTTCCTTTTAGACTAAAACATTGGGTTCCCTTCAATGGTGAAACTTTGAGATACACGAAATCTCCAACATTGAAAGTCAGGTCTCTCCTTCTCTTGTCAGCATAACTCTTCTGTCTGGATTGGGCGGTCTTGAGGTGCTCACGGACTTTGTGAACCTTCTCTTCGACTTCTCGTAGGATGTCGGGTCCGAAAATTTGACTCTCTCCTACTTGCGACCAATTCAAAGGGGTACGACACTTTATTCCGTATAAGAACTCAAATGGGGCCATTTGCAACTTGGGTTGATAACTGTTGTTGTATGAGAATTCTGCGAAAGGCGGACAGTCTTCGCATTTTGATTTGTACTCGAGTACACAAGCTCTCAACATATCCTCTAGGATTTGGTTGATTCTTTCAGTCTTTCCATCAGTTTGCGGGTGATAAGCTATGCTGAAATTCAACTTGGTTCCCAATCCTTCTTGGACTTTCTGCCAAAATCTTGAGGTAAACTGGGTTCCTCGATCCGATACTATGGTCTTGGGGGTTCCATGCAAACTGACAATTCTAGCAATGTATAACTCTGCTAACTTCGAACTTTGGTAGGTTGGCTTGACAAGTATAAAATGAGCTACCTTGGACAGTCTATCAACTATGACCCAGATTGAGTTATTTCCCCTACTTGAAGTAGGCAAACCGGTGATAAAGTCCATTGCAACGAAATCCTAGTTCCATTCTGGAATCTGCAATGGTTGCAACAGTCATGCGGGTCTCTGATGTTCCGCCTTGACCCTCTGACATATATCACACTTGGCGATGTAGCTTCCGATTTCTCTTTTCATCTTGTGCCACCAAAATTGCTCCTTCAAATCCTGATACATCTTCGTTCCTCCGGGGTGGATAGAATAAAGAGTATCATGAGCTTCTTGCATGATAACTTGTTTCGGCTCCGAATCTGCTGGCACACAGATACGTCCTTTGTACCACAAAACTCCTTCTTCGTCTTCGGTGAATCCAGGTACCTTTCCTGTACCAATACGACGCTTGATTCTATCGATACTTTCATTTCCCTTCTGGGATTCCTTGATTTGACTGATCAACATGGGTTGAAGTTAAATGCTAGCTAAGAATCCCTTGCTAACTATCTCAGTTCTAAACTGATCCAACTCCTCATACAAACTTGGTTGCTTCTCCTTGATCATGGTGTTTAACCTACATGGTAATCTGCTAAGAGCATCAGCTACCACATTGTATTTGCCGGGGTGATAGTGAATGTATAGGTCATAATCCTTGATTAACTCTATCCATCTCATTTGCCTCATATTCAACTCTTTCTGAGTGAAAATATTCTTCAAGCTTTTGTGACCTGAGTAAATCTCGCAGCGATTACCCATAAGATAATGACACCATGTTTTCAACGCTAGAACTACAGCTGCTAGTTCTAGATCATGGGTAGGATAGTTCTGCTCATGATGCTTCAATTGTCGAGATAGATATGCTATGACTTTGCCTTCTTGCATCAACACACATCCGAGACCAATCTTGGATGCATCACAATACACATCAAATGGCTTCTTGATATCTAGGATAATCAATACTGGGGCTGAAATTAATCTCTTCTTGAGCTCTTGGAAACTTGCTTCACATTTGTTGGTCCATTCAAACTTCTTATCCTTCTTCTATAATTGGGTCATCAGTCTTGCGATGCTAGAAAATCCTTCTACGAACTTGCGGTAATATCCCGCTAATCCGAGAAATGCACGGACTTGGGTTTGAGTGGTTGGGGCTTCCCATTCTTCAACATCTCTGATCTTTGCTGGATGAACAGCGAGTCCTCCGGCTGACACAATATGTCCTAGGAATCCTACTTCCTTCAGCCAAAACTCACATTTGCTGAACTTGGCATACAACCGATGCTCTCTCAAGGTTTCAAGGATGATTCTCAGATGTTGCTCATGCCCTTCTTCTGACTTGGAGTAGATAAGGATATCGTTGATAAACACAACGACAAACTTATCCAGAAAATTCATAAAGATCTTCTTCATGAGATTCATGAAATAAACATGGGCATTGGTTAATCCGAAAGACATGACTGTATACTCGTATAATCCATAACGGGCGGTAAAGGCGGTCTTTGGAATATCCGTTGCACGAATCTTAAGTTGGTGATAACCAGTCCTAAGATAAATCTTAGAGAACATGCTGGCACCAGTCAACTGATCAAACAGATCCTCGATCTTTGGCAATGGATACTTGTTCTTGATGGTGACATCATTCATATTCTAATCTTTGCACAAACGGTTGCCTCCATCCTTCTTGTCGACGAACAGAACTGATGATCTCCATGGCGATGCGCTTGGTTGAATCAAGCATGTGGCCAACATAGCATTAAATTGCTTCTTCATCTCCACTAAATCTGAGGGGTTCATGCTATAGGGTCTCTGGGCTATGGGTCCAGTTCCCAGGATTAGTTCAATAATGAACTGAATATCCCGATCAGGGGGCATACCGGGCAATTCATCTGGGAATACGTCGGGGTATTCACAGACTACTCTGACTTGGTCAATGGTTGGTAGGGCTAGACTCTTGTTGCCCTTGAATTGACAGGGCAAGGTTTCAGATACATGCTCTACTGATACTCCAGAGCTACTGGTCATGGTGATGGCTTTCTTAGCATAGTCTATCAATCCTTAATGCTTTGACATCCAATCCATTCCTAGTACTATTTCCAAACCTTTGGTTCCAAGTACTATTAGATTGGCATAAAAATATATCCCATGAATTCTGATAGGTACAGCTTTGCAAATTTTTCTAGCTTTTGTAAATTTGAACTAATGACATGCTTCAAGTTGGTTGGGTGAATCTTACTAGTGCGTGCAAATTCTTCAGTGAAAAATGAGTGCGATGCTCCATAATAAAACAACACTCTTGCTAAAACTGAGTTCACAGAAAACATACCCAGCACGACATCTGGCGCTTCCTGGGCTTCTTCGGCGTTCATGTGGAAAAGACGGCTGTTGCGGTTGTGAGGGTTCCCTAGGGCGAATACACGATGTTGCTGTTGAGCTGGGGCATTCACATTGGCAGTGGCGTCAATCTTCTTGGGACACTCGTTGGAGTAGTGACCCTTAACTCCACACTCAAAACAAGTAATCTGAGACTTGACTTTTGTTGGCACGGGCACAACATTGCTTCTAGTTCTGGGTGCCGTATTGTTGTTGTTATTGTTGTTGGACTTGGGTGGTGTCGGTTGAAGTTGTTGGAGTTTCCGGGGTTGTTGTTGTTGTTGTGATTTCCACCGGACTTTACATTTCCTCCGCTATGGTTGGGGTAGCTTGAACGATTCATCGGGGGTCGATTGTGCCTTGGGGCATATCCTGCAGACGGGTTGGGGCGATACTTCTGAACATGGTTGGACCCACTCTGGTGCATCATTGTACGCTTGTGGTTGTCATTGGCTTGGTTGATCTTTCCTTCCATCTGGATGGCAGAGTTGACTAGCTCTTCGAGATCATCAAAATGGATGTTGGTTAACACCGTTTGCATCTCATCATACAATCCATTCAGGAATCTCTCCTTCTTCTTGGCGTCTGTGTTGATATCATCAGGTGCATACCTAGCAAGCGACAGGAATCTGTCACGGTATTCTACTACAGTCATTCTGCCTTGCTTCAGTTCTCTGAACTCATATCTCATCTGAGTGACTAAACCTTGTGGCACATGGGTGCGGCTGAACTTGGTCTTGAAATCTTCCCACATAATCACTTGACCGTGGTTCATTGTGCGGGTGCTGTTCCACCATGCTCTTGCATCTCTGGCCAGATAGTGGGTGGCAAACAGAATTTGTTCATTTGGATCAACTCTGGCTACTTCTAGATTATTCTCCATGGTCTGTAACCAGTCATCTACATCTAGTGGGTTCTCTAAATGGCTGAAGATAGGGGGATTGGTATTCTGGAAGTTTTTAAGCTTGGATCCTGGATGATCCTATTCCCATGGCCTTGATTATTTTGCGCCATCTAGGCGATTTGCTGCAGGGTTGCTAGGTTAGCTTGACGCTCTGCCCTCTA
Source organism: Avena eriantha (assembly GCA_910589775.1). NCBI lineage: Eukaryota > Viridiplantae > Streptophyta > Magnoliopsida > Poales > Poaceae > Avena > Avena eriantha. The sequence continues at coordinate 52,195,801 of OU342746.1, read as the reverse complement.
GCTTCACGGTCGACAACTAGCATCTGCATAATCTGTAGCATCGGGTCCTGCGATGAGCTACTCCCTCCGGGGTTTCCACGAGTCATCTGAAGATTGAGATAGATAAAGGGGTAAGAGGGAAAGTTCTAAGGTTCATGGTTTTGGTTTCAAAGCTAAAACTTTCAGTTTGACTCAGATTTGGCAACTAACTTCTTTTCATTCATTCAAGCAAAGCACACGATACAAACACACACACCACAACATCAAAGGAAAACAGATGGTTTTAAGAACCATTATGTGAGCTATGATACAATGGGACCGATACATCTCACTCCTACGATAGTGCTCTAATGCATCTACTCATCATCGATGAAGTCGTAGTCATCATTGTCAGTGTAGAAGTCCATGGCATCGTCCTCCATATAGTCATCATCATTGCTGAGGTAGGAGTCAATATCCCCTTGGATATCTTCACCTTCCTCTTCTTCTTTTGCTGCAATCTGAGCTTCTTGCTCCTTGATGGTCTTCTCGAGTTCGGCCACCTTCTTGCGAAGATGGTCGATGGTGCGATCCTTCTTTGCACGTTGACGATGAAGTGATTGACGATCCTTGACGAAGAGTGAGAAAGTCTGGGCCTTCTGGGCGGCAATGGCAAGGTTGTGGTTGGCGGACTCTCTAGCATTGTCCAATTCCTTCTGTCTGTCGTACAACAGGAAGTCAAGGTTCTCCACTTGACGCTTCAACTCCGGGTGACTTGGCATCTCCAATGGCATTCCCATAGAATCATGTCTTGCATAGTGAGCAAAGCGGGTTCCTTGGATCAAGTTGACATTCTGTGTGCAAAGGTGAGCGAGATCTTCATGCATTGCCCTGGCTAATCCATCTTGCCAGTTGTTCTCTCTCACGGAGAACTGAATCCTCCCGAACGTGGGTGCCTCTATCTTGCATCGAAGATCAGCAGTCATTAGCCATTGTAAATCTCTTCCTGGGGGTCCAGGAAGTTGAGCCCCAAGGAATTCCGGATGCGGACGCTCCAAGTACTCCGATAGTGTATCAAGATCCCTCTCGAAAATCAGTTGGCCTCCGTTGCCCAACTGGTAGAACTTGATGTACTGAGCTTCCATCTATAAGAATTTAGGATGAGAAAGTTAGTGAAGTGATCAAGTGTGTCAAATTTTATGTAGGAATGTAATAATTTGGAGGAACATGTGTTTTTTTGAGAGAAAGAATCCCAAGGGTAAGAGAGGACATATGTTTCCATAAATATTCACTTTGGTTTTGAAACTAAGTTTTTTGTTCGGACGTCCATTCTAACTAGGGTCTCCTATGGTCAAGATGGCTCTGATACCAATTTGTCAACACCCGGATTTTTAATCCCAGATGCTTGTTATGCCATACATCGCAATCCCAGGATTACCATTTTTGCGAGACATAACAGATTGGATATCACAGTACATCATCCATTACAAACTATAATAAGGTCTTACACGAATAAAGGATCTCATGATCCAGTCTTAATACAACAAGCAGCGGAATAATTAACAAGCGTAGCGGTGGGGTCCATCTTTAGAGTCACAGGCAATGCTGACGATGGAAGATAGTCCTAGTTATCATAGTCGTCCTATTTTTCTTCATCTTGGTACTCCTCTTCATAGTCTGGCCATGAGAATAGCAGGGACAAAAGCCATGAGTACTCTTTAAGTACTCGCAAACTATCACTAAGGTAGTTCTAGTAGGAATGCTAGCTCTAAGTTTATTTGCAAAGTTAAGTTTGAAACCTAAGCTGAGTTCAGAGACAAAGAAAGATAAAATAAAGTTATAGAATCACTTAAGTTGGGAAGCTAGTTTCATAGTCACAACCCTGTTGTGGTCAAGTCAAGATTATTCATTCATTTCATAAGTCATTTTGAAAACATCTGACAACAGAACAGTATGGCCACTCCAACTGTCCATAACCGCGGACACGGATATTCGAATAGTTTGACACTCTGCAGAGGTGGTACGCTTTCACCACAAGATTCGATACATCTGTCAGGGATATCCCTGAATCATCATACTTAGTATGCAGATAATCAAACATAACCTTTCAATTACACACCCTAGTATAAGCACCTCTCCTATGAGCTTGGCCTCCCAGCCATGACCATCTGTCATCCTAGGCACTGCATAGGCGGACAACATTGAGAGGTAGCCTCAGCTCAGACCTCTCCCGTGAGGGAACTAATACTAATGCATATAAACTTCCCGCTAAGCCTTACCCAATTCAGGTATCGTGGTTGTACGGGAAATTTGGAATGGTATCGCATCCGAACCCAACCATCAGTTTTTATAAAGGGCTAAGGCTCATGCCTCAACATTTTCATCATCATAAACCATTTGTGTTTCTCAACACAAATCAAAACATCTCAATAGAATGACTCATCATTCCAAGGTTTTCATAAGTCATTTTCACCAAGTATTCCCATCTAAACTGATGAAGTTTGGTTTAGCTCTAAACTACTAAGTTAAGAGTGTTCACTAAGGTGGGGTGCTAATATCACTCTCATGCCCTAGAATGACATCTAAGTCTCACTAGATAGGCCAAGTTTTATACTTTTTATGCTACCTACAAACAAAGTAAAGAACTTTGCTAAAGCAAAACAAAGTAAAGCTTGTAAGAAAACTTGGGGTAAGTATAAGTCAAAATGTATAACCAAGCATTCTTAAGGCATCTTGCTTAGGTCATCTAGCTTAATTCTAGCTTAATTCTAGCTTGCCAACAATAGCTTGCTTAGTTTACTTGAAGTGATAGGCTTGCCTTGTGAGATTATCACTTTGCGGCCCGAAAGTTGGGGTGTACAGGCAACGCGGTACCCAAGTTCCCTGAAATCAGCCGGGATGACTACTGTTGGTGTGCCAAATACTCAAAGGGTCTTTTTCGGCACAAATTCAACGTTACATTTCAATACAAAAAATTAGGCTAACGGGCATCAAGTTGGGCCCCCCCCTGTCAGGTCGCCGTTATGTCGCTCCCGTCGCTTAGGCGGGTTGGCTGTCACTTAGGATTGTAGCGTTGGCATAGTGGATATGACAACGCCCCCTACCCGGTGTATTGACGTGACAAAATAGGGCCCATGTATCAGCGTTATAATTATTTTTTGTTTACTCAGAAGCTGGAACGGCCACCGCCACGCGTCTCTCCTTGGACTTCCGTCCCAATCGTTAACCCCTACCATAAAAGCGCATTGACGGTTCCACCGTTCCCCTGCCTCGCAGAAACCACTCTTCTTCTTCCTGTCATCTACTATCTTCTTCTCGTCTTCTCCTTGCCGCCATGGAAGATATACGCACTCTAGAGACAAGCTTCACTACCCATGACAACAAGAAGATAGACGTTGTCTACACCAACAAGGAGGAGACGGTGGTGCATGTCCTGAGGATGTACGAGGGTTGGCTTGGGATAGACGAGGAAAAGTTTGTGGGATTGGACCTTGAGTACACCCCGGAGCACCCATATGAAGTGAATGAAGTCGCCGTCGTTCAACTTGCCATGCGGAAACACGTCCCCGTCTACCACCTCTCCCGGTTTGTAGATCTGCTCTCTGTAGCTAACCGCTTTTAGGGTTTTCTCCTCTTGTTCTTTATCCACTTGCTCATCTTGCAACTACTGGATTTTACTTAGGACCAAATAAATTAGGGTTTGCCTATGTCTCAATCGACTGAGATTTTCTTTAGTCTCAATCACCTAAGAAAAGTGCAACCGTAGTTAAAAGAAATGTGCAACTCGTTCAGTCGACTGAGAAATAGCAAAACCAAATAAATTATGACAATACAATGTTGAGAGTCTTGATCTTGCATTTACTAAACTTTTCAAAATTATATTGAGATGATGATCGTGCATTGACAAAATATTTGTAGTTACAAATTTTGGTGATGACAAACTACATACTTTCAGGACTGACAGGAAATGGCCGGCGCTGTGCCAGTTCCTTGAAAAAAAGGGAATTGTTTTCTGCACTATCGACACAACAACTGATTTTTCGAAATTGTATCAAGAGGAAATTATAATTCCTACACACAACTGGATTGATATTAAGCATATTGTCAAGATCCTAGGGGGCAGGAAGAAGGATGGAATGGCATCACTAGCAACTAAAATCCTCAATGAGTCGTACGTCACAATGAAGGAAGATTTCTCTAAGGATAGGCTCGATTTCTGGAACGAGTGGCCGTTGTTTGATATAAACCTAAAGTATGCAACCATAGATGCTTACGTGACCTACCAGCTATACAAGAAGATCCATTTTTTTCAACGTTACCCCGTGTTTTGCCCTATTTGCAGGAGGGAAGACCAGCTTAGGGGAGCCCTTTGTAGAAAATGCCGAATAGCTGAGTTTGAAGTTGAATATGCAAAGAAATTGGTTGCATCTGAAGCAGCTGACAGAGAGGCTGCAGAAGTAGCTAAAAGAGAGCTTGCAGCTGAAGAAGCAGCCGACAGAGAGGTTGCAGCTGAAGTGGCAAACAGAGAGGCGGCATCTTCTAGCGGCAATAATCAGGCCTGTGATGCACCGCCAATTGTGCTGTAGGACGCTGAAGATAGGAAATCCAAGTCAGATGCCATTTGGGACAAAGCAGTTCGTCAGACGTGGAGTACCTGGGATGATAGCAAGCGCGTCAAGTGGTCTAATGAGGAATGAATTAAATTTTACTTGTAAGTGTTATGTTTCTGTTTTGTGGAACTCAGTTAGCTTGCCAAGATGTCTAGCGCATCAAGTGATACTAGTAAAATAAATTTAACCCTCGTTGTGTTATGTTTATGTATGTGTCTTGTAGCTTGTCAAGATGGTAGGTTGTTAACTGGCAGTTTGAAACAGTGCCCTTTTCCTCTCTCGCTAAACATATATGTTTCATTTTTCCCAAATTGGTAGCAAATCTAGAGAAGATTCTCACTTCGATATTTCGTTCCCTTTTGGACCTCTTTTTGCCTCCGAACAGGTAGCAAATCTAGAGCACCAAATCACACCAGGCAGAATACATTCATTCAGAAAACAAAACAAATGTAGATATGTCCGTGCGCATCTAAATAGGATATAGAGATAGAAAGTAGGTTGCTTAACGAGGTTCGATGCATTCAGCCAGAAATAGGATATAGCCAGGAGACGGAGGCCTCCTCGCTGGCGGCCACGGAGGCGACGATGGCCACCTTATCCTCCTCGAACATCGCCGGCGTGGACGGGTATTCTCAGGAGTTTGCGGATGCTGGTGGAGCAGTGGAGAGGGTTGCGTGGGGTCAGTGAGCTCAACAGTTAAGGTGGATAGAAGCAAGGCACGTTTCGTTGCACCACCGTGTAACACGCCGCGCAGTCTACTGCACCGTGCACCGCGACACGCGCACGGTACGTCACGTTTTTTCCTGGGCCATGCATGGCAGTTCTGTATTGATCCGCATGCAAATGGCACACACACAATTTCTATGTACAAAGTTTGACACGGCCCTAAAATTAGCGATAGTTAAAAGTAGAAATGTAGAGGGGGGTAGGTGGCTGTACGGCGAGATTTGTGGGATTGTGCTAGATTTGCTAGAGGGATGTGTTGATGACTACGAGTGACTCGGTGAACGGGAGACGTTAGGTCTCGTCGAGCTCAGTTGTTCGGCCTCCAGCTAGCGCGTGCAAGCTTCTTACGGTGGGCCCCTGTTGGAAGTGAGATTGAAAGCCGCTGCGTAAAAAATGGGATATGTCTTTTTAAAATCAAGTAGCAATAAATTGCAGCTGTCCATCGACGACCGTGCACTCGATGACGTATGTGTTGTGGCGTAGTAGTAGCAGTAGTAGGCTTTTCAGACTTGATTAAACGTGACATGACCGCTCGACGACTTTTTCCATAGACGGCATCGTGTTCCTTCTTGTAGAGGGAGACGTCAAGATGGTAGCTCGTTAACTGGCAGTTTGAAAGAGTACCCTTTTCCTCTCTCGCTAAACAGATATGTTCATATTTTCCCAAATTGGTAGCAAATCTAGAGAAGATTCTCTCTTCGATAATTCGTTTCCTTTTGGACCTCTTTTTGCCTCCGATCAGGTAGCAAATCTAAAGCAGCAAATCACACCAGGCAGAATACATTCTTTCAGAAAAGAAAAAAAATGTAGATATAGCTGTGCGCAGCTAAATAGGATATAGCGCTAGAAAGTAGGTTGCTTAACGAGGTTCGATGCATTCAGCCAGAAATAGGATTTAGCTAGAAAGAAATTGCTTAGCAACAGGGGTAGCCAATGCAGCTGCAGGCACATCCTGCAAGCGCCCGCACCTCCGCCATCTCCCTCTGGTGCTTCCGCCACTTCTTGCTTCCTAGTTTCTTGGACTTGGGGGCCTTGGGCCTGATTGGAGGCATGCGGCCCTCTTTGATGGCTACCCGCTGGAGTTTTCGGAGATGAATGCAGAGAGCACGGTGTTCAGCGATGTAGGAATTGATGTTCACGGGCTCGGGCTTGCCGCTTTTGTGGATGCCGGAGCCCGCGGCCTCTACATGCTTCAGTAAGGTGTTCAAGACGGTGCCACCGGCGGCGCGACTCGTCAAGCAATAGACGCCCCCCTTGCAGAAGGGGCAGCTGTAGGGGTCCCTGAGGAAGCCGTCGTACTTGCCGGCCCGCAGCCTCCTCAGCACCTGACGAGCTTTGGTGTGAATGGACTCGTCATCGCTGCAGACGTCGCTGCCAGAAACCTATTGGAAGAAAGGGAAAATGGGGGAGTAGATGGTGTGAGAAGATCGAGCAATCAAAATGCGAACAAGCGAATCCTAATAAACCAAGATCTAGCATCCAACGATGGGAACGGTGTTGGATAATTAGGCACAATTTCCATGATTAATTCCAGAATATTAAACATGACAATACCAGCTAAATTTTAAATAGATTAGCCCATTATTTCTAACAAACGGTAGAAGAACCAGGGGAGGGGAGCAAACCCAAGTTACCTCCGACCATAGGTCGTCGATGCCGGTGTCGTAGGGGTTCAGCGGAGTGATGTACTTATCTGTATCATAGGTGCCCAAGAAGTGCGTGATCTACTTGTGACCGGTGGGGGGCTCCTCTTCGGCGGCTCCGTCGGTAGCTGGGACGGGGGCCTGGACGGGAATAATGGCGGCCATCGATGCCTCCATTGGGGCCTGGATAGGGACAGCGGCTGCTTTCAACGCGTAGAGGGGGTCGGCGAGGAGACGGGGGCCTCCTCGCCTGCGGCCACGGAGGCGACGATAGCCACCTTACCCTCCTCGGCCATCGCCGACGCAGACGGGGTATTCTAGGGAGTTTGCGGATGCTGGTGGGACAGTGGAGAGGGTTGTGTGAGGACAGTGAGCAAGAGTCGGAGTGGGTGTGCGGAGAGGGGCTCTATAGCTAAGGTGGATAGCAGCAAGGCACGTTTCGTTGCACCACCGTGCAACGCGCCGTGCAGTCGACTGCACCGTGCACCGCGACACGCATACGGTACGTCAAGTTTTTTCCTGGGCCATGCATGGAAATTCTGTATTGAGCCGCATGCAAAGGGCGCACACACAATTTCTATGTACGAAGTTTGACACGGCCCTAAAATTGGCGATAGTTAAAAGTGGAAATGTAGAGGGCGAGGTAGGTGGCTGTACGGCGAGATTTGTGGGGTTGTGATAGATTCGATAAAGGGATGTGTTGATGGCTGCGAGTGACTCGATGAACCGGAGACGTTAGGTCTCGTCGAGCTCAGTTGTTCGGCCTCCAGCTAGCGCGTCCAAGCTTCTTACGGCGGGCCCTAGTTGGAAGTGAGATTGAGAGCCGCTGCATAAAAATGGGATGTGTCTTATTAAAATCAAGAGGCAATAAACTGCAGCTGTCCATCGACGACCGTGCACTCGATGGCACATGCGTTGTGGCGTAGTAGTAGCAGTAGTAGGCTTTTCAGACTTGATTAAACGTGACATGACCGCTCAACGACTTTTTCCATGGACGGCATCCTGTTCCTTCTTGTAGAAGGAGACGTCAAGATGGGGTCTCGTCAAGATTGTAGCTCGTTAACTGGAAGTTTGAAAGAGTACCCTTTTCCTCTCTCGCTAAACAGATATGTTTCATTTTGCCCAAATTGGTAGCAAATCTAGAGAAGATTCTCTCTTCGATAATTCGTTCCCTTTTGGACCTCTTTTTTCCTCTGATCAGGTAGCAAATCTAAAGCAGCAAATCACACCAGGCAGAATACATTCATTCAGAAAACAAAACAAATGTAGATATAGCTGTGCGCAGCTAAATAGGATATATCGATAGAAAGTAGTAGGTTGCTTAACGGGGTTCGATGCATTCAGCCAGAAATAGGATGCAAGCAAAATATAGAAAATCAAAAGAAGCTGCTTAGCAGCAGCAGCCGTGGCAGATGCAGATAGAATCAAGGAGACATCCAACCCGTTCATTCGCCAGCGCCTCCATCTCCCTGTGGCGCCTCCGCCACTTCTTGCTGCCCAGTTTCTTGGACTTGGGGGCCTTCGGCCTGATTGGAGGCATGCGACCCTCTTTGATGGCCACCCGTTGAAGGTTTCAGAGGTGAATGCCGAGAGCACGGTGTTCAGCGATGTAGGCGTAGATGTTCGCGGGCTCGGGCTTGCCGCTTTTGTGGATGCCGGAGCCCGCGGCCTCTACATGCTTCAGTAAGGTGTTCAAGACGGTGCCGCCGGCGGCGTGACTCGCCAAGCAGTAGACGCCCCCCTTGCGGAAGGGGCAACTGTAGTAGGGGCCCGTGAGGAATCCGTCGTACTTGCCGGCCCGCATCCTCCTCAGCACCTGACGAGCCTTGGTGTGAATGGACTCGTCATCGCTGCAGACGTCTCTGCCGGAAACCTATTGGAAGAAAGGGAAAATGGGGGAGTAGATGGTGTAAGAAGGTCGAACAATCGAAATGCGAACAAGCGAATCCTAATAAACCAAGATCTAGCATCCAACGATGGGAACGGTGTTGGATAATTAGGCACAATTTCCATGATTAATTCCAGAATATTAAACATGACAATACCAGCTAAATTTTAAATAGATTAGCCCATTATTTCTAACAAACGGTAGAAGAACCAGGGAGGGGAGCAAACCCAAGTTACCTCCGACCATAGGTCGTCGATGCCGGTGTCGTAGGGGTTCAGCGGAGCGATGTACTTATCTAGATCGTAGGTGCCCAAGAAGTGTGTGATCTGCTTGTGATCGGCGGGGGCCTCCTCGCCGTCGGGGGGCTCCTCTTCCGCGGTTCTGTCGGTAGCTAGGACGGGGGCCTGGACGGGAACGGCGGCTACCATCGATGCCTCCACTAGGGCCTGGACAGGGACATCGGCTGCTTTCAATGCGTAGAGGGGGACTGGCGAGGAGACATGGGCCTCCTCACCGGCGGCCATGGAGGCGACGATGGCCACCTTATCCTCCTCGGCCATCGCCGGCGCGGACGGAGTATTCTCGGGAGTTTGCGTATGCTGGTGGGACAGTGGAGAGGGTTGTGGTAGGACAGTGAGCGAGAGTGGGAGTGGGTGTGCGGAGAGAGGCTCTATAGCTAATGTGGATAGAAGCAAGGAAAGTTTCGTTGCACCACCGTGCAACGCGCCGCGCAGTCGACTGCACCGTGCACCACGACACGCGCACGGTACGTCACGTTTTTTCCTGGGCCATGCATGGCAGTTCTATATTGAGTCGCATGCAAAGGGCGCACACACAATTTCTATGTACGAAGTTTGACACGACCCTAAAATTGGCGATTGAGAGCCGCTGCGTAAAAAATGGGATATGTCTTATTAAAATCAAGTGGCAATAAATTGCAGCTGTCCATCGACGACCGTGCACTCGATGACGCATGCGTTGTGGCGTAGTAGTAGCAGTAGTAGGCTTTTTAGACTTGATTAAACATGACATGACCGCTCGACGACTTTTTCCATGGACGGCATCGTGTTCCTTCTTGTAGAAGTCTCGCTGAGGGAGACGTCCGTGCTGTCTCACGCTGTACTGTGAAGGGCACGACGTGTGCAACGATCATCGTTGGATCGCATAGAATCAACAGTTGGTGCACACGATCCGCGTGCCAACTGTGATAACCAATCAGGGAGTAGCAGACAGGGTGAGCATAGATTTGTGCTTCTACGAAAGTTAGAGAGGTGGGGGCAAAACTGAGTAGTACCACATAGAACCAAGGGCGATACTGAGTAGTATAAAAAATGGAAAGTGAGTGTCTTGCACAATGAAATACATCGTGGCATACATCAAATTATGCCAAGAAAGATCCACAAGAGTTCATTGGATGTGTGTTCTTCTCATAAACCACTCATAAACCACGTAAGGATCAACTAGAGTCATTGGATGTGTGTTCTTCTCACAAACCACAAATCACGAGTGTAATTGCATGTGTGTTCTTCCCACAAACCACACATGGATCCACCAGTGTCATTGCATGTATGTTCTTATCACAAACCACACATGGATCCACCAGTGTCATTGCATGTGTGTTCTTCTCATGAACCATATCATGAACCACACCCAGTGTCATTGCATGTGTGTTCTTCCCATGAACCACACATGGATCCACCAGTGTCATTGCATGTCTGCTCTTTTCACGAACCACAGCTAGAGTCATTACATGTGTGTTCTTCTCACAAACCACATATCACCGGTGTCTATGCATGTGTGTTCTTCCCATGAACCACACATGGATCCACCAGTGTCATTGCATGTGTGTTCTTCCCACAGACCACACATGGATCCACCGGTGTCATTGCATGTCTACTCTTCTCATTAACCACAGCTAGAGTCATTGCATGTCTGTTCTTTCACAAACCACATATCACCAGAGTCATTGCATGTGTGTTCTTCCCATGAACCACACCCAGTGCCATTGCATGTGTGTTCTTCTCATTAACCCCACATGGACCCACCGGTGTCATTGCATGTCTGCTCTTTTCATTAACCATAGCTAGTGTCATTGCATGTGTGTTCCTCTCACAAACCATACCATGAACCATACCCAGTGTCATTGCATGTGTGTTCTTCCCATGAACCATACATGGATCCACTAGTGTCATTGCATGTGTGTTCTTCCCACAGACCACACATGGATCCACCAGTGTCATTGCATGTGTGTTCTTCTCACAGACCACACATGGATCCACCAGTGTCATTGCATGTCTGTTCTTCTCACAAACCATATCATGAACCACACCTAGTGTCATTGCATGTGTGTTCTTCCCATGAACCATATCATGAACCACACCTAGAGTCATTGCATGTGTGTTCTTCTCACAGACCATATCATGAACCACAGCTAGTGTCATTGCATGTGTGTTCTTCCCATGAACCACACATCGATCGACCCGTGTCATTGCATGTCTGCTCTTTTCATGAACCACAGCTAGAGTCATTGGATGTGTGTTCTTCTCCCACACCACATATCACAAGTGTCATTTCATGTGTGTATTTCCCAAACACCACACATGGATCCACCAGTGTCATTGCATGTGTGTTCTTCTCACAAACTATATCATGAACCACACCCAAAGTCATTGCATGTGTGTTCTTCTCACAGACCATATCATGAACCACACCCAGTGTCATTGCATGTGTGTTCTTCCCATTAACCATACATGGATCCACCGGTGTCATTCCATGTCTGCTCTTTTCATGAACCATTGCTAGAGTCATTGCAAGTGTGTTCTTCTCACAAACCACATATCACCAGAGTCATTGGATGTGTGTTCTTCTCACAAACCACATATCACCAGTGTCATTGCATGTGTGTTCTTCCCAAAGACCACACATGGATCCACCAGTGTCATTGCATGCATGTTCTTCTCACAAACCATATCATGAACAACACCCAGTGTCATTGCATATGTGTTCTTCTCACAGACCACACATGGATCCACCAGTGTCATCGCATGTGTGTTCTTCTCACAAACCATATCATGAACCACACCCAGTGTCATTGCATGTGTGTTCTTCCCATGAACCACACATGGATCCACAAGTGGCATTGCATGTGTGTTCTTCCCACAGGACACACATGGATCCACCAGTGTCATTGCATGTGTGTTCTTCCCATGAACCACACATGGATCCACCAGTGTCGTTGCATGTATGCTCTTTTCTTGAACCACAGCTAGAGTCATTGGATGTGTGTTTTTCTCACATACCACAAATCACTAGTGTCATTGTATGTGTGTTCTTCCCAAAGACCACACATGGATCCACCAGTTTCAATGCATGTGTGTTCTTCTCACAAACCATATCATGAACCACACCCAGAGTCATTGCATGTGTGTTCGTCTCACAGACCATATCATGAACCACACCCAGTGTCATTGCATGTGGGTTGTTGTCACAAACCATATCATGAACCACACCCAGTGTCATTGCATGTGTCTTCTTCCCATGAACCACACATGGATCCACCAGTGTCATTGCATGTATGCTCTTTTCATGAACCACAGCTAGAGTCATTGCATGTGTGTTGTTCTCACAAACCACATATCACCGGTGTCTATGCATGTGTGTTCTTCCCATGATCCACACATTGATCCACCAGTGTCATTGCATGTGTGTTCTTCCCATAGACCACACATGGATCCACCGGTGTCATTGCATGTCTACTCTTCTCATTAACCACAGCTAGAGTCATTGCATGTCTGTTCTTTTCACAAACCACATATCACTAGAGTCATTGCATGTGTGTTCTTCCCATGAACCACACCCAATGTCATTGCGTGTGTGTTCTTCTCACAAACCACACATGGATCCACCGGTGTCATTGCATGTCTGCTCTTCTCATTAACCACAGCTAGAGTCATTGCATGTCTGTTCTTCTCACAAACCACATTTCACCAGAGTCATTGCATGTCTGTTCTTTCCATGAACCTCACATGGATCCACCAGTGTCATTGCATGTGTGTTCTTCGCACAATCCACACATGGATCCACCTAGTGACATCGCATGTGTCTTCTTCCGATGAACCACACATGGATCCACCAGTGTCATTGCATGTCTGCTCTTTTCATGAACCACAGCTAGAGTCATTGGATGTGTGTTCTTCTCACATACCACGTATCACTAGTGTCATTGCATGTGTGTTCTTCCCAAAGACCACACATGGATCCACCAGTGTCATTGCATGTGTGTTCTTCTCACAAACCATATCATGAACCACACCTAGTGTCATTGCATGTGTGTTCTTCTAACAGACCACACATGGATCCACCAGTGTCATTGCATGTGTGTTCTTCTCACAAACCATATCATGAACCACACCCAGTGTCATTGCATGTGTGTTCTTCCCATGAACCACACATGGATCCACTAGTGTCATTGCATGTGTGTTCTTCCGACGGGACACACATGGATCCACCAGTGTCATTGCATGTGTGTTCTTCCCATGGACCACACATGGATCCACCAGCGTCATTGCATGTGTGTTATTCTCACAAACCACGTAAGGATCCACCGGTGTAATTGCATGTGTGTTCCTCCCATGAACCACACATGGATCCGCCGGTGGCATCGCATGTCTGCTCTTTTCATGAACCACAGCTAGAGTCATCGCATGCGTGCTCTTTTCATGAACCAAAGCTAGAGTCATTGCATGTGTGTTCTTCCCACAGACCATATCATGAACCACACCCAATGTCATTCCATGTGTGTTATTCTCACAAACCACACTTGGATCCACCGGTGTCATTGCATGGCTGCTCTTCTCATTAACCACAGCTAGACTCATTGCATGTCTGTTCTTCTCACAAACCACATATCACCAGAGTCATTGCATGTGTGTTCTTCCCATGAACCTCACATGGATCCACCAGTGTCATTGCATGTGTGTTCTTCGCACAAACCACACATGGATCCACCCAGTGTCATCGCATGTGTGTTCTTCCCATGAACCACAGATGGATCCACCTGTGTCATTGCATGTCTGCTCTTTTCATGAACCACAGCTAGAGTCAATGGATGTGTGTTCTTCTCACATACCACATATCACCAGTGTCATTGCATGTGTGTTCTTCTCACAAACCATAACATGAACCACACCCAGTGTCATTGCATGTGTGTTCTTCTCACAGACCACACCTGGATCCACCAGTGTCATTGCATGTGTGTTCTTCTCACAAACCATATCCTGAACCACACCCAGTGTCATTGCATGTGTGTTCTTCCCATGAACCACACATGGATCCACCAGTGTCATTGCATGTGTGTTCTTCCCACAGGACACACATGGATCCACCAGTGTCATTGCATGTGTGTTCTTCTCATGAACCACACATGGATCCACAAGTGTCATTGCATGTCTGCTCTTTTCATGAACCACCGCTAGAGTCATTGGATGTGTGTTCTTCTCACATACCACATATTACCAGTGTCATTGCATGCGTGTTCTTCCCAAAGACCACACATGGATCCACCAGTGTCATTGCATGTGTGTTCTTCTCAGAAACCATATCATGAACTACACCCAGTGTCATTGCATGTGTGTTCTTCTCACAGACCACACATGGATCCACCAGTGTCATTACATGTGTGTTCTTCTCATGAACCATATCATGAACCACACCCAGTGTCATTGCATGTGTGTTCTTCCCATGAACCACACATGGATCCACCAGTGTCATTGCATGTCTGCTCTTTTCAAGAACCACAGCTAGAGTCATTCCATGTGTGTTCTTCTCACAGACCATATCATGAACCACACCTAGTGTCATTGCATGTGTGTTCTTCCCATGAACCACACATGGATCCACAAGTGTCATTGCATGTCTGCTCTTTTCATGAACCACCGCTAGAGTCATTGGATGTGTGTTCTTCTCACATACCACATATTACCAGTGTCATTGCATGCGTGTTCTTCCCAAAGACCACACATGGATCCACCAGTGTCATTGCATGTGTGTTCTTCTCAGAAACCATATCATGAACCACACCCAGTGTCATTGCATGTGTGTTCTTCTCACAGACCACACATGGATCCACCAGTGTCATTACATGTGTGTTCTTCTCATGAACCATATCATGAACCACACCCAGTGTCATTGCATGTGTGTTCTTCCCATGAACCACACATGGATCCACCAGTGTCATTGCATGTCTGCTCTTTTCAAGAACCACAGCTAGAGTCATTCCATGTGTGTTCTTCTCACAAAACAATATCACCGGTGTCTATGCATATGTGTTCTTCCCATGAAGCACACATGGATCCAACAGTGTCATTGCATGTGTGTTCTTCCCACAGACCACACATGGATCCACCGGTGTCATTGCATGTTTACTCTTCTCATTAACCACAACTAGAGTCATTGCATGTCTGTTCTTTTCACAAACCACATATCACCAGAGTCATTGCATGTGTGTTCTTCCCATGAACCACACCCAGTGTCATTGCATGTGTGTTCTTCTCATTAACCCCACATCGACCCACCGGTGTCATTGCATGTCTGCTACTTTCATTAACCACAGCTAGTGTCATTGCATGTGTGTTCTTCTCACAAACCCTATCATGAACCACACCCAATGTCATTGCATGTGTGTTCTTCCCAGGAACCACACATGGATCCATTTGTGTCATTGCATGTGTGTTCTTCCCACAGACCACACATGGATCCACCAGTGTCATTGCATGTGTGTTCTTCTCACAGACCACACATGGATCCACCAGTGTCATTGCATGTGTGTTCTTCTCACAAACCATATCATGAACCACACCAAGTGTCATTGCATGTGTGTTCTTCCCATGAACCACACATGGATCCACCAGTGTCATTGCATGTGTGTTCTTCCCACAGGCCACACATGGATCCACCAGTGTCATTGCATGTGTGTTCTTCTCGTGAACCACACATGGATCCACCAATGTCATTGCATGTCTGCTCTTTTCATGAACCACAGCTAGTCATTGGATGTGTGTTCTTCTCACATACCACAAATCACTAGTGTCATTGTATGTGTGTTCTTCCCAAAGACCACGCATGGATCCACTAGTGTCATTGCATGTGTGTTCTTCTCACAAACCATATCATGAACCACACCTAGAGTCATTGCATGTGTGTTCTTCTCACATACCATATCATGAACCACACCCAGTGTCATTGCATGTGTGTTCTTCCCATTAAGCACACATGGATCCACCGGTGTTATTGCATGTCTGCTCTTTTCATGAACCACAACTAGAGTCATTGCATGTGTGTTCTTCTCACAAACCACATATCACCAGAGTCATTGCATGTGTGTTCTTCCCACAAACCACATATCATCGGTGTCATTGCATGTCTGCTCTTCTCATTAACCACAGCTAGATCCACCCGTGTCATTGGATGCATGTTCTTTTCATAAACCGCATATGGATACTAATTAACCTTAGGAGAGCCATAACCTTAGCGTTAGACCGAGTCTTCTAGAAGGCACGCCCTAACACAGTTGTTCTGCTTGTCGATTGTTACATATCGTCCGATCGGGGCGCTTGGACGATTGGGATGGTTTTCGTGAGATCGATCCGTGAGTAGTCTATTTTGTGGCATGATTGGCCACGCTTGCTCTGGACAAACTAGCAACATCGGGGGCTCCCCTTTTGCGAGTGTCACGACTCATGAGTTGAGCGGGCCATATCCCAGTGTCACGTCCCCATTACTTCTCTTCCTCCCCGTACTTCTCTTCCTTCCCCTCGAAGCCACATTCCCCACTTCACTTCCATCCTACCGTAGCCGCAAGCCGACGGTGCCACCATCCCAATCCCCTCTCCGGGAGCCACCCCCCTCCCCTCTCGCCATGGGTTCAAGGGGATACGACGAGGAAACGCGTCGTGATGACAGGGACGGTGATTTCGATGTGAGTCGTCTAATCTCTATCTCTATCATCCATGGCCAGTTATCTATTTTGAGCCAGATCTACTCCATTTACTCATGCGCGTATGATGTATGACGCCGACTATCACAGTTTAGCGGATGAAGACAGTCCTCTGCTATGTAAACATGGATATGTGCCTGCTAAATTTGTAGCGTTCGAAGGACGAAACGCGGGCAGGAGGTTTCTACGGTGTCAAGGACATCGTGCAATGATGCGAGGTGGAAGTTGCGGTGTTGTCAAATGGGTAGATCCAGAGTGGCCGAAATCGATGCAGAAAATGCTGGACAAACTATGGGAAATGACTGTTGAGTTGAAAGAATCCGCATTCAGCTAACTTCTTGACAGTGTTGAGATGAAGCTATGGGAACCAGTTGACAGGACCAAGCATAAGCGAGATCTCACGTGGGTGGAAGACAAGGTTAGCAAAGTCGAGAAGGAGAGGGACGCGGCGTTGTCCCTGAAGGCTAAAGCAGAGCAAGAACTGACTCAAGCAAGGAAGGATCTTCACCAGGCCAAAGTCCTGCAGTTCACAACTAAGAGTATTGAAAAGTGCATGAGGAAAGATGTAGAGAAACAATTGAAGCTGTGCAAGGAAGATGCTAAAAGGAAGGAGCAGACGATTCGATCCTTGCTCTCGCAGGAAGATGCGCATAGGGCTAAGATTAGGAAGATCAAGGAGATGTGTGTTAACTAGTTCTATTTACCTTAAGCCCCGTGCCCTTTTTAAGTTGTAATAGTTGTACTTGTTGATCTAGCGGTCTAATCTATTGGCCCCAGAGTCCTGGGAGTAAAAAAATTGGTCGCCCGTTAATCTGTCTTCACGCTGCATTACTTCCTTTTGTCTGACCAATGCCCCTTGGATATTACGCCCGTCGCTTCGTCGTCCTCGTGAACAAATAGGAGGTGCCACAGCTCATCGCTTCGTCGCCCATCCCCTCGCCCTCTCCAATCTCCACCGCCCCGTCCACCCCCTCGCTCCCTCTCTAATCTCCACCGCGCCGCCATGGAGATGCCCTCGCTGAACTTCTACGAGGCGGTGATGTTCTCGCACTTCGACATCCTCGCGCCGCCGGCCGCGACGGTGCCCCACGGATGGCGCATCAGCTATGCAGGGATGCCGCGACGGTGCCCCTCTTCCCCGGCGGAGCCGTGATGGAGAGAGAAATCACGACACGCCGCCGCCAGATGCCCGCATGGAAGAGGGCGCTGCCCCAGTACGCGGCGGCCAGCCCGTACTGGCCGGCGCTATTCAAGAAGGAGCGGAAGGCCAAGATTGGCAACCACATTATTTACGGGCGCGTGGTGCACCGGGATCTCCGCAACCGAGAAGGGCGGGAGAGGTTCTGGTCCGTCCCTGGACGGACCAAGTTCACCGTCATCACCGGCGCTCACCGCAAAGAGGTGCTCTGTCTCGCGTACAATGCAGAAATCGTGGAGGTTCCATCCGACGAAGACGAGGAAGCCGGCGGCTCGGAGGACAGCGGCAGCGGAAGTGAAATTGTTGACTAGTTGGTTGAATTAATGTAGGATGTGAAATCGCACCTTTGTTTAGAAGAATTTGTGGTTGAATTAATGAAATGCCTCGATTTAGATCTCTGTCTCGATTAATTTGTGGAAGAATTTGTGATTTAGATCAATTTCTGCCTCAATTTAGATCTTTGTCCCGGATTGGGAACGTGACCGTGGACCAAAGACCCCTTTTCTACTAGTGTATTCTGACATTGGTGGTTTGTTTAAACGTAATCTATGTGGATTTGGCCGCATGCAAATGGCACAACCACAATTTATAAAGTGGAAGCACGTACACCCGGTTACTGGAGATCCGGGAGCTTCGCCAGATGCAGGGGATGCAGGAGCAGAGAGGCGGTGAGATAGACGGGCTCAAGATTAGGCCAGAAAGTGGTACCCATTTCCTCCTCATCTGGGCATTATCGGTGAGAACATTGCTATTTATGTTGCAACATCGTTGTGCAACATCTGAAATAAGTTGCTGCTTCGTGGAGTGTGGCAGCTTAAATAATTTACTTCTACGCCACTTACATTCTGTCGTATTTGGAGACCTCCTGCCCCTCAGCAATCGTGGAACCGGTGGATCCTTGTTTTTGGATAGCAGTGGCACAATCACAATTTTGGATTCAACTACTCACTCGGGCGTTTCCAAACCCTAAGTCATGCTACATTTTACTCAGAGAACGTGGGTATATTGTTTCGCCCAACAACGTGCCACACACAGAGCTCCAGAATTTAACAGAATTACATATATAAGTTCAAGTTCAACACACTACTATGCATCTTCATTGCCAGCAGCCTTCTTCCGCAGCTTGGGTGCCAAGCCTTCACGTCCAATGGCTTCTTCATTTCCTGCCTTCTTCCTCTTCCTCGGTGCCAATTTTCTTAGCTTCACGTACTCTATATCGCCGGGACAATGGGCACCAGAATCGTGTCCAGCAGCATCTTTCCACTCGTTTTTAATTTCTTTGGGCAGCAAAATGACTGACCCGGCAGTCATGTTTCTAACCTTGCAGTGCTTTTTGTCAAAGAAACAAGACTATTGCATAATTGCCAAATATCTACAGAGTAAATAAAATAAAAATTACAATTCAGCACAAACATGCGAACCCCAAGCGACCTTTGCTTACCAGGAGCTAATTACGTTCGAGCAACCACCCTGTCCAAGAATAGAAGGGCGACTCCTAGTTGCAGTAGCTTCCACATCCAGTACATCACAATTCAGCTCAAACATGCAATCCGAAGCATACCTTTTCATCAACCCAATTAGCTGACTATCACACGATATAGGAACATGGATGCCACGTTCATCCAGGAAGCTGAACTTTACAGTCTGCATCGGCCATACTTCAACATGATTACGCAGAGCAGCAACCATACCAGATATAGTGCAGATCTGCGCAGGCGCTTCTTTCATCGTGAAACAATTGCTTCCATAACACTTGTCCTTGGAGTCGTACCTGTAGAGGACTACCATAATCAGGTAAGGGGGTCCGCGCAGATCCCACTTGATAGAAAACTGTGGACAAAATATGTTTGTCAGCGTTGGGCTAACGAACAATTTGAGGTTCAGTAGCCAGCTAGCAGTTGTAATTAGTGCGAATAGCAAAGAGAAGGGTAGCCAACTTGGCCCCGGAAGTCAAATGTCCGAAGGGATCGTCCTGCCTAGAGGGTGGATTCCGACGCCGCCGGTGCTAGGGGAAAGCTGGGAATGGATTTGTGAAATTGGTCAACGCATCCAATCCACTTAGCTACTCGATTTGCCTAAGAGGTTGTCGCGTTGGCGCCCGCGTCACGGACAGATAACTGACATGTGGGTCCTGACCGTCTACTTCACGGGGCGGTTTAACAGAATGTTTGTATTTGGCGGGGTGAGATGAGTTTGCCTCGAAATGGCCCCTCTCAGTAGTTGGCGGCCCAACTTTTCGAAACGCGTTAATTTCAGGCAACTTAGGTACCGCCATGTGCTAGCCTGCCAACTTTGGTACCGCAGACGAACAAGCCCTTGCCTTGTGTAGTGCAGTGGTTGAAATTCTCTTCCTCCTCCTCTCGGTAGAACTCCTCCTCCTAGTAAGCTTGGTCGGTACTATCGTCTATAAATATATATGGAATACACAATCACCAAACAATACTTAACTAGTCTATTTTGTACTCTAAGGCACTCATTTGATGATCAAGCATCATCACAAACATCACAAGTTTTAATGAACTAGTTTTCTTCTTTTTATTTGAGAAAAGTAAATTCTACTCACTGAAAATAACTAAGATTTAATATTCTCCAATTAAAATATGGTATCATGTGGACACATGTCATAACCACATATTCCGATATGTGGGAATGTGATTTAATGGTTGGATCATATTTTAATAATTTTAAGTTTAATAATTAATGATTTAAAGTGACTAGAAATGCCTATATAGCATTATTTTGGTACTAGTCCGAAGTCACTGCATGCAAACCTTGATATTATTACATATTCCGATAGGTATGGTTAAATGTGATTTTTGAGAGTTGGAATCAACTCAAAAGCTATTATGGTTGGTTCTAGAAAAATGTTTGAATGTGAAAAAGCTTCTGTCTTGTTATTTTATCTAGGAGATATCTCTAACTCTAAATGCTTTAAATCCAACGGGCTTGGATAGAAATTTTAATTACCTTTCCAAAAAAATTTGAATCACTTTATTTGGATTTATAAAACTCTCCGAATTGATTTTCAAACTAAGGGACAGATTCTAGTTTAAAACTAAAAAGAAAAATTCTAATTTGAATCACAGGACCAGCGCGGGAAACCAATTGGGCCGGCCCAATGACACTCCGCTGCGCTGAGGACTGCTGAAAGGGGGGTCCCGCCTGTCAGTGGCTCATTAACATGCGAAGCGGTACGGGGCATTGTGGACTGTAGGATTAGAACGGGAACCTACGGCTGGGGCTTATCATCGACGACGAACACGTCGCCGGCAAGGAGGAACCCAAACGGCTCGGTGGGGGTGTGGTGAGGGCGTACCAGGGCTCTAGCGAGTGCGGCGAGGTGAGAAAACAAATGAGTCGACGACGACGGGCCCAGGCAAAGTCACGGTAGAGGCTGGGGTGGACAAAATCGACGGCAGCGTCTCCTCCTCTGCTGCGGCTACCTCCGGTGAAATTCCGGCGGCTGGCTGCTCGAGCGGCTCCAGCGAGTGGCAGGGAAGGACTGGTGGAGAGAGGTGTGGCGCCCCGCTAAAACCATTACTAGAAAATCGCTGTGTTTTTGTGCATTGCATCATCATAACCGCATGCTCATGTCATCATGCATATTTTTCTTGCATCGCAAAAGTATTTTTATTAAACACCATATTTTGTTTTTCTAAAATATCCGTACGGTCTAATATATATTAAGCCGTCACCTCTCTTTGTTATTTTAAAACAAAACAATATTTTTCCGGTCATTAGGTGACAATAAAGGTTTTCTTATTTTTGCTAAAAATAAAACTAGTCAAAAAGCCCGTCTAAAGTTTTAGCCTAAAGCTAGCCCCATCTAGTCTACTTTGGACTAGATAAATACTCTTTTCCCCTTCTTGCTTCCAAACCCTTGCCCCAATCCCCAACCCGAGATCTAGAATTCCCCACTTTTTATTCTTTCCTCTCCTTCCTTCCATCGATGTGCTCCTCCAGGTCCTTGCTTCAGCCGCGATGTCGTTTCTGATCAGATTCCAGACAACATGTGCCTCCTCGTGTGTAGTATGTTTCTCCCTGGCTCAAATGGATTGCTTGCTCACAAATCCTCTGACACATGCATGCGATCGACAAGGTATGATAATCCTCAATGTCAATTCAGTCCAACTCCAATCAGTCGCTTGATCCAATCAATCGCTTGATCCCTGTCTTGTTCCTTGCCACATGTAACTCAGCCAAGCAACAACATGTTGGCCCGCTTGTCCCTTCATCTCCGCGAGAAGTCGACCAGCTCCACATCGCCACCACGCCAACAACACCAGAGTCAGATGATGCGGTCGCACATGGCTGCATCCCTTGGCTTTTCTCCATCTACGCATCGGGCCAGCCGCACGCCCGCAGTTCCTTGCGGCCTGTCACTAGCAGGGGCCATCGAGCAGCACAACGAGCCACTGTTCTGTCTTGGATCATCAGCTGCTTCTCGTGCGTGTGTCCAACTACAGCTGATAAAAATCGCCCAGGTTGTTGCACTGTAAGTGTTCGATGGAATTCCAACAAGGGCTTCGGTCACGGCTTTTCTATCCAATGTCCGCGATTGATCGCTTGGCCATCAAGTTCTACTACCTGACATATGCGACATCATCTACTTCAGTTTGTGGAACATCACGATGGTGGTGGCACAAGTACTTCTGGGACAACCCCTATTCTCGCTACTTCATCTACCATCCGACCGAAGATCAGTCCCTCCAGTAATCTTTGCAAACTAAGCCGTGAGACACCGATCCTATCTCTATCTGTATAAATGACATATTTAACTGTTGCATATTAAACTGTTCATGATGGCATACATATTTTGTGGTTTGGGGGCATTATGCTGATTCGCCTCATAATTAAATGTCTTATTCTGGACTCTATTTAAATTTGCATAGCAAACCGATGCCATGATTCGCCTTGTTAATTCAACATTTAAATTGCGGGGTGTCTAAATAACTTGAACCGCCTAATTAAATGTCAGGACCCCGGTTCCGCTTAATACTGCCTAATTGCACCGCACTTTTGCCATGCCATGCATCATACCATGAACATGCCGATTCTTCTGCCGTAGCATTAAATATTGCATCCGGTGTTTCTTCTAGTGTTTGCTTCTTTGCGGATTAGACCGATGATTTGATGCGAGTATCGATAAGTTCTCCAGATATGAACCTTCGACACTGTTTCCCAGGCGAGCATTCTCCCCCTTTCTACCTATTTTGCGTTTATAGTCTTTATTTCCTCCTGTTGATCTATTGCTATCTGTGTCGCGATGCTTTAGTTTCCGTGCACCATTTATACTCCTTGCAGCCTCTATATTGCCTTGGACACATCCTATTGCCCGTTGTTTGATAAATAGTCGGCCTTGCGAGTCATAGTTGCTTGCTCATGTGTTGCTTTGCATCGTTGTTGTTCCACCGTTATTGCAAGGTTGGCACATGCTTAATGGTGGAGATCCTTAATGGTGGAGATGATCATGACTTTAAATACAACTATTAAATTGCTGGACAACTAATGAAAGAGGCACCGGTGGGCAATATATGCTATTTGGTTTTCATGCCCACTTGTGTCCCGTAGGCCCTGAGTACTTGATACCTGTTCCTTGACTATTCGCACTATCCACATACGGGAGACTCTATGAATCCCCCTTAGCCAGAGCTTGACTCATCTCTTATTTCTTGGGGCCACAAACTACTTTGGGGTTTTATTACTATCCTGTACTTATGCCATGCTTACTGCTTTATTTACGATTGTGCGTGGAGCACCTGTACTGTTTAGGACCGTGACACATTTTCGCTGTATCGACAAGCCCAGTCACACTTTCGGGTTCCTAGTCGTTTACTGCCGTCCACACAAACCCTGGGTCTGTCTCTGAGCCGGCCAACTTCGTCGTGGGTAGCTTAGTGGGGTGGCCCCCTGAAATATTTTATGAATCCTGTGATTGCTTTGTCGTGAAAGCCTCGTTGGGTTTTGATTTGGTTTTTCCGAGGTTGATCGTGTGTGTGTTGCTATTTGTGCACCCTTGCAGGGTAAATCTTTCTGAAAGCCGTGTCCGCGGTTATGGACGACTTGGAGCACAGTATCTCGATCATAGACAAGCATAACTAAAGTAGTGCTATAAATTTGACTTAATATGTGACTAGTAATCAGCTTCATTATAACATGATAAAGCATTATTAAGCATGACATGATAAATTCTAAGCCATAGTCAAAACAAGCTCCCTTTTGTACCACTAAAGCATGAAGCTTTCTACTCTCTTCCAATCCAAACCAACTTATTTGAAAGAACTCACAAAGATAATAATAAATAAAGATCAGTGATATTGTCTCACAAATCCAAAAAACAAGAACTAAAAAGTTCTAAGCTGAAAGCACAAGAAAACTAATGCTAAACCCAGTGCTAGCAAAAGAGAACACTCACAAAACAATAAGAATGAAAACTAGAGTATTCTAGGCAATGAATAACGATGTGTGTCTCTCTCAAAAAGAAGTGAGTTGGGATCCAACCAACTTATTCAAGCAAACTAAGCAAACCAAGCAAACGAAAACTAAGAATGAAAATGAAGATGCTCCAAGAACAATACAACTGTGCATGAAACAATAAAAACGAAGTGTCTAGAAAGACCTGAGATTTGTATTGATGAAGAAGGGGATGCCTTGGGCATCCCCAAGCTTTGACGCTTGTACTTCTTGGATATTTCTTGGGGTGACACGCATGGCATCCCAAAGCTTGAGCTTTAGTCCATTCTTCATCTCATTACATCATTCCTTCCATACACCTAAAATTTTTCCTTCATACAAAACTTCACACAATCTTTATTAGCAACATTAGTGCACTCAAGATAATAAGTCTTTGGGTTCAGTTTCAACACCAATAAAACTTCCATTAAGACACAAGCTACTGTAGCACTTCCCTCAAAAATCTCAATTCCCCAAAGAGAACTCATAAAAGAAACCAACAAGAAGCAAATGCAAATAATGGCCGAAATCTGTCAAAATAGACCAGTAGGTAAAGATGAATTTTTTCGAACACCTTCTGTTACTCAAATCAAAAAGTGTTGAACTAACGAAAGTTAGATAACAACCTGGGGCAGAATAAAAAAACTTCACGCCTCAAACCGACGTACAGAGATTGTACAACAATTTTTACGGTGCAGAACACAAATCTGTTTCGGGACAACACCTTTTCTAAGCATTACTTCTCTCTCATTAGAGGTTACTCTTGGCACAAAAAACAAATAAAAAGGATAAGCAGAGGTTATTATAGAGGTAATAACTTCCAAGTATCATCTAAAACTTTTGGGTTATCTCCCAATAAGTACTTTTCTTTAACGCCTTTAAGTTAGGCATGATAGTTTGAGAAGATGCTCACATAGGAAATATGAATTGAAGTAAAAGAGAGCATCAAGAAGAAAATTCAAAACACATTTAAGTCTAACCCACTTCCTATGCATAGGAATCTTGTAAATAAACAAGTCATGAAAGCACAAAGCAACAAGCATATGAAAGCAAAACAAGTGCAACTTCAAGACTTTCAACATAAGGAGGGGAAACTTAATATTATTGAGATGCATAAAACCATGTTTCCCTCTCTCATAATAACTTTCAGTAGCATCATGAATAAAATTAACAATATAACTATGACATGAAACATTCTTATCATGAGCCACATGCATATAATCATTATTACTCTCCACATAAGCATAGTCATTCTTATTAATTGTAGTGGGAGCAAATTCAACAAAATAGCTATCATTATTATTGTCATCACCATAATCATCAAATATAGGAGGCATATTGTAGTCATAATTAATTTTCTCCTCAAAAGTAGGTGGACTGAAAATATCATATTCATCATTGTAATCATCATATATTGGAGGCATAGTATCATCGAAGTAAATTTTCTCCTCCGTGCTTGTTGGACTAAAAAGATCATTCTCATCAAAACCAGCTTCCCCAAGCTTAGACTTTTCCATAGCATTAGCAATAATGGTGTTCAAAGAATTCATACTAATAACATTGCTATTAGGATGCAAATAAAGTTACATAGGTTTTTTTAATTTTCTCTTGAAACACTTCATGTCCTAACTCAAGATAAATACTATAAAGCTCTCTATTTTTGTTGTTGTTTTCCATTAAGTCTAACTAGTGAAAACAAGAAACAAAAAGACAAAATTGCAGAATCTAAAGGAAATAACTTCGAGCACTCACACCAGAGGATGTGAGTACCTTTTACCTTACCTCCCCGCCAACGGCGCCAGAAAAGAGCTTGATGTATACACACTTCTATTCTTGTAGGCAGTTGTTGGGCCTCCAAGTGCAGAGGTTTGTAGAACAGCAGCAAGTTTTGCTTAAGTGGATTACCCAAGGTTTATCGAACTTAGGGAGGAAGTGGTCAAAGGTATCCCTCTCAAGCATTCCTGCAATCAAGATACAAGAAGTCTCTTGTGTCCCCAACACACCCAATACACTTGTCAGGTGTATAGGTACATTAGTTCGGTGAAGAGATAGTGAAATACAAGTGGTATGGATATACGACAACGGTGCCCGAAAATAGCTTGATGGCGTGGAAGAGACTAAAGGAAATCTGAAATAAAGATGGAAGCAAGCAAACATGTAATAGATATAGTTGCAAATGGTGTTTCAATGCTTAGAAACAAGGCCTAGGGATCATACTTTCACTGGTGAACACTCTCATATAAATATCTTCTCTTCATGATACTACTCTAAACTACTCTCCGGTTGGACATCTAATCCATGGTAGGGCTATAACAGCACACCTCAAAGTACGCCTTTCCCATCTAGATAACCCCACACTGTCACCTTGAGCACTAGATGATTCCAACAAACACCACAATTTCATAGAGACATCCAACTCCAAATATAACTCATAACAATTATTTGTAATCTCTAGCCTAAGTGCCACCATGGTGTGCACGCTGTCACTTTCACACACATGGGGAGAGCAGAGATCTATTAAAGCACTTGAGTAGCAAGCTAGATCTATAGATTACAACCTCATGATCACAATATGATCACGCATAGAGAGAGAGATGAACACATAGCTACCGGTAGATCCCTTAGACTTGAGGAAGAACTACTCCCTCATCATCACGGGAATCAGCAACGGCGATGAAGATGGTGGTGGATTCGATGGAGATGGCTCCGGGGGCACTTCCCCGTCCCGGCAGGGTGCCGGACAGAGAGTTTATGTCCCTCGAATCTCCCCTTCGGTGGTGGTGGCGCTGCGGAACTTTTTGTGGCTGGAGGCTTGACGATTTAGGGTTTTTGCATCAGGAGGCTTCTTGTAGGCGAAGAGCCAAGGTCGGTGGAGGTCGGAGGGGCCCACACCACCTGGTGGCACGACCAGGGGACCCGCGCCACCCTATGGTGTGGCCGGCCCCTGGCCCCTCTCTGTCTCGTCTTCTGGCTCCGTGTTCCCCTCGGTGAAATATTGACTTTGGCTTTTGTCCTGGCCAATTTCGAGAATATTCATTTTCTGACTTTTTGGAACCAAAAACAGCACAAAACAGGCAACTCGCACTGTGGCATCTTGTTAATAGGTTAGTCCAAGAAAGTGTATAAAAGTACTTCAAAGTGTGGACAAAACATAAGAAAGTAGATATAAACCAAGCATGGAACATCAAAAATTATAGATACTTTAGCAACGTATCAGCAACCGATGTGAGATTTACTCGGATCACAAGAGCCTGAAGTATATTTTCACTCAGAGGGAGATGAACATGAGGCAAAGAAGATGGATAGAGTTAATCAAGGATTATGACCTTGACATTCACTATCACCCCGGCAAAGCCAATGTGGTAGCGGATGCTCTTAGCAGATTGCCGTCTAGATTAAACACCATGATTAAAGAAGCCCAGCCAAGTTTGCATGAAGAGTTGGAGCAGTTTAGAACAGAGGTAGTTAGCAAAGGATTTTTAGCTAGCATTGAACTTCAACCCACTTTGATCAGTCAGATGAAGGAGACACGGAAAGGAAATGCAAGTATCGATGGAATCAAGCGTCGTATCGTTACAAGGAAGGTACCCGGATTCACCGAAGATGAAGAAGGAGTTTTGTGGTACAAAGGACGTATTTGTGTGCCAGCAAATTCTGAGCTGAAGCAAGTTATTATGCAGGAAGATCATGATACTCTTTATTCTATCCATCCTGGAGGAACAAAGATGTATCAGGATTTGAAGGAGCAATTTTGGTGGCACAAGATGAAGAGGGAAATCGGAAGCTGCATAGCCAAGTGTGATATCTGTCAGAGAGTCAAAGCGGAACATCAGAGACCCACAGGACTTTTGCAACCATTGCAGATTCCAGAATGGAAATGGGATTCTGTCGGAATGGATTTTATCACCGGTTTGCCTACATCTAGTAGGGGAAATGACTCTATCTAGGTCATAGTTGATAGAATGTCCAAGGTAGCCCATTTTATACCTGTCAAAACCACCTACCAGAGTTCGAAGCTAGCAGAGTTGTACATTGCTAGAATCGTCAGTTTGCATGGAACCCCCAAGACCATAGTATCGGATCGAGGAACCCAATTTACCTCAAGATTTTGGCATAAAGTCCAAGAAGGATTAGGAACCAAGCTGAACTTCGGCACCGCTTATCACCCACAGACCGATGGACAAACTGAAAGACTCAACCAAATCCTAGAAGACATGTTGAGAGCTTGTGTTCTAGAATATGGATCAAAATGGGAAGATTGTCTGCCTGTCGCAGAATTCTCATACAACAAAGTTATCAAGCCAGTTTGCAAATGGCCCCATTTGAATTTCTGTATGGAAGGAAGTATCGTACCCCCTTGAATTAGTCGCAAGTAGGAGAGAGTCAGATTTTTGGACCCGACATCCTACGAGAAGCCAAAGAGAAGGTTCACAAAGTCCGTGAGCACCTCAAGACCGCCCAATCCAGACAGAAGAGTTGTGCTGACAAGAGACATAGAGACTTGACCTTCAATGTCGGAGATTTTGTGTATCTCAAAGTGTCACCCTTAAAAGGAATGCATCGTTTTCAACTGAAAGGGAAGTTAACCCCCAGATATATTGGACCCTTCAAGATTGTGAATCGCCGAGGAGAATTATCATATCAACTTGAACTGTCGGAGGAGATGTGAGCCATCCATAATGTGTTACATATCTTGTTACTTTGCAAATGATTAGAAGTTCCAGAAAAGACCAAAGTTTTCAAGAACATCGATCACCGAGCCATAGATATCAACAAGGATCTAACCTATCGTAAAGTACCCATTCGTATTTTGGAAGAGGCTTTCAGAACCACCAGGACCCGGAGTATCAAGTTTCTCAAGATCTAGTGGAGCAACCATACCGAAGAAGAAGTTACTTGCGAGCAAGAAGATTATATTAAAGTTTCCAAATCTCTTTAGTTCCTAGTTTTTCTTAAATCTCGGGACGAGATTTTTTTTAAGGAGGGAAGGTTTGTAACACCCCAAAAACCCTAAGAAAGATTATCAAGTTCTAATCACCCATTTTTGGGGTTAACAAAAACTTTTATTACTAGTTTGAATGTGAGTGCATGTGTGATTTGCATTAGTGTATGATTGAGTGAAATTGCCATGTTTGATTGCTACAAATGACAAGAAATGGTTTAAAGATGAATACTACATCATCTAGGCAAACTACAAACAATTTCAAAAGAAAAATAAATCAAATATAAAAGATATGAGCAAATGGTCATTTTGACCAAAGTTAACCACTAGGCCACTTTGAGTGTTCCTAGAAAATAATTTCTAACAGAAACAATTCCACTTCTTTTCACCCCTTGCTAGACCAAGTAAAAACCCAATCCCACTTTACAAATTCACAAAAACTATTTTCAAATCTATTTAAAGGACAGGTGAAAATTGAATCAAGTTCATATGGTAAGATCACCATTTTGCAAAAACCACTCAAATCAATTCACCTTGACTTTTCCAAGCAACCATAGACACTCAAGCATAAGTTTAGATCGCTCACCAAATTTCATTCAAAAATTTCAAATTCAAATTCTTTCGTCCATTTAATCAAACACCTTGCAGACACAGATCACACTCTGCCCAACTTCATTGTTTGGGGCATTGATCACTCGAGCAAACTCCCCCATTACACTACCTTGGTCCCCCAGCATCTAGCAGCACCAGACACGCTCCCCCTTGGCCGTTTTGCACTAGTGCGCCACCGGCCAACCATGGACAGAGCGCCACGGACCACACCGCCCTCTCCCATGACGCGCAGGAGACAGGCGACCATCCACCGCCACCCCCTGTCTAGCCCTCGATCACAGCTAGGCCCTGGACCACCCCAGCATCCTCGCTGCACGACCAGTAGCACCCGTGCTCCATCACGAACACCATCGCTCCCGCGCAGAGCATCGCACGCGCCCGACCGTTCCACGCCGCCCCTCGCCGTGCCATTATGCCCATGATGACCGCAAGGGAACACCACATCGCCTCCTACCCACAACCATGCCGATAGCATGTTGTACCGCCCTCGCTGGAGACGCTAGCCCATCCCGCTCGGTCCCCTCGTCGGTGTATAAATAGAGGCCCTCTCCGCCTCATTTATCCACACCAACACACTCCCTTCTCCCGGGAGCAAGGGGAGCACCGCTTCACCGGAATTTGGCCAAAGCCCGCTGCTGCAGAAGGAGAAGGGCGTCGTCGATTGGAGCCACCCCAGGAGCTTCTGCGACCACCGTTCGAATCGCCGTCATCGACGACGTCGTTCACCCCCATCGCCGACCCTAGCTGGAGCCCTGGTGAGCCTCACATGACCCCCACCACCGTGTTAGGGTTTAGACCTCGCAATAGCTGTTCGTCGTCGACGATGAACCTTAGCCGTTAGATCGTGTTCTAATCATAGGGCCTAGAATGCACGATACCGTTCTGGGTAGAATGAGTCGCTGACTAGTGGGGCAATTCTGTTAGTAGCCCTCTACGCCATGCTGTGCAGATTGGGCCGGCCCAGTAGATTTCCCGCGCAGGCCTGTGAATTCAAATAAGTATTTTCCAATTTAGTTAAAACCACATTCTGTTAGTAGATTCAAAATTCAATCCAAAGAGATTCACTTAACCAAATTGCATGATTCCAATTTTGTTAGAAAGATATTTAAATTATCTATCCAAGCCCGTTGGATTCAACTCAATTGGAGTTAGAGATCACCTATAGCAAAAATAATAAGACATAGACTTTTCAACTTCAAACATTTTTCAAAAATCAACCATAAGTGCTTTTGAGTTGATTCCAACTCTCAAAAATCACATTTGACAAGATCTATCTGAATATGTAAAATATTTAGGTTTACATGCAGTTACTTTGGAATAGTACCAAAAGAATGCTATATGGACATTTCTAGTCACTTTAATTCTATTAAATGATAACCTTAAACTTTATAAAGTATGATCAACCCTTTAAATCACATTCCCATGTATTAGAATATGTGGTGATGACACGTGTCAAGATGATCCCATATTGTAATTGGAGAATATTAAATCTTAAGTTTTTCAATGAGTAGAAATTACTTTTCTAAAAATAAAATAAATAATATTAAGTCTTTATTTCATGTGATGTTTGTGATGATGCTAGATTATCAAGTGTGAGCCTTAGTGTGCTAAATATAAATAGTTAAGTATTTTTTGGTGATTGTGTACCCCTTATTCATTTATAGACGATAGTAAATAGTTAAGTATTTTTTGGTGATTGTGTACCCCGTATTCATTTATAGACGATAGTATCGACCCGGGATATGAGGAGGAGGAGTACTACCAAGAAGAAGAAAACTTCAACCACTTCACTACTCAAGGCAAGCTAACACTTGCAAGTTTCTTAACTATGCAAGCTAGAACTATGCAAGCTAATACTTGCAAACTTGATAACTTAAGCAAGATGCATTAGGCATGCTTTGGTTATACAACTTTGATTATACCCATCCCAAGTTTTAATTGCAAGCTTTATTCTTTTACTTTACTAAAGTTCTTTCCTTTTAGTTAGTGCTTTGTGAGTATTCGAAAAATAGAATAGATACCATAAATAGTATAAAACTAGGCCTAACTAGTTATACTTAAATGTCATTCCATGGCATGAGATTGGAGATTAGCACCCCTCATTAGAGAATACCCTCAACTGTAGTGGCTAGTGCTAAGCATAAAAGTTGATCACTTTAGATGGGAATACTTGGTGAAAATGATTATGAAAACCTTGAAATGATGATTCATTCTATTGAGATGTTTTAACATGTGTTGAGAAACACAATAATTGATGATGAAAATGTTGAGGCATGAGCCTTAGCCCTTTATAAAAACTGATGGTTGGGTTTGGATGCGATACCATTCCAATTTTACCATACAACCACAATACCTGAATTGGGTAGGGCTTAACTAGAAGTTTATATGCCTTAGTATGGATTCCCTTGCGGAAGAGATTGAGCTGAGGCTACCTCTTGAAGATTGTCCACCTATGCAGTGCCCAAGATGGCAGATGGCCATGGCTGGGAGGCCAAGCTCATAGGGGAGGTACCTATACTAGAGTGTGTAATTGAAAGGTTATGATTGATTATCCGCATACTAAGTATGATTGATTCAGGGTTATCCCTGATGGATGTATCGAATTTTGTGGTGAAAGTGTACCACCTCTGCAGAGTGTCAAACTATTCGAATAGCCGCGTCCGTGGTCATGGACAGTTGGAGTGGCCATACTGTTCCGTCGTCAGATGTTTTCAAAATGACTTGTGAATTGAACTATGATTTTGACTTGACCACGATAGGGTTGTGAATATGAAAACTAGGTTCCCATTTAAGTGATTTAGAACATTAACTTAGTTTTCTTTACTTGTAAACTCAGTTTTAGATAAACCTGCCTTTTTGCAAATAAACATAGAGCTTAAGATTCCTACTAGAACTACCTTACTTGTTAGTGATAGTTTGCGAGTACTTAAAGAGTACTCATGGCTTTGTCCCTGGCTATTCCCGTGGCCAGACTATGAGGAGGACAACAGGATGATGGACATCAGGAGGTCTAAGACAACTAGGATCATCTCCCATCGTCAGCATTGCCTATGATCCTAAAGATGCAGCCCACTACTACGTTTATTATTCCGCTGCTTTGATTTGTATTAGACTGGATCATGAGATCCTTTATTTGTAAAACCTTATTATGGTTTGTAATGGATGATGTACTGTGATATCAATCTATTATGTCTCGAAAAAATGGCAATCCTGGGATTGCGAGGTATGGCATAATAGGCATCTGGGATTAAAAATTCGTGTGCTGACAACCTAGCAGCCTGAAAAACAGCCGATGCAGCGAGCAACGTTATCAAGTTCGAAACACGGAGGCGCGAGCAGAGAAAAAAGTCAATCATACAACCGATCCTTCTAATGAGAGGTTGTCATGTGGGACCTAGCTACGTGACCAAACGGCAGGTTTGTCAAGCAACGCTATCTAGTTAGGAACATGGTAGTGCCAGAGTAGAAAAAAGGTCGTCATACCAACGATTCTTCTAATGTGAGACTAACATAAGGAACCCACCAGCACGGCTAATGCAGCGAGCAACACTATCAAGCTCAGAGCATGGAGGCACGACCCAGGGGAAAAATTCCATCATACACACGTTTCTTCTAATGAGAGGATGACATGTGGGTCCCATCAGCCTGATTAAATGGTATATGCATGAAGCAGCGCTATCAACTTTGGAACAGGGTAGCACGAGCGAAGGAATGAAATCCATCATACACACGATCCATCTAATGAGAGGCTGACATGTGGGACCTAGCAGCCTGACTAAACGAAAGACGCATCGAGCAACGTTATCGAGCTCAAATCAGGGAGGCGCGAGCGAAAAGTGTGGTCCGCTAGAGACACTGACGTTCGGGACTCACACGCCTCAAAAGACTTCGGCGAGTCAACATCGCGCGAGGAAACGAAAATCTTTCTTCTGTCACGCGCCAGCCGAGCTTCCTCCATGTTTTTGGCAGTTCCGTCATAGTAGAGGGCCACGAAACCGAAAAAAAGATTTCCATCGGCCATGGCCGAGCCGAGAATTTTGTCGCGAAAGACGCACCTTCTACGACGACCGTCGAGCCAAGTCATTGCAGAAGGAAAATTTTCTTCTAGTGGTTGTTTCGCCGGAAGGAAAGACGAATTTGGAGAAGTTATCCACCACTATGAAAATGATGTTTGGAGAACCCATATTACCTTAAAACAATAGAATCCCTTGATATCAATGGAAAAGATTTAGGATTGAGGACTACTCGGATTAGTTTCTTCTTGCACCAGTAAGAACCAAAGGATCACACCATTGAGGTGCACAGATATATCTTCAAGAGAAGGGGTTGATGCTAGTTATAGTGGAATCCTAAGAAGAAGTTAAATGTTGAATCTCAAGAGGTTATTACAAAGATGCTTATTGCTTTCCTTAACCATAAGGTTATTGTAATAGATATTGTGACTCATGGCATCAACCATAACTATTTTCACCAAGAGAAAATGATTTGACAAAATGAAGTCAAGGATATCTTCCATCCATCTTGCTTGAGGATGTCGAGCACCGGTAGAATGAAGAGGATGGAGAAGATTCTTAAATTTGTTTTCACCGGATCATTGAAGATTTTGCTCCCTCTTGAAATAGACGAGTCTAGCAACAAAAGGTTATTGATTACACTCTTTGAGAGAACCCTCCGGAAAACAAGGATGGAAATAAAAGTCTCGAGGGATTAAGGCCACTTCTATCTTCCGTAGATGAGTAAAATCGCATTAATCTACCAATTCAATGTACAAGAGCGAATGATAAGAGTAGTGGTATGGTAGCTGCTCCATCTCGCACCCAAATCATTACTCCACACATGAATAGGAAAATTGTGCCACCCAACTCTCGAATCAGACTGAAGATCTTGGCAAGTAGAATTTCTAAAGCTCCGCAAGAAAACATGGATGTGATGCAAACACTTCGTTGGATCCAAAGTAGATAACAATGATGATGTTGTCTTTGTGTCGGAAGTACCCAAAACTTTGAATATTCAACAAATAGATTAAGGATAGCACCCAAAACTTTGAATAGTAGAATTACGAAACATCCAGAAAGTCTTCGTGGCAACCGGTGGATTGAGGATCAAAGATAAAGAGAGAGGGTTTCTAAATGTTTCTTGACAAGCAGAGGACCAACATGATTTCTTATCCTTCTTAAGAAGATATGAGAGAGATATAGCAGTCTTGGGGAAAACTTCAGGGAATGATGATGAAAACTTGCCAAACAAGGAAAAGCTCCGGATTGGATTGAAGGTGGAGAATGAAATTAATAATTGACTTGATGATTATAGAATTGTAGCAATGTCTTTAGTAGAAGGACGTGGGCGAGATAGGCGACTTCAAAAAGTCGGAAATCCCACTTTGAGAACTTTTCACAGAGGCGGTGCTCTCGAAGTTTGAGAGAAAGAGACAAAGATGCTCTTCCACTGATATAGGATAAGAAAGCATATCATCAAGATATACCAACACGAATTTAATGATATATTCCAAGAATACCAAGTCCATGAAGCGGGAGAACGAACGAATGCTCGAAACACTTTCTGAGCTCAACGCTCTTTGAAAAATCACATTAAGAGCAAGGATTTGTGTTGGAAGAGATGCATAGGAAGAATAGATTATATGGCCTTTCGGATAAGAAAAAGGGATACTAACTTGTTCACCTTGTAGATCGAATCACCGGTTGAATCTAAAAAATATTTGGATGAGGACCGATGATAACTCGTACATTATGCAAAGCTATCATGGATGAACGAGTGAGATTCTCCTGTATCAAAGAGAACCTTCGCGGATAAGAGGTTCAATAGATGTGAAGCATGATAAATGGATGATAATCCACCATAGTTCCTTAAGAAACCTCCGGATTGCCAAAGATACGTGAATCTGATATAGATATGATCATGGTATAACTCAAAATCTCAAGAGATAACCGCAGTCATTTGGGGGATTAGATTGATAACAATGGCCATATTCCACTCATGATAAGTGTCATACAGCTAAACAGAAAACCAAATTACAATCACAAGCATCAGATCGATGCAAGTTATGCATTTAACCCAAAAGAATTTAAGATGAAGTGAGAACTCTAGATTGAAGAGCCGGTAGAAAAAGATCGAGTTAGCATGAACATGCCAACAAAATAAGGTGAAACATGTATCACACACGACTGAAAAGGAGTGTGGAAACATAGATGTATCCAAGAAAAAAATCCACATGTTTTGGCATTAAAATACCAAGTAGATGCGCAAAACCACTTAACAGATAGTGATTACCAACTCCACATTCAGTGAAAAGCACGCAGGAAGGACAAATACCCTTAACAAGATTGACTCGGTTAACAAAGAGTCGGATAGATTACGCTGGTTTACACATAATCCTGTCGGTATAGAATGTACCAACAGTTAATAACCAACGGCAGATTGCGATAACAAGGTTGGATGCAACACATAGATAAATAATTACACACACATCATATGGTACTACGGAAACCCCAAACACGTGAATCCTAGTTTGAATTTTTAGAAGAGGATAGACAAACGTTACACTTTCTTACTAGAAAAGGGTGGGTGGGTAATAAGAAAAATGAAAGCAGTCCTACTCTCACGTTTAGTTTTTCCCTAGTATACATAACTACCAAAATATTTTCTAGACTGACAACGATCATCTTGGGTGAGACCCTGAAGGGCGGAATGGCTCTAATAAAAATTATAATACCTCGGATCCTACGCTCTCAGCTCAAGCCTAGATGAACCAAAAGTGGACAAGACGTACTACCACGGGCCACATAGCCACACACAGTAGGCCCACCTCGTGGAGCAGGGCACGGTACCGGACAACCATCCCATCCACTTTCAAGAACATTGGGACAAGAGCGAGCAGCGTACTCGATAGGTAAAGCGAGCAAAAACATACACAAATGAGTACGTATTTCAGCGACATTTAATTGACATCAGAGCCACACCATCTAAAAACAATAGAAACAGAAGTATTCAACGCCATACGGCAAGATCCAGATATCCTAGATAGTGCTAATAGTTTAGGAGAGATCCTCATACAGCACACATCAGAGATGAAGCGGAAGCGGAAAACAAGATCCGAGTATGGATTAGGAAGCAAATCGGCAAAAGATGCCACAGAAATAAGCACATCCCGTCCACAGATCTCATGGATCTCCATCCCCGGAATCTCTACACCCGACAGTCGTTGCCACCATCATCAGTCTTTTCGACCCAGTAACCTTCCTGAGAGTATTTGTCCATCTGAACCAAATATTTATCATGTGAGACCCTAGGGGTACTCAGCAAGTCTTAATGCATCTAAAGGGAACAACCTGAGGATGACGCAGTTGCAGTGAAAGATAATAGCTAAAAAATTCTATAGAGACACGCTACACATCCGCCCAACTAGAGATGGACGAACGCTCGTTAATTAGTAACAACAGTTATGCAGGTAACATAAATAAACATCGCTCGCCCTCCTTCTCGCTTACCGATAAGAAGGTGGAAGAACATCCCCTCTGTTGGATTTTATTCACCATTCCATGAGTGTTGCACTATTTACTAGTCATTACTTAGTCAAATTAAATGCGGTACTTGTCTATGATCGAGAAACTGTGCTCCAAGTCGTCCATAACCGCGGACATGGCATTCATAAAGATTTACCCTGCAGGGGTGCACAAATAGCAACACAACACGATCAACCTCGGGAAGAACCAAATAAAACGCAACAAGGCCTCACGACAATGCATTCACAGGATTCATAAATTATTTCAGGAAAACACCCCAATAAGCTAACCGCAGTAAAGTTGGCCGGCTTCAAGACGGACCTAGGGTTTGTGACGACAGTGGTAAATGACTGGAAATCGAAAGTGTGACTAGGCTTGTTGATATAGCATAAACGTGGCACGGGGTTCCAAAATAGTACAGGCGCTCCACGCGCAATCGTAAATAAAGCAGTAAAGCATGGCATAAGTACATGATAGTAATAAAGTCCCAAACTAGTTTGTGGCCCCAAGAAATAAAGTGTTAATCAAGCTCAGGAAAAGGGGGATCCATAGAGTCTGCCGTGTGTGGATAGTGCGAATAGTCAAGCTCGGGGTCCTACGGTACACAAGTGAGCTTAAAGAACCAAATAGCAGATAATGAACACCGATGCCTCTTTCATTAGTTATCCCATTACTATTTAGATTAAGTTGTTTAGATATCTCGTTCTCCAAAGACTCACACAAACCCTACACATGCAATTCTACGACTTGCATGGCTCAAACAACTCCTGCAGTAATGACTCATGGGATTGAGGTACAAGCTTCGATGGGGTTTAAAAGTAAAGGTTATGCAATACTTGGGATTCAATTTAATGCAATCACGACTCAATGATGCAAGAGTAAGATAGAAGTATAGGTACTATATGTATGCAAGCATGGGGAATTGCTTGCCTGGCAGTTCAGTTGTAGAATAGGAAGGATCTAGGTAATACTCCCGAGGCTCCTAGTATTTTCCTTGCTCAGTGTCTATCCGGATAAAAATCAAACACACAAAGGCCAAAATAAATACATTGCACAATCATATAAATCATATGCATCAAGCAAACAAGGTATGCCATGATGGAATGATGCACAATTGCATGGTATAACATAGCATGGCATGGGTGAGGTGTGGAAACAAGAAATAAGCATTTTATTAATTTATTTTGGCATGTTTTACTCCCATAAATAGTTCTGATTATTTAATATTTGTATGATGCATGCTATGGCGAAGATGCGATGCAACTAGGCAGTGTTAAGCGGAATCGGGATCCCGACAATTAGTTAGATGATTCATGTTATTTAGATACCTCGCAATTTAAATGTTGGCGTAGCAAGGCAAAATATGGCATCAGTTCGCTATACAAATTTAAGTAGAGCCAATATAACACTAGAATAGCCCGCATATAGCCTCCATATTTAATTATGAGATGAATCGGCTAAAAGACTCCAAACTAGAAAATATGTATGCGGCATGAACAATTTAGTGCAACAAGTATATGCCATTTATAAAAATAGGGGTCTCGGAAAAAGGGGTCACACGTGAGGGTATCAACGATCTTCGTTCGGGGTTTGACGGGGTTCAGGCTTGATCTTTGGACTTCGGGAAGAAGAACTTGTTGTTCCGTGTAGGAGGTCTGTGTGTTCGGCACCGATGGTCTTGCATAGTTCTTCGGGTCTCGTCTCGTGTCGGTCTCGGTTTCTCGAAGGGCACCGGAGGTCTTGTCAGCGACTCCTGATGATGTTATTCAACTTCTCGTCCTCGTCCACCGGGAAGTTGTGGTCGAGGTTGTGGTTCTCCACAACACCATCTTCTTATCGTCGTATCATACCCAACTACACATTAGTTCATCTTGACATACCCGAAATACCGGATTTCCCGAGCAATGCACATACCATCTGTTCATCTTGAGGTCAAACCATGTACAACTAGTAACAACAGCGCGACATCAGGAGCACATCCGAGGCACCCAAAGGATCAAACAAAAATCAGAGGAGTGCAGGCGTGGCTGCACTCGCATGCCTGAAGGCCAGGGAAGTGCTTGGCGGCGAGGTCAGCGGTTGCTTGCAGCGGAGGCGAGGCTCATGGTGGCCGGGCGCGAACACGGAGGAGAGGAAGGGGCAGGCCTGACGATGGAACGAACGCTGCAGGGGTGGTCACGAGGCTCAGGTCGCATTGGCGAGGCGGCCGGATGGAGGAGATTGTGAAGGGAGTCGCGGTACGAGGGGGCGGAGGTCACGGAGGAGGGTCTCTCTGGCGGTAGGGCGAGCTCGGCTCGACATCAGGCTTGCTGAAGCGTGTAGATGCGGTCGAGGTCGCGCGGGACCGGACTCGCGTGGGCCGAGGAGGTGCTCGAGGCGGGGTCGAAGGTGACGGGGGCGCTGGGCGAGGTGGTCTCATGCCATGGTGACAACACTTGTTCAATGAGGCGAGGAGGGCTCGGTGAGAAAAGTGGCGTGAGGTGGAGCTGACCGGAGAGGGAAAATTTGGGCCCCAGCAAGGTCGGGCTTGAGGATGACCGCGTCGAAGCGGCGGCCGGGCTCGAGCGCGAGGAGGGGAGAGATGTGCGTAGGGGCGAGGAGAGGCCGACAATGGCGGCGGGGATCGATCGCGAT
Organism: Avena eriantha; assembly: GCA_910589775.1. Lineage (NCBI taxonomy): Eukaryota > Viridiplantae > Streptophyta > Magnoliopsida > Poales > Poaceae > Avena > Avena eriantha. Next base: position 52,155,624 of record OU342746.1, on the reverse strand, counting down.
GCGAGGTGGTTGGGGGAATACGCGTGAGGATGGGGCCTGTTCGTCTGCGGTACCAAAGTTCGCAGGCCAGCGCATGGCTGTACCTAAGTTTCCTGAAATTACAGCGTTTCGAAAAGTTGGGCCGCCAACTACTGAGAGGGGCCATTTCGAGGCAAACTCATCTCACCCCTGCCAAATTCAAACATTCTGTTAAACTACCCCGTGAAGTAGACGGTCGGGACCCTCATGTCGGTCATCTATCCGTGACACGAGCCAACATGGCAACCTCTTAGGCAAATCGAGCAGCTAAGTGGATTGGATGCGTTGACCAATTTCAAAAATCCATTCCCAGCTTTCCCCTAGCACCGGCGGCATCGGAATCCACCTTCCAGGCAGGACGATCCCTTCGGACATTTGACTTCCGGCGCCAAGTTGCTGCGCCCAGTTGCTACGCCCAGTCGCTGATCCCGAGCTCCAATGGCGCATGCCGTAGCCGCCGTTGCGAGGCTCTAGCCTGCCTCCGCCGCCGACGAGCCGAGCAGCTCGAAGGATGGTAGATCCTACTATCAAGAAAGAAGAAGTTCTGTCTACAAGTGGGTGAGCTACCCTTCTCTTTGCTATTCGCACTAATTACAACTGCTAGCTGGCTACTGAACCTCAAATTGTTTGTTAGCCCAACGCTGACAAACATATTTTGTCCACAGTTTTCTGTCAAGTGGGATATGCGCGGACCCCCTTACCTGGTTACGGTAGTCCTGTATAGGTACGACTCTAAGGGCAAGAGGTATGGACAACATTGTTTCACGATGGAAGAAGCGCATGTGCAGATCTACACTATATCTGGTATGGTTGCTTCTCTGTGTAATCATGTTGAATTATGGCCAAAGCAGACTACAAAGTTTAGCTTCATGGATGAACGTGGCATCATGGTTCCAAAACGTGTGACAGTCAGCTAATTGGGTTGATGAAAAGGTATGCTTCGGCTGCCATGTTTGAGCTGAAATGTGATGTGCTGGATGTGGAAGCTGCTGCAACTGGGAGTCGCCCTTCTATTCTTGGACAGGGTGGTTGCTCGAACCCAATTAGCTCCTGGTAAGCAAAGGTCTCTTGGGGTTCGCATGTTTGTGCTGAATTGTAATTTTTGTTTTATTTACTCTGTAGATATTGGGCAGTTATGCTACAGTCTTGTTTCTTTGACAGGAAGCGCCGCAAGGTTAGACACATAGCTGTCGGGTCAATCATTTTGCTGCCCGAAGAAATTAAAAACGAGTGGAAAGATGTCATTTTGCTGCCCGAAGAAATTAAAAACGAGTGGAAAGATGATGCTGGACACGATTCTAGTGCCCATTGTCCTGGCGATGCAAAGTACGTGAAGCTAAGAAAATTGGCACCCAGGAAGAGGAAGAATGTAGGAAATGAAGAAGTCAGTGGACGTGAACGCTTAGCACCTAGGCTGCGAAAGAAGGCTGCTGGCAATGAAGATGCATAGTAATGTGTTGAACTTGAATCTATATATGTAATTCTGTTAAATTCTGATCGCTTTGTGTGTGGCACGTTGCTGGGCGAAACAATCTACCAACATTCTCTGAGTAAAATGTACCACGACTTAGGGTTTGGAAACGCCCGAGTCAGTAGTTGAATCCGAAATTGTGATTGTGCCACTGCTATCTAAAACCAAGGATCCACCGGTTCCATGATTGCTGAGGGGCGGGACGTCTCCAAATACGACAGAATGTAAGTGGCGCAGAAATAAATTATTTAAGCTACCACACTCCACGAAGCAGCAACTTATTTCAGATGCTGCACAACGACGTGCCAACATAAACAGCAATGTTCTCACCGATAATGCCCAGATGAGGAGGAAATCGGTACCACTTTCTGGCCTACTCTTGAGCCCGTCTATCTCACCGCCTCTCTGCTCCTGCATCCCTGCATCTGGCGAAGCTCCCGGATCTCCAGTAACCGGGTGTACATGCTTCCACTTTATAAATTGTGGTTGTGCCATTTGCATGCGGCACAATCCACGTAGATTACGTTTAAACAAACCACCAATGTCAAAAAACACTAGTAGAAAAGGTGTCTTTGGTCCACGGTCACGTTCCCAATCTGGGACAGAGATCTAAATCGAGGCAGAAATTGATCTAAAACACAAATTCTTCCACAAATTAAATGAGACAGAGATCTAAATCGAGGCATTTCATTACTTCAACCACAAATTCTTCTAAACAAAGTGCGATTTCACATCCTACATTAATTCAACCACTAGTCAACAATTTCACTTCAGCTGCCACTGTCCTCCGAGCCGCCGGCTTCCTCGTCGCTATCGGATGGAACCTCCACGATGTCCGCATTGTTCGCGAGACGGAGCACCTCTTCGCGTCGAGCGGTAGCGATGACTGTGTACTTGGTCCATCCAAGGACGGACCAGAACCTCTCCCGTCCTTCTCGGTTGCAGAGATCCCGGTGCACCACGCGCCCGTCAATGATGCAGTTGCCAATCATGGCCTTCCGCTCCTTCCTGAACAGCGTCGGCCAGTACGGGCTCGCCACCGCGTACCGGGGCATCACCCTCTTCCACGCGGGCATCTGGCGGCGGCGCTCCACGATTTTTCTCTCCATCTCGGCTCGGCCAAGGAGCGGAGCCACCGGCACCCCCGCAGAGCTGATGCGCCATCTGTGGGGCACCGTTGCGGCTGGCGGCGCGAGGATGTCGAAGTTCGCGAATATCACCGCCTCGTAGAAGTTCAAATCGGGCATCTCCATGGCGGCGCGGTGGAGGTTGGAGAGGAAGCGAGGGGATGGATGACGAAGCAACAGTGCGGTGGAGATTGGAGAGGACGAGGGGATGGACGACGAAGCGACGCGCTATGGCGCCTCCTATTTGTACACGAGGACGATGAAGCGACGGGCGGAATATCCAAGGGGCATTGATCAGACAAAAGAAGTAATGTGGGGTCAGACAAAAGAAGTAATGTGGGGTCAGAGCAATTTTTTTCCTCCCTGGAATCCGGGACCAATAGTTCAGACCGCTAGGTCAACATGTACAACTATTACAACTTAAAAAGGCACGGAGCTTAAGCTAAATAGAACTAGTTATCACGCATCTCCTTGATCTTCCTAATCTTAGCCCGATGCGCATCTTCCTGCTAGAGCAAGGATCGAATCGACTGCTCCTTCCTTTTAGCATCTTCCTTGCACAACTTCAATTGTTTCTCTGCATTTTTCCTCATGCACTTATCAATACTCGTAGTTGTGAACTGCAGGACTTTTGTCTGGTGGAGATCATTCCTTGCTTGAGTCAGTTCTTGCTCTGCTTTAGCCTTTAGGGCCAACGCCGCGTCCCACTCCTTCTCGACTTTCCTAACCTTGTCTTGCACCCACCCGAGATCTCGCTTATGCTTGGTCGTGTCAACTGGTTCCCATAGCTTCATCTCAACACTGTCAAGAAGTGAGCTGGATACGGATTGTTTGAACTCGACAGTCATTTCCCATAGTTTGTCCAGCGTTTTCTGCATCGATTTGGGCCACTCTGGATCTACCCATTTGACAACACCGCAACTTTCGCCTTGCATCATTGCACGATGTCCTTGACACCGTAGAAACCTCCTGCCTGCGTTTCGTCCTTCAAACGCTACAAATTTAGCGGGCACATATCCATGTTTACATACCAGAGGATTGTCTTCATCCGCTAAACTGTGATAGTTAGAGTCATACATCGTCTGGTTGGCCTAACACATCATACGCGCATGAGTAAACAGATTAGATCTAGCTCAAAAAATAGATAACTGGCCACAGATGATAGAAATAGAGATGAGACGACTCACATCGAAATCACCATCCGTGTCATCACGACGCATTTCCTCGCCGTCTCCCCTTGAACTCATGGCGAGAGGGGAGGGGGGTGGCTGCTGGAGAGGGTATTGGGATGGAGGCACCGTCAGCTTGCGGCTACGGCAGGATGGGAGTGGAGTGGGGAAAGTGGCTTCGAGGGTAAGGAAGAGAAGTACGGGGAGGAAGAGAAGTAATGGGGACGTGACACTGGGATGTGGCCCACTGAACTCGTGAGACGTGACACTCGCAACAGGGGAGCGCCTGGTGTTGCCAGTTTGTCTAGAGCAAGCGTGGCCAATCATGTCGCAGAACAGCCTACTCGCTGATCGCTCTCACGAAGACCGTCCCAATCGTCCAAGCGCCCGAATCGAATGGTATGTAACAATCGTCAAGCAGAACAACTGTGTTAGGGCATGCCTTCTAGAAGACTCGGTCTAACGGCTACCCATGCAATGACACTGGTGTATCCATGTGTGGTTTGTGAAAAGAACAGACATGCAATCACACTAGGTGGATCCATATGTGGTTTATGGAAGTAACAGACATGCAATGACTCTAGCTGTGATTCATGAAAAGAACAGACATGCAATGACACTAGTAGATCCATGTGTGGTTCATGAGAAGAACACACATCCAATGACATTGGTGGACTCTAGCTGTGGTTCATGAAAAGAACAGACATGCAATGACACTGGTGGATCCGTATGTGGTTTGTCTAGAGGAACACACATGCAATGACACTGGGTGTGGTTCATGAAAAGAACAAACATGCAATGACACTGGTGGATCCATGTGTGGTTTATGAAAGTAACAGACATGTAATCACACTAGGTGGATCCATATGTGGCTTGTGAGAAGAACAGACATGCAATGACACTGGTGGATCCTTATGTGGTTCATGAAAAGAACTGACATGCAATGACACTAGGTGCGGTTCATGAAAAGAACAGACATGCAATGACACCGGTGGATCCATGTGTGGTTCATGAAAAGAACAGACATGCAGTGACACAGGTGGATCCTTATGTGGTTTGTCTAGAGGAACACACATGCAATGACAATGGGTGTGGTTCGTGAAAAGAATAGACATGCAATGACACTGGTGGATCCTTATGTGGTTTGTGAGAAGAACAGACATGCAATGACACTGGTGGATCCTTATGTGGTTCATGAAAATAACTGACATGCAATGACACTGGGTGTGGTTCATGAAAAGAACTGACATGCAATGACACTGGGCGTGGTTCATGAAAAGAACAGACATGCAATGACACCGGTGGATCCATGTGTGGTTTATGGAAGTAATAGACATGCAATGGCTCTAGCTGTGGTTCATGAAAAGAACAAACATGCAATGACACTGGTGGATCCTTATGTGGTTTGTTTAGAGGAACACACATGGAATGACACTGGGTGTGGTTCATGAAAAGAAATGACATGCAATGACACTGGTGGATCCTTATGTGGTTTGTTTAGAGGAACAGGCATGCAATGACACTGGTGGATCCATGTGTGGTTCATGAGAAGACCACACATCCAATGACACTAGTGGATCCTTATGTGGTTCATGAAAAGAACAGATATGCAGTGACATCGGTGGATCCTTATGTGGTATGTCTAGAGGAACACACATGCAATGACACCAGGTGTGGTTCATGAAAAGAACAGACATGCAATGACTTATGTGGTTTGTTTAGAAGAACACACATGCAATGAGACTAGGTGTGGTTAATGAAAAGAACATACATGCAATGACACTGGTGGATCCTTATGTGGTTTGTTTAGAGGAACAGACATGCAATGACATTGGTGGATCCATGTGTGATTCATGAGAAGAACACACATCCAATGACATCGGTGGATCCTTATGTGGTTCATGAAAAGAACAGAAATGCAGTGACACTGGTGAATCCTTATGTGGTTTGTCTAGAGGAACACAGATGCAATGACACTAGGTGTGGTTTATGAAAGTAACAGACATGCAATCACACTAGGTGGATCCATATGTGGTTTGGGAGAAGAACAGACATGCAATGACACTAGGTGTGGTTCATGAAAAGAACTGACATGCAATGACACTAGGTGTGGTTCATGAAAAGAACAAACATGCAATGACACCGGTGGATCCATGTGTGGTTCATGAAAAGAACAGACATGCAGTGACACCGGTGTATCCTTATATGGTTTGTCTAGAGGAACACACATGCAATGACACTGTGTGTGGTTCATGAAAAGAACATACATGCAATGACACTGGTGGATCCTTATGTGGTTTGTGAGAAGAATAGACATGCAATGACACTGGTGGATCCTTATGTGGTTCATGAAAAGAATTTACATGCAATGACACTTGGTGTGGTTCATGAAAAGAACGGACATGCAATGACACTAGGCGTGGTTCATGAAAAGAACAGACATGCAATGACATCGGTGGATCCATGTGTGGTTTATGGAAGTAACATACATGCAAATACTCTAGTTGTGGTTCATGAAAAGAACAGACATGCAATGACACTGGTGGATCCTTATGTGGTTTGTTTAGAAGAACAAACATGCAATGACACTGCGTGTGGTTCATGAAAAGAACAGACATGCACTGACACTGGTGGATCCTTATGTGCTTTGTTCAGAGGAGCACACATGCAATGACACTTGTGGATCCATGTGTGGTTCATGAGAAGAACACACATCCAATGACACTAGTGGATCCTTATGTGGTTCATGAAAAGAATAGACATGCTATGACTTATGTGGTTTGTTTAGAAGAACACACATGCAATGAGACTAGGTGTGGTTCATGAAAATAACAGACATGCAATCACATTGGTGGATCCTTATGTGGTTTGTTTAGAGGAACAGACATGCAATGACACCGGTGGATCCATGTGTGATTCATGAGAAGAACACACATCCAATGACATCGGTGGATCCTTATGTAGTTCATGAAAAGAACAGACATGCAGTGACACTGGTGAATCCTTATGTGGTTTGTCTAGAGGAACACAGATGCAATGACACTGGGTGTGGTTTAGGAAAGTAACAGACATGCAATCACACTAGGTGGATCCATATGTGGTTTGTGAGAAGAACAGACATGCAATGACACTAGGTGTGGTTCATGAAAAGAACTGACTTGCAATGACACTAGGTGTGGTTCATGAAAAGAACAAACATGCAATGACACCGGTGGATCCATGTGTGGTTCATGAAAAGAACAGACATGTAGTGAGACCGGTGTATCCTTATGTGGTTTGTCTAGAGGAACACACAGGCAATGACACTGGGTGTGGTTCATGAAAAGAACATACATGCAATGACACTGGTGGATCCTTATGTGGTTTGTAGGAAGAACAGACATGCAATGACACTGGTGGATCCTTATGTGGTTCATGAAAAGAATTGACATGCAATGACACTGGGTGTGGTTCATGAAAAGAACTGACATGCAATGACACTAGGCGTGGTTCATGAAAAGAACAGACATGCAATGACATCGGTGGATCCATGTGTGGTTTATGGAAGTAACATACATGCAATGACTCTAGTTGTGGTTCATGAAAAGAACAGACATGCAATGACACTGGTGGATCCTTATGTGGTTTGTTTATAAGAACAAACATGCAATGACACTGCGTGTGGTTCATGAAAAGAACAGACATGCAATGACACTGGTGGATCCTTATGTGGTTTGTTCAAAGGAACACACATGCAATGACACCGGTGGATCCATGTGTGGTTCATGAGAAGAACACACATCCAATGACACTAGTGGATCCTTATGTGGTTCATGAAAAGAATAGACATGCAATGACTTGTGTGGTTTGGTTTGAAGAACACACATGCAATGACACTAGGTGTGTTTAATGAAAAGAACAGACATGCAATGACATTGGTGGATCCTTATGTGGTTTGTTTAGAGGAACAAACATGCAATGACACCGGTGGATCCATGTGTGGCTCATGAGAAGAACACACATCTAATGACACCGGTGGATCCTTATGTGGTTCAAGAAAAGAACAGACATGCAATGACCCTGGTGGATCCTTATGTGGTTTGTCTAGAGGAAGAAACATGCAATGACACTGGGTGTGGTTTATGAAAGTAACAGACATGCAATCACACAAGGTGGATCCATATGTGGTTTGTGAGAAGAACAGACATGCAATGAGACTGGTGGATCCTTATGTGGTTGATGAAAAGAACTCACATGCAATGACACTAGGTGTGGTTCATGAAAAGAACAGACATGCAATGACACCGGTGGATCCATGCGTGGTTCATGAAAAGAACAGACATGCAGTGACACCGGTGGATCCTTATGTGGTTTTTCTAAAGGAACACACATGCAATGATACTAGGTGTGGTTCATGAAAAGAACAGACATGCAATGACACTGGTGGATCCTTATGTGGTTTGTGAGAAGAACAGACATGCAATGACACTGGTGGATCCTTATGTGGTTCATGAAAAGAACTGACATGCAATGACACTGGGTGTGGTTCATGAAAAGAACTGACATGCAATGACACTAGGTGTGGTTCATGAAAATAAGAGACATGCAATGACACCGGTGGATCCATGTGTGGTTTATGGAAGTAACACACATGCAATGGCTCTAGCTGTGGTTCATGAAAAGAACATAAATGCAATGACACACGGTGTGGTTCATGAAAAGAACAGACATGCAATGACATTGGTGGATCCTTATGTGGTTTGTTTAGAAGAACAGACATGCAATGACACTGGGTGTGGTGCATGAAAAGAACCGACATGCAATGACACTGGTGGATCCTCATGTTGTTTATTTAGAGGAACATACATGCAATGACACTGGGTGTGGTTCATGAAAAGAACAGACATGCAATGACACTGGTGGATCCTTATGTGGTTTGTTTAGAGGAATAGACATGTAATGACACCGGTGGATCCATGTGTGGTTCATGAGAAGAACACACATCCAATGACACTAGTGGATCCTTATGTGGTTCATGAAAAGAACAGACAGGCAGTGACACGGGTGGATACTTATGTGCTCTGTCTAGAGGAACACACATGCAATGACACCGGGTGTGGTTCATGAAAAGAACAGACATGCAATGACTTATGTGGTTTGTTTAGAAGAACACACATGCAATGAGACTAGGTGTGGTTCATGAAAAGAACAGACATGCAATGACACTAGTGGATCCTTATGTGGTTTGTTTAGAGGAACAGACATGCAATGACACTGAAGGATCCATGTGTGGTTCATGAGAAGAGCAGACATCCAATGACACCGGTGGATCCTTATGTGGTTCATGAAACGAACAGATATGCAGTGACACTGTTGGATCCTTATGTGGTTTTTCTAGAGGAACACACATGCAATGACACTGGGTGTGGTTTATGAAAGCAACAGCCATGCAATTACACTAGGTGGATCCATATGTGGTTCGTGAGAAGAACATACATGCAATGACAATGGTGGATCCTTATGTGGTTCATGAAAAGAACCGACATGCAATGACACTGGGTGTGGTTCATGAAAAGAACAGACATGCAATGACACCGGTGGATCCATGCGTGGTTCATGAAAAGAACATACATGTAGTGACACCGGTGGATCCTTATGTGGTTTGTCTAGAGGAACACACATGCAATGACACTGGGTGTGGTTCATGAAAAGAACAGACATGCAATGACACTAGTGGATCCTTATGTGGTTTGTGAGAAGAACAGAGATGCAATGACACTGGTGGATCCTTATGTGGTTCATGAAAAGAACTGGCATGCAATGAGACTAGGTGTGGTTCATGAAAAGAATTGACATGCAATTACATTGGGCGTGGTTCATGAAAAGAACAGACATGCAGTGACACCGGGTGTGGTTCATGAAAAGAACAGACATGCAATGACACTGGTGGATCCTTATGTGGTTTGTTTAGAATAACACACATGCAATGACACTGGGTGTGGTTCATGAAAAGAACAGACATGCAATGACACTGGTGGATCCTTATGTGGTTTGTTTAGAGGAACAGACATGCAATGACACCGGTGGATCCATGTGTGGTTCATGAGAAGAAGACACATCCAATGACACTGGTGGATCCTTATGTGGTTCATGAAAAGAACAGACATGCAGTGACACCGGTGGATCCTAGCTTATGTGGTCTGTCTAGAGGAACACACATGCAATGACACTGGGTGTGGTTCATGAAAAGAACAGACATGCAATGACTTATATGGTTTGTTTAGAAGAACACACGTGCAATGACACTGGGTGTGGGTCATGAAAAGAACAGACATGCAATGACACTGGTGGATCCTTATGTGGTTTGTTTAGAGGAACAGCCATGCAATGACACCGATGGATCCATGTGTGGTTCATGAGAAGAACACACATCCAATGAACTCTAGTGGATCTATCTTGGCATAATTTGATGTATTCCACAATGTATTTCATTGTACAAGACACTTTCCATTTTTATACTACTTAGTTTTGCCCTTGGTTTTATGTGGTACTATTTGTTTTGCCCCCTCCCCTCTCTTTATGTTTCGTAGAAGCCCAAACCTGTGCTCACCCTGTCTGCTACTCCCTGATTGGCTGTCATAGTTGTCACGCGGATCGTGCGCACCAACCGTTGATTCTGTGCGATCCAACAATGATTGTTGCACACGTCGTGCCCTTCACAGTACAGCGTGAGACAGCACGGACGTCTCCCTCCGCGAGACTTATACAGGAAGGAACACGATGTCGTCCATGGAAAAAGTCGTCGAGCGGTCATGTCAAGTTTAATCAAGTCTGAAAATCCTACTACTGCTACTACAACAGATGCACAGGGCAACGGGGTCATCGAGTGCACGGTTGTCTACGGGATGCTGCAGTTTATTACCACTTGATTTTAATAAGACATATCCCATTTTTACGCAGCGCTCTCAATCTCACTTCCAACTAGGCCCTACCGCTAGTAACCTCCATGAGTCAAGGGCCCCCCTCGAGTAGATCTAACGTTGCTAGAAATTAGTTCCGCGCCACTTGCATGCAGTGGAATCGAGGTCTGCCATGAACGTGTTTTCAATGTAGCTCTAAAGTGGAGATCGTGGCTGTTTCAAAAAAAAGGGAACCAAAAAAGGTTCGAGATCATGGTAGCCCCCCGCCCACCACACGTGTCCACTCGAGGACTACGAACGGTCCTGTGTTTATAACCCCCCTCGACCTTCTTCTTCCATGAGCTCGTGTCATTTCCCCCAGTCTGTCTAGTCCCAAGACCCCAATATACACCTGCCGCGCATGCTGAAGCTCCCTCGCTTGCACTACCTCCTTCCCTTGGTTCGCCATGAAGCGTACTCATGGAGACGAGCCAGAGGTGAAGCCAGTTGAAGGCTGAGCAGCAGATGGCTCGGTCGTTGCCAAGCAGGCGGAGGCGTCTTCTCCGGGCACGAACGCCGCTTGTCACCGCGCCATCGAGGGTGCGAGCTCATCCGTCCAGCCAGTAGCCGTCGCCACCAAGCAACAGGTGGTAACTGTCGCCGCCGAGCAGTAGGTGGTAGCCGTCGCCACCGAGCAGCAGGTGGCCGACAACATCGTGGTGCCAGCGGCAGATCTGGATGGGAGGCAGGCGGCAGGGGGAGGCAATCCGGTGATCTACATCAACGACCCCATCGCCGTACAAGAAATCTTCGACGCAATCGCGGAGAATGATGAGTTCGAGGAGGAGGTCCCTGATGATGAGTCTGAGGTACTACATTGCTAGCTTCTCTAGTCGCAGTCGCGGTTTTCCCTATTCATACATAGGATTTTCTCAATCGTGTACAGATTCTTTTGCTCTTGAAGTAGGGTAGTATATATATATATATGATTTGATCGGTTGATTGATGCATCTACCATCTAGTCACAAAACCCCAGTCCGTCTAGTCACAAAACCCCAATCTGCTCATCTGCCATCTAGTTGACTTTGCTAGCTGAGTGTTGATTTCGATACACTACAGGCCTATAACATTACATTTCTATTCCTTACTGAACCCAATGATTCAATTTTGCCCCAAAATAGTGCAAGGGCATCTGATGGTGTCATTTTCTTAGGGATGGTTAGTGAACCTGAGGCAGCAATGCACATAAACAATATAGGTTGTGCTGTTGGTATTTTGGTTCTCCGACTCCATCGCTTAAAAAATGAGGCCCTAATTTTTGTCTCATATGGAACCTAAATATATAATCTTTGTATTGTTTCTGAACTATGAATGCGTTGTATGATGCATTTGTATATCCCCGAATATTGTTTTGTATGATTACATTTCAATTTCTTATTGTGGCCAATGATTCAAATTTGCCCCAAAGAGAGGCAGACACATTGGTGTCAGATTTTTCAGGGATGAGTGAGCGAACCTGAGTCCATGTACAAGATCAATATAAGGTGTGCAATTGTTACTTGGTTCGCTTACGCCATCTCTGTAGAAACTTATGAGGCTACAATCTTTATTCTACATTCATAAAACTATGATATTTGAATTATCTATTCCATGCATTCATAGTTTATAAGAATTACATTTTAGTTTGTCACCGAGGCTGATGATTGAAATTTGCCCCAAAAGAGTTCAAGTGGAGGCACGTATGATGGTGTCGTGTTTTAGGGATGGGTTGATGAACCTGAAGCAGCAATGCACACAAAAAATATAGGTTGTGTTGTTGGTACTTTGGTTCTCCAACTCCATCTATGAAACAAATTATGAGGCCCTTGATTTATTCTCATATGGAACTACATATATAATCCTTGAATTGTTTCTGATCTTTTAATGATTGGTATGATGCATATGTATATGAATGGTTTTGATCATAAGTATTTTTAACATGTACCTGAAGATTAATTGTTTGGTTTTTTATTTATAATTACAATATTTAGGCTTGTTTTTGTACCTGACTATGTATATCCATGAATATTGTTTTGTACGATTACATTTCAATTTCTTATTGTGGCCAATGATTCAAATTTGTCGCAAAAGAGAGGCAGACACATTGGTGTCAGATTTTTTCAGGGTTGAGTTAGTGAACCTGGGGCGATGTACAACAACATTACAGGTTGTGCAATTGTTACTTGGTTCGCTGACTCCATCCCTGAAGAATCTTATGAGGCCATAATCTTTATTGTACATTCATAGAACTATGATATTCGAATTATCTATTCCATGCATTCATAGTGTATAAGAATTACATTTTAGTTTGTCACCGAGGCCAATGATTGAAATTTGCCCCAAAAGAGTTCAAAGGGAGACACGTATGATGGTGTCGTGTTTTAGGGATGGGTTGGTGAACCTGAGGAAGCAATGCACACAAACAATATTGTGTTGTTGGTACTTTGGTTCTCCAACTCCATCTCTGAAACAAATTATGATGCCCTTGATTTATTCTCATATGGAAGTACATATATGATCCTTGAATTATTTCTGATCTTTTAATGATTGGTATGATGCATATGTATATGAATGGTTTTGATCATAAGTATTTTTAACATGTACCTGAAGATTAATTGTTGGTTTTTTATTTATAATTACAATATTTAGGCTTGTTTTTGTACCTGACTATGTATATCCCTGAATAATGTTTTGTACGATTACATTTCAATTTCTTATTGTGGCTAATGATTCAAATTTGCCCCAAAAGAGAGGCAGACACATTGGTGTCAGATTTTTTCAGGGACGAGTTAGTGAACCTAGGGCAATGTACAAGAACAATATAGGCTGTGCAATTGTTACTTGGTTCACTTACGCCATCCCTGTAGAAACTTATGAGGCCTTAATCTTTATTCTACATTCATAGAACTATGATATTCGAATTACCTATTCCATGCATTCAGTGTATAAGAATTACATTTTAGTTTGTCACCGAGGCTGATGATTGAAATTTTCTCCAAAAGAGTTCAAGGGGAGACACATATGACGGTGTCGTGTTTTAGGGATGGGTTGGTGAACCTAAGGCAGCAATGCACACAAAGAATATAGGTTGTGCTATTGGTACTTTGGTTCGCCAACTCCATCTCTAAAACAAATTATGAGGCCCTAGATTTATTCTCATATGGAACTACATATATGATCCTTGAATTGTTTCTGATCTTTTAATGATCTGTATGATGCATATGTATATGAATGGTTTTGATCATAAGTATTTTTAACATGCACCTGAAGATTAATTGTTTGGTTTTTTATTTATAATTACAATATTTAGGCTTGTTTTTGTACATGATTATGTATATCCCTGAATAATGTTTTGTACGATTACATTTCAATTTCTTATTGTGGCCAATGATACAAATTTGTCCCAAAAGAGAGGCAAACACATAGGTGTCCGCTTTTTTCAGGGATGAGTTGGTGAACCTGGGGCGATGTACAACAACATTACAGGTTGTACATTTGTTACTTGGTTCACCTACTCCATCCCTGAAGAAACTTATGAGGCCCCTTGATTTATCCTACATTCACTCTGATGCAATTATTTGTCATTGTGTTGAGATGAAATGATATATGAACCGATCAAACTATTGAGATGCTTTATCTTTGATATCCGCAGATATATTGTCTTACATATACATGTTGTCAACTCTTGAGTTGTAATACAATTCAATCATATGTATGAGTTCTAAGTTATGTTCTTAAAAATCAACAGGAGGATTATGTTGAAGTGGACGATAGCAATGTATCCAGGGACAATAAGAGCCGCTACGTGCTGAGGCAGTTATGGTGTGGGCTAATCCGTTTCCACCATAGGGGGAGACTGTTTTGCCCATTCTGTGGTAGAGCAATCAACGTGGAACTCAACAGCATGATCCAGCACGCGGAGGGCGTTGGCAGAGGTGGAGGCAGAAGCCATAGGCCGATTACCTTGGCGCGACACGTGCCTACCGCAAATTCCTCTGGGAGTATGTCAGGACTAGCTGGTATCCCATCGACTAGGCTGTCGCTGCCTCCTGCTGATAAACCCCTGCCCTGCTAGGCGTCTTCGTGTCCCGGCCTCCTGCTGCAACCCCTGGTTTTATTTTGTTCTAGTTAATTATTACCTGTGTGTGGCATGTAAGACAATATATCCGTGGTGTCTCTGGTGAACCTTCTATATTAATCTACTCCTTTATATGGAGTGCCTTAAAGTTTCTAGTGTTCAATTATATTTACTGATCATGCTCATGCACACTACAAAATTTCTAGTGCTCGATTATATTATAATTGTCAAGAAATACATCAACAGGTAAAATTGGTCGAAATTTTGTATTAAAGTAACTAAATGTATCACACACATAATAAACTAGAAACTAAAATCTAGTTCAAACACATAATGTATCACCACCACTTGTTGTCGGCCTTGACTTGCTTCCCCTTCAACCGCTTGATGTCGCCACCGTCCCAAGATCCCTACTCGTCCTGAAACCGCTTTGATGAGGACATCCCTATAATTACACCTACCCCAATGACTACTGAAGATGCTACAATTGTTGCAAGAAAGGATCAGTTCGATGAGATTAGAATTGGACCTATTACAAGAGCTCGGGCTAAGCTACTGGAACAATAGGTGAATTTACTCCTAAACGATTCTGGTACTTTGATTGATGAGAACTTTATACTGCCTAAGTCTATGCATTTATGTATGATCAGGTTCGTTGGAGAAACAAGTATGGCGCGAGGAGGAGAAGGGCTACAAGAGAAGCCCAACATGAAGATCGCCCAAGGATGCGTGAGGGAGGAGCAGGAGGAAGGCGCAAGAGAAGATCATCAAGACGGATGCAAAAAAGATCTGCCACGACCGGAGTGTCCGGCCAGTTCCACCCGGACTGTCCGGCCTGGTCGAGAGGCAAACTAGCGTGGACATTTTGTCTGCCAGTTCGGACACTACCCGGACACCACCCGGAAACTTCAAAGTTTCCGGCCAAACCGGACTGTCCGGCACACTTCACCCGGAGTGTCCGGCCTGACCGGACTGTCCGGCCGATTTCGACCGGAGTGTCCGCCCGCCGACCGAATCTGGTCCGAGTCGGTTTGTATTAGTTTGAGTCATTTGCGTTTAGTTTCGGTTTCTGGCCGCCCCAGCCGCCCTTATAAGATTTGGGACGACCCCTAGTTAGGGTTTAGACCATGTTAAAATATTTTGGAGTTGTTTCTTTCATAGAACCTCTAGAATTACCCTGTGTTCGAATCTACCAACTATAATTGAGTGTGATCTGTTGTTCCATTGGGAACTAGTAGATTGCATACTCTCGTTCGTGGTCACGGCTGCGTGCGCACGAGCGTGGTGTTGTGAATATCCTACAAGGTTTGAGAGTTGTTGCATTGGCATCAGGGATCGAGCGGGAGAGTTCATAGCTATAGGCTAGTTATCTATCATCCACCATCATCACTGCCATCCGCTTACTGAGAAGATCGGGCCACCCCATATCATCTTGGTATCAGATTTCCAGTGTTGCCTCGGTAAGCATCCACAAATCCATCCATAGATTAGAGAGTGTTTTTCGTCCTATACAGAAAAAGCCTTACAAAAAGATTGGCCATAGACTAGATTGCATCGTTTTCAAGTTTTAGTCGCTGATTGTATCTCCTCGTAGATCCGATCTGCAGGTTTTCCTCATAGGAGTCTAGCTTCTGTTTGTGTCTAGGTTTAGGGTTTGATCTTGTTTGCCGCTGTTCCCACCATTACCGTTTCCGCACATGTTTATCGTTTTTCTGAGTCCACATAGCGTACTTTTGTTTGCATACCATAGACACAGCCTATCTACAACATCTGTTCCTAGGAACATACCCATGAGACTAGTTGCTTTGCTCCGACAGGCTGCTCATTAGGTTTTTGAAGTGCAAAAAAATTTCAACAGGCAAAACCGGACTATCCGGCCGAATCACACCGGACTATCCGGCCCAACCGGAGTCTCCGGCACATATCCACCGGACTATCTGGCCCAGTTCTGTTATACGTTGTTGTACTCGTTTGCATTGAGTAATATAGTTGAAAAATCAAAAAAAAGAGAAAAGAAAAGAGAATCAGTATTAAAAAAAGAGAGAAAAGAGCTACAAGCCTGACAAATAAAGAGATATAGAAGTGTGCAATATTGGAGGCCTTGTTGTGTATAGCACTAGTAGATTGAACAATCTTGTGCATATTCTATTTGGGCTATTACTAGCGTCTCTCTTGTGCATTGCAATATTCCTTTTCATAAGTTGCTTTGCCACGTTTATCTCCACTTTATGTGTTTCTTGGGTATTTGTACGATCAGCACTAGGACTTGTTTGCGGTGTAGATAGGATACCATACCTATAGCTCCACCTTTACATAACCTGTGTGCCCTACGATCGTTCTCTATACCTTTGATATTCACTTCATCACATCAAGTGCATCAGTCTTTGATTTCGTTTGGTAGAGCATCTCTATTCACTTTGGAACGGTAAGGTCTCCATTCTTATTAGTTGTGAGTGAGTTGTGAGAGTTTCCACCATACAAATTTTTATTTTTGCACTAACCTACTAATCATGTCTACTAGTGATGATGATGTTGTGTTGCAGAAAAATAAGGATGAGGAGCTCGTCAATTGGCGTGAATATGAGGCTTTAAAATCCCACTTGACACATGTGTTTACTAACACGACAAATGCCATTGACAAGAATCTCCAAGATATGAATATGAGATTGGATCAGCATGTTGGGACGGTTGATACTATCCAAATGCAAGTGGCTACGCTCAATGTCAATGTCACCGCTTTGCAGCAGTCCATTGAGGGTTTGACAGCCGCCTTACATAGAAGGGAAGATCCTCAACATGATGATGCCTTTGATGATTTCGATGAGGGTAGCGTTGTTGATGCTGCTCCACATGTTGGCAGGGGACGTGCTATTCCCCCTGTCCATGCACCTGCTCATGGTCGTGGGTTTGCCCATCTTGGGCGTGGTCAACGTGTGCCCAACCAAGCTGCTGATGATGGTTTGGGCAAGCCAAAATTTTCAATTCCTAAGTTTGATGGTTCCATTGATCCTGAAGGCTACCTCACATGGGAGTTGAAGATTGAGAAACTCTGGCGCTTATTTGACTATCCAGAAGATAAGAAGGTCAAGCTTGCAGCATCGGAATTTGATGGTTATGCTTTGCGTTGGTGGGATGCTCTTGTGCAGCATAGAAGGAAGGACAATGAACTTCCTGTGAGGGATTGGCGCGAGATGAAGCAAATCATGAAAGCTCATTTCGTACCAACAAACTACTTGCGATCATTTTTTGATAAATTGACGCAACTAAAGCAAGGCACCATGACAGTTGATGGGTACTACATGGAGATGGAGATGCTTATGCAGCGTGCTAGAATTCGTGAGTCCATTGAGATGACCATGCAGCGATTCCTAAACAATTTGAAGTTACCGATCAAGAGCATTGTTCATCATCACAAGTATGAGACCATGAATGAGTTGTTGCATCATGCTAGAGAGGCCGAATCCCAGTTGGCAGAAGAGGCGAAGTCACGTGCTCGTTTTCCGTCCTCCAGCAGATTTTTGGCCAGGTCTACACCTTCTACAGCCGCGCCACCAGCTTTTGCTCCCTTTACACCATCGGCCAAGCCAGCAAGTACACCTTCGTTTGGTTCTAATGCTCGGAAACCCGCTGCTCCTGCTGCTAGCTCGGGTTCCAACATGTCTACTGCACGTACTCGTGATGTGGTGTGCCATACTTGTGGAGGTAGAGGTCACTACAAGAAAGATTTTCCAAACAGCAAGGTTATGTTTGTTAATGAACAAAGTGAAGTAGAAAGTGGAGATGAAGCTTCTGATGATGATATTGATGACGGCGAGGTCGGTGTTGATGCATATGCTAAGCGTGCACCCACTATTGTCGTATCTTCACGTGTACTTATTGTGCAACCGGTTGAGGAATCCCAGCGTTGCAACTTGTTCCAAACAAAAGCTCTCATTGGACCAAACAAAGCTTGCAAGGTCATTATTGATGGAGGTAGCTGCAGAAATCTTGCAAGTAAGGAACTATGTGCCAAACTGAATTTGATATACTTACCTCATCCCAAGCCATACTACATACAATGGTTGAGCAACAATGGTGAGATGAAGGTAAATCATATGGTATGTGTGAATTTTCAAATTGGGCCATACCAAGATTCTATTGATTTTGATGTGGTTCCTATGAATGTTTGTCACCTACTATTGGGTCGGCCTTGGCTCTATGATCTCCATGTGCAACACAATGGCCGAGCCAACACATATCACTTAGAATTCAAAGGAAAGAAGATTACTATGCAGCCAATGACACCACAAGAAATTGTGAATGATTCTCGCCAGAAGATAGAGGTGAACTTGAAGGAAGATACTACCACTCGGTGAGACTGTGTAACAGCTGTTCCTGATGTAATTGAGCCTAAATTGAGTGATATAACGAAAAGTGAGAGAGTGCCTAGGTTATTGATACTAGCCACCAAGGAGGATATGAGAGAGTTTCGTGAGGATCCTACAGCCATGCCACTTGTGCTCATGTATAAGGGCGAGGTATTGGTTTCTAACGACATGACCCCTATTTCTCTTGGTGTCTCTTCTGTTTTTCAGGACTTTGGGGATGTGTTTCCAGAAGACGTACCCGCAGGTTTGCCTCCATTGCGTGGTATAGAACATCAAGTGGACCTGATTCCTGGCGCCACACTTCCCAACCGTGCACCTTACATGACTAATCCCGAAGAAACTAAAGAAATTCAGAAGCAAGTACAAGCGTTGCTGGATAAAGGGTACATCCATGTCTCTCTTAGCCCTTGTGTTGTTCTTGTTATTTTAGTTCCTAAGAAAGATGGTACTTGGCGCATGTGTGTTGATTGTAGAGCGATTAATAACATCACTATTCGATATCGTCATCCTATTCCATGCTTAGAGGATATGCCAGATGAATTGAGTGGTGCTGCTGTTTTCTCTAAAATTGACTTGCGTAGTGGTTATCATCAAATTAGGATGAAAGAAGGGGATGAATGGAAAACTGCTGTCAAAACTAAATTCGGTTTGTATGAGTGGTTAGTCATGCCGTTTGGTCTTACTGATGCACCTAGTACTTTCATGCGTTTGATGAATCATGTTTTGAGAGAGTTTATTGGTCGTTTTGTGGTTGTTTACTTTGATGATATACTTATATATAGCCACACCGAATCTGAACATTGCACTCATATTAGACAAGTTTTGCAAGTGTTATGTGATAATAAACTGTATGCTAATCTTGAGAAGTGTACATTTGCAAAAGATAAGGTCATATTCCTAGGATTTGTTGTTTCTAAGCATGGTGTAGAGGTAGATCAATCTAAAATTGAATCAATTCAGAATTGCCCTACTCCAATGAATGTTAGTCAAGTGCGTAGTTTCCACGGTCTCGCTGGTTTCTATAGGCGCTTTGTGAAAGATTTTAGCACCATTGCTGCACCATTAAATGATTTGACAAAGAAAGGTGTTCCTTTTGTATGGGGCGCGACCCAAGACATTGCATTTGATACATTAAAACGTTTGCTTACTTCTGCACCATTACTTGCATTACCTGATTTTTCGAAGCAATTTGAAGTTGAATGTGATGCTAGTGGTATAGGCATAGGTGGCGTTTTGATGCAAGAGGGTCGGCCTATAGCTTATTTTTCTAAGAAATTGACTAGTGCTCGTTTGAATTATTCTATCTATGATAAAGAATTGTATGCACTTGTTAGAGTACTTGAGGTTTGGCAACATTATTTGTGGCCAAAGGAATTCATCATACATTCTGATCATGAAGCATTGAAATACTTGAAAGCTCAATCAAACTTGCATAGAAGATTAGCTAAATGGGTTGAGTTGATTGAGTCTTTTCCTTACATCATTAACTATAAGAAGGGAAAAGAGAACGTTGTTGCTGATGCTCTATCTAGGAAGAACATGCTATTAACCAATCTTGATGTTAAAATTCCTGGATTAGAAGCTATTTGTGCACTTTATGCAACTGACCATGATTTTGCTAAACCATATCGTTTGTGTGCTCTTAGGAACGCATGGGATAAGTATCATATACATGATGGATATTTGTTTCGAGCTAACAAACTATGTATTCCAGAATCGTCGTTGTGTTTGTTCTTAGTGCAGGAGTCACATGCTGGTGGTTTGATGGGTCACTTTGGGCGTGAGAAGACGTTGCTCATGCTTGCTGATCACTTTTATTGGCCCAAGATGAGGCGTGATGTGTACATATTCGTGAGCCGATGTATTACATGCCACAAGTCGAAATCTAAGCTGAAGCCTCACGGTTTGTATACACCTCTCTCTGCACCTACTACTCCATGGGAAGACATTAGTATTGATTTTGTGCTAGGTCTACCTAAAACTCAGAGAGGTCATGATTCTATATTTGTGGTAGTGGATAGGTTCCACAAAAGCGACGATGCGTCGCATGTTGCTAACCTGTTTTTTAGGGACATCATGAAATTACATGGAGTACCAAAGACGATTGTTTCTAACCGAGATGTGAAGTTCATAAGATACTTTTGGAAGACCTTATGGGGAAAGCTAGGAACGAAGCTGTTGTTGAGTACTACATGTCATCCCCAAACAGATGGTCAAACGGAGGTGGTGAATCGAACATTGTCACAGCTGCTAAGGACCATGATTAAAAAGAATCTGCGGGAGTGGGAAGAGTGTTTGACACATGTTGAGTTTGCTTACAACAGGGTTGTGCATTCAACTACTCAGCTTTGTCCTTTTGAGGTGGTGTATGGTTTCAAACCATTGACGCCACTTGATATGTTGCCTCTTCCATTACATGAGAGAGTTGATATGGAGGCATCAAAATGTGCTGATTATGTGAAGAAAATACAAGAGAAGACTCGAGAGGCTATTGAGAAGAAAGGCAAGAACATTGCTACTGCAAGGAATCAAGCAAGGAAAGAAGTGTTGTTTGAGCCTGGAGATATGGTTTGGGTGCATCTACGCAAGGATAGGTTTCCACTACTTCGAAAGTCCAAATTGAAGCCACGTGGTGCTGGTCCTTACAAGGTGTTAGCCAAGATTAATGATAACGCCTACTCGGTTGATATACCTATTGAGGAGTTTGGTGGAGTTAGCAACAGCTTCAACGATGCTGATTTGTCACCATATGCTGGAGAAGACCTTGGAGCGTCGAGGTCGACGCCTTTTGGAGGGGGGGAGATGATGAGGACATCCCTACAATTACACCTACCCTAGTGACTACTGAAGATGCTACAACTGTTGCAAGAAAGGATCAGTCCAATGAGATTAAAATTGGACCTATTACAAGAGCTCTAAGCTACTGGAACAACATGTGAATTTACTCCTAAACAAATCTGGTACTTTGATTGATGAGGACTTTATACTGCCTAAGTCTATGCATTTATATATGATCAGGTTCGTTGGAGAAACAAGCATGGGACGAGGAGGAGAAGGGATACAAGAGAAGCCCAACATGATGATCGCCCAAGGATGCGCGAGGGAGGAGCGGGAGGAAGGCGCAAGAGAAGATCATCAAGACAGAGGCAAAAAGATCTGCCACGACCGGAGTGTCCGGCTAGTTCCACCCGGACTGTCCGGCCTGGTCGAGAGGCAAACTAGCGTGGACATTCTGTCTGCCAGTTCGGACACTACCCGGGCACCACTCGGAAACTTCAAAGTTTCTGGCCAGACCGGACTGTCCGGCACACTTCACCCGGAGTGTCCGGCCTGACCGGACTGTCTGGCCGATTTCGACCGGAGTGTCCGCCCGCCGACCAAATCTGGTCCGAGTCGGTTTGTATCAGTTTGAGTCGTTTGCGTTTAGTTTCGGTTTCTGGCCCCCCCAACCGCCCTTATAAGCTTTGGGACGACCCCTAGTTAGGGTTTAGACCACGCTAAAATATTTTGGAGTTGTTTCTTTCATAGAACCTCTGGAATTACCCTGTGTTCGAATCTACCAACTATAATTGAGTGTGATATGTTGTTCCATTGGGAATTAGTAGATTGCATACTACCGTTCGTGGTCGCGGCTGCGTGTGCAAGAGCGTGGTGTTGTGAATATCCAACAAGGTTCGAGAGTTGTTGCATTGGCATCAGGGATCGAGCGGGAGAGTTCATAGCTACAGGCTAGTTATCTATCATCCACCATCATCACCGCCGTCCGCTTAGTGAGAAGATCGGGCCACCCCATATCACGCTTTCTGTCCTCCTCGCGCTTCTTCTCCTGGGCTAGCTTGCAACCAGGGCATAGCTCTCTCGCGAAAACCCCCGCCATAACCATCCCATCTTTCATGGTAATGAGCTTACTGTACAACTCGTACGCCATGTAGGCGTCTCTGGCTACATACTCGAGGCGCACCTGGCTCATCGGCTTCCACTCCTAGTAGTCGTGATCGAGTCGCTTCTATTTCTTTAGTTTTTCATAGGATTTATCGATGATTTCCGCTACTAGATCACCCATGCCATCCTTTGCTGGGTATGATTTGATCTTGTACAGATTTTGGATGTCGATGTGGTGCCCCTCTGGGATTTTTATCAATGCACGAGAAAGCATAATTGTGACATTTGTGATATCCACGCTAGTGAAAGTTATCCCTTTCCTACACAAGAACTCGACCAGAGCCGGACAATACATCTCAGTTGGTTTACTCCTGCACTTAGATGGTTCTAGGGATGTAAGGGAACAAGGGATGCATAAGTGGTGATCTCAAATTTCAATTTCACATACCTGGAGAAGTGGTAAACGAGGACCTCCTCATGTATGGCGATTTGCACGACAGCGATCTCTTGTGGAGGATTTTTTCGCTTATTTGCACGGCTGTACTCCAAGTCTAGCCCCACAAACTTGTGGTTCTCTTTCTCAAGCAATTGATCAAACCTGGCGAGAGTTGTTTCCACAGTCGCTTCATCATTTGTGTACACCACTGTCAAAGTCGTGGTGCCATGGGCAGGGACCAAGTGGGTCTCTGTTGTGCGTTTCCCATCGTCCATGCCTGTAAGGAAATGAGTGAAAGGAAATGCCTGCGAGAGGAAGAAGAAGATGAACCGATGGTTCTAGAATAGAGGAAGAAGAACCACCCAGGAAAAACTGCAGAGGAATGACTGCAGAAGAAACGTGGTAACTGCAACTTTCGGTTCGAGAACTCACGATGGTTACGTGGAGATCGTGGCAGTGCCCCCGGTTTAACAAGTGGGGCCAATTCCTGCGAGAATATGAAATTAGCTATGCATTTTTCTATGCAAGAAATTGATAGAAATCATTTATATTTTGTTTTTCATAATTAAACACAATGAAGTTGGTACAGCCCAAGAGATTTGAACAAAATAGATTTGCTAGTTTAACATACAACAACACTTACAGGCCCAACATGGTAGAACTTGGAGAGCCCCAGAACTTGAGCTACCACAGAGACCTCGGCAGAGGTGGCAGAATTGGTGCGAGTGCAACCACGGCGACGACGAGCTCAGATTCTAGATGAGGAAAACAGAACCGAGCATGGTCGACAAGGTGATAGATCTCACCAGGAACCAATTCTCATCCCCGCACTATGCCATGGGTGTGTCCACGGTGAGGGCGAGCTCCGACTCAGGATGGGGAGGAGAGCGGGGCCGAGCAGCTTCGTCACGTCCCAGCTCTATGCCATGGCCGCGACCACAGATTGCCGCTCCGGGGAAGAAGACGCGTAATGGATGCAGGCGCCAACGTTGCAAGCCTACATGAAGGAGAGCTGGGCCGAGCAGGTTCGTCCACGTCCCAGCTCCGCGCCAAGGCTGCGACGCCCCACAGATTGTCGCTCCGGGGAAGAAGAAGACGCGTAATGGATGCAGGCGCCAACACTGCAACCCTAATTGACACCTAAGCGACAGGAGCGACATAACGGCGAGAACTGATAGGGGGGCCCAACTTGACGGCCGTTAGCCTGATTTTTTGTATTGAAACTTAAAGTTGAATTCGTGCCGAAAAAGACCCTCTGAGTATTTGGCACACCAACTGTAGTCATCGCGGATGATTTCAGGGAACTTGGATACCGCGTTGCCTGGACACCCCAACTTTCGGGCCGCAAAATGATATTCTCGTGAGGATAGGGTCGGCTTTGCGGGAGCGGGCGGCACTGCGTGTGATGTACACGAGCGGGGTAGGTGGTGTGCGTGCTAAGGTCTTTCACAATGGACTGTTTCTTAGCGCGATATTATAGGCAGTGGCATATTCTAAGAAACAGTCACTATAATGGGCTGTTTTTTAAAGGTGTATCTTATGACTCCATGCATTTAATGATTTAGGGTTCATGCATGCATAGGATTGGGCTAGCCAATTTTTCTGCCTATGGTTGCGTGTAGGAGGTGTAGCTTAGCTAAGATACAACACCACTCTCTTTCATCATTAAATACAGTGCCACATAAGCAAATTGCCTTGGATATATAGCTAAGATACACCCATTATGAAAGGCCTAAGCGCTACGTCCATGCGGGAGGTGGGGTCGGGACGCAGGCGTGACGCGGTGGGGTTACGTGCGGGCGCGCTGCATCGGTCAAGAGTGGGGCCAGGTTGCGGGTGGTGTGCTGCAACTGCAACAACGACGGGGTGGTGGAGGCTACAGGGAGGAGTGTGGGGGTTTGGGGTAGGCTAGAGTTTTAGGGCTAGGGTTAGCTAGGTCTTAGAGCTGGATGACTGGGCTTTTGGGTCTTGCTAGCTGCCTCCCAAAATAAATATAAATTTTATTTATTTCAGTTATAAAGACTATTGTAAATAGTTTTTAGATAAACGAAATATTCAGGTAGACCTGAAATTTTAATTTGAAGGAAAGATGTGGATATTTAAAAAACGGAGTAGACTTTTAGGAAAATAGTTTTATGGGGCAAATAAATGTATGATGTTATGATGATGCTCGAATGCAATATGGCATGATGACATGAGTATGCAATCATGATGGTGCAATAATTATGGGTAAGAATTAGCATTATATAGACTAGGCAAATAGCATTACAATTGTTAGACAATTGGGATGCTACTACCAGATCTGCCTAGAACGAAAAAGAGTGTCCCAATCGGCCCGAACGGCGACTCCACGACTCACCAAATACGGCGACTGACACGTACTGCACCCAGACGCCACGCGACTGAAGGCCCAACATAGCGACTACAATATGTAGCCCACCAAAACACTTGTAAACGCTAACTGTCTGCATATATAAAACCACCAGGGGCACCCCCACGGGGTACGTCATATGAGATCTCATTAGGCATAGTCACTCCCTCCGCTCATGGCGGCTCCGTGTAATCCAATCTATGATCATATATTGGATTGACAGTAGAACGTAGTGATCCTCTATTGAGGGGACGTGAACCTGGGTACATCGTGTGCAAATCTCGCTCCCAGATTCTCCTACGTCGCTTTGCCTCCTCTACGTAAGCTACCTCGGTAGCATCTGCTGTGGTCAATACCACGACAGGTCCATCATCGCTTCTCCGTAGTTCATAGGTATATCATGTTCATACAACACGACAAGCAAATTGCTAATGTATTTCCACCGAGTGAGAAATGCACTATTGAACCCTACTTCCTTAAGTTAAGTACTTAATCAAAACGTTATCACAATCATGACTTTCACATCCTTTGCAGAGTTTTGTCTCACGAAACATATTCTGTTGCATTACTCAACATTCGGGGTAAGGTCGAATATCTTGATTTCAAAATTTCACTTTCACCCATCATCATTTTATTGAGAAAATTTTCTTGCTAACAATGCCCTTGGCAACATCTAGTTTGTCCTTTAGTTATTAAAGACCATATTCATAGTGAAAGGACATTTATTGTCCTAATCTGTTTTGGTGTTCGTTAACAACATGAGGATCATTTTACTGTGTGTTAATTAATGTCTTCAGGTCAATCTAATGAAAAGAGAAATGGCCATAACATAGTGGGAAAATCCCTGGAGAAATCTGAGGTTTCCTGAAGAATCCAGACCGGAGTCTCTGGTCTGCAGACACCGGAGTCTCTAGTGTGGTTTGGAATTTCCCCGAAAGTCCTCGGAGTGGACTCAAGATGCATCCCATGGTCATTCTGTGTGGGTGTTCGGGGACAGACTGGATGTTGGCCGGAATCTCTGGTGTGGTTTCTCAGACCGGAGTTTAGTCTCCGGTGTCCCTAGTCCGGAGTTCCTGCCAAAGTCCCTAGACTGAGCGACAAGTCAAGGCCCAGGTCATACAGTATGGTGGTCCAGAGACGGACCAGAGATGGGATGGAGTTTCCGGTGTAGACCAGAGTCTCCGGTGTGGAAGTTCTCCAATGGGCAGAAAACGGTCAGCAGTAGTGGAGGCTATAAATAGGGGACCTCATCTTCTACCTCCTTCTGCTTGTTCCAGAAAAGAAAAGCATCACCATTAGAGCCACCAAAACTCCAAGATCTCTTCATCCAACCACCCAAAGTTGCTGATCTTTGGGGACTTGAAGGAGGAGGCCTTGATCTACAGCTTCACCAAGATAAATCTTCATTTCCCCCTCATTCACTGGAGGGCCCCTTGCTCTAGGGATTCATTGGAAACCCTAAGCCTTGTTTTGGTTCTTACAAGCTTGTCTTTGATTGTTGTGACAGCTTGCTTGGATTCGGAAGCCTCCAATTAAGTTGTGGATATGTGCCTCGAACTTGTTGTAAGGGTGTCGGCTACCACCTTGAAGGTTTCTGATATAGTGGAAGTGTGAATCGATCCATTTGGGGTGAGGTTCACCGGAAACAAGGGAGGCCTCTTGTGGCGTTGGTGGTTTGATACCACCCCCTCTCCAAATGCATACGTACTTCCCCTCAAAAGGAAGGAACTGCGGGAAATAAACCTTGTGTCTCTATGTGCTTCACTTTGGTTACTTTTATCCTTTACCACACCTTACTTTATCTAGTTCTTGCTTAGTTAGTTGTGATAGGTTGGTATATAGATAAATTCACCTTAGTTGCATATCTAGAGAATTTACCTTTTGTTTCAAACCCTAACTTGAAAAAGAGTAAAATTTGAAGTAGCACCTATTCACCCTCCCCCCTCTAGGTGCCCATACGATCCTTTCAATTGGTATCAGAGTCTCAGCTCTTTATCTGAGCTTAACCACCTAAGAGAATATGGGCAACTTAGGTGAAGGTGGAGAGGGTGAGGCTAGCACTTCGATGATCATGGTAGATCTCAATAAGTTGGAAACAACCTTGAGCACTACCTTGGGCAACGAAATCCAACAGTTGTGTTAACTTGTTGAGGAACTTGTTAAGGAATAGTCAGCCTCACCACCTCCCTCTCAAGAGGAAACACCTCCTAACCCTAAGGTAAATGCTTCGGCTAGGCCAGTGGGTGAAGAAGTGGGGGTGAACATAATTCCACTAACTCCACCACCAAAAAGGGTGATGAGAAGGAAGAGAACCATGCGGTTCCCGGATGGTACTCTGCCAATCCCCTGATCCCTCATCCCCATATAAATAATAGAGGTGACCCACCCAAGTTAGTTGCACATTCTTTTTCTCAATGGCAAGTTTTGATGAAATCTCATGTACGCAACTCTTGCATTGACTTGTGGAACATTATTGAAGAAGGACTCAAAATTGAGCATCCAACCAACTTGACAAGAAGGAAAGTGGTCAATAGTTAGCCCAATGCCGCTACCTTGAACATGATTGCTTGGATTGGGGCCAAAGGACTTTCCCCACATTGAGCACTTTCATACCTCCAAGGAAGCTTGGGATGCTCTCACTGATTTATTTGCTGGGAATGAGAGCATGAGAAGAAATAGATATGATGCTTTGAGCAATGAAGCCGAAGTCTTCTATATGAAGGATGGTGAGGATCATGAAGACATGTATCGAAGACTCAAATCCACTGCCACTGCCTTTAGAAATGTTGGTGATTCTCATATTGATGATGCTTGGATCAAGAGAAAGTATGTGAGTGCGCTCATGCCCTCGAGCCCACTAACTTGAAGAGTATCCAAGGAAGACACAACTACCATATCATGACCTCCAATGAAGTTATGCAAGATATGGCCGCCTTCAAGGTTACTGCCAAGAATGCCAAAGATGCCCAGACTCATGCCATTGGAATGAGCAGTGGTGTCAATCTTGCCTTGAAGGCTAAAGCTGTGGAGTATGAAGAAGAAGAAGGTTGTGATGATGCACTCTCCATGAGAAACCCTGAAGATGTCAAGGTTTCTCATGGTGAATACATGGCCTTCTATGCGAGAAACTTTTGGAAAGATCTCGCCAAGGCCAAGATGGATATGCAATGAAGAAGCAACCCAAGCGGTAGAAAAGAAAATGCTACAAGACAGAGAACTTGCTTCAAGTGTGGTGACCGCTATCATTTTTTTTGCCGGATGTCCATATGAGAAGAGAGAAGAGAATGGTGGTGCACTCATTTTGAAGAAAAATCCAAAGGCCCCTTTCAAGAAGCCTTTCTACAAGAAGAATGCCACCAACAAGAAGTCCGGTGATATTGCATTGATAGCACATGAAGAATTCTCTTCCGATGATGAAGAGGAGGAGGAGGAAGAAGAAACAACGAATGGTGTGCCTGCCATTGCCACTACCTCTACATCCACCGTCTCCCTCTTTGATTCCCCAAATGAGAACATCTCCAACAAGAACATCCCTTGCCTTATGGCAAGAGCATCAGAGGTATCATCATCCCCTCTCTCCACCTCTATTATCAATGATGATATAACTCTTTAGTTGAAGGAGGAATTAGTTGCTTTCGATGCATATATGACTAACTTGCAAGGGAAGCACAAGAAGCATTTTGTAAATCTTTTGAACCAACTTGCTCACACATAAGGGCTCCTTGATGAGAGATGTAAACTAGGGAGAGAGCATCTATTTGAGATGGATGCTCTATCTAATGATCTAGAAGAAGAACAATAGACTAGGTGTCTCTTGAAGAAAAACTTGAAGGCCTTGATGGGGCAAATGATCGAATAGTAGCTAAACTCATTAAAGAACGTGATCATGCCATTGCTAAGTATAATAGGCTAAAAAGGACAAGACTGAGTTTGGTATTGTTCATGACAAACTTGCTGAGGATTATGAGAAGCTTAACAAGGCTCACAAGGCCTTGGAAAGTGATCTCTTGACTCTCACAAAGTCTTGTGAACAACTTCAAACTCAATTGACTAATGTTGCTTCACCTAGCATTTACATTCCATCTAGTAGTACGATCATCCTTGAAGAAAATGCTAGGTTGCAGGGGGAGCTTGCAAAGGCCACCTTCCCCAAATGTAACAAGTCTCTTGATGACCTTTTGAGTAATCAAAGGCTAAATAATGAGAAAAGAGTTCTTGGCTATGTATCCAAAGCCAAGAAGAAGAACAACAACAAGAAGAAGGCCAAGCCCGCACAAGCAAAAGACAAGACCATTATCGGTAGTAATAACCAAGTGGCAAAACTATGTCACAAGATGACTTTGCGGGAAGTGCTAACCCTCACTATGTCTTAATGTGTAATTCTTATCGATATGTTTATGCACAATATATTGGTCCACATGATGGTTATATTGCTTGGTATATTTGGGTTCCAAAGACCCTTGTCACTAACAAAAGAGGACCCATTGAAAAATGGGTACCTAAAAACTAGCTTGATCTTTCGTAGAACTATGCTTCCAGAGGATCAAAATGGGTGCTTGATAGTGGTTGCACAAGTCATATGACCAGAAGCAAGGCAATAATGATGGAGATAAGGACAAATCAAGATCATATAACCATCACATATGCCGATAAGTCGAAATATCATGTAATGGGTCTTGGCAAAGTTGTAGTTGCACACGATGTTACTCTCATGGACGTCATGCTTGTTGAGACTCTTGGCTATAACTTAATTTTAGTTTGTTCCCTAGGCAAGATGGGTTTCGCCGTCTTTATTGATAATGATATTGTGGTCCTCTTGTGGAGCAAGACTCTAAAGGTTTCTTTCATTGGTTACATCTAAAATGACTTGTATGTTGTGGAATTTTCAGGGAAAACCACTACAAGTGTGATGTGCTTATTTAGAAAGGCCAATGTGGGGTGGTTATGGCATCGCCGACTAGCCCATGTCAATATGAGAACTTTGAAAAGCCTCCATAAGGGTGGCCATATTGTGGGACTAAACGAAAATGTTAGTTTTGCCAAAGATTGTGTTTGTAGAGCTTGTGTTGAAGGAAAGATGCATGATTCTCCCCACAAGCCAAATAACATTATAAAGGCAAAGCAGATTTTGGAGCTCCTTCATGTGGATCTCTTTGGTCCTCCATCTCATGCTAGCCTTGGTGGGAAGAAATATTGCTTGGTGATTGTTGATGACTACTCAAGATATTCATGGGTATACTTCTTCAAGTTGAAGAGTGAGACCCAACAATACTTCATCGACTTTGTCAATTTGGTTCAACATCAATACAATGTGCCCGTGCTAACAATAAGAAGTGACAATAGCACTGAGTTTAAGAACTACACATTAAATGGTTTTCTTACTGATGAGGGGATAAAACATCAATATTTCGCTGCATATACCCCTGAAAAATGGTGTAGCTGAGAGGAAGAACCGTACATTAATGGATATGGCAAGGTCCATGTTGGCGGAGTTTAAGTCTCTATACAATTTTTGGGCGGAGGCAATCTCCACGGCATGCCATGCATCAAACCGGCTCTACCTCCACAAAGAGTTAAACAAGACACCATATGAAATACTTACCGGTAACAATCCCAACATTTCATACTTCTGGGTGTTTGGTTGTTAGTGTTTCTATCTCATAAAAGGTGTTCGTTTACCCAAATTTGATTCCAAAGCTTTAGACACTACTAGGAAACAGCCTATAGGTAGACAAGTTACTCTGTGGCGCATATGTAAATCCATGCGCCACAGATACTTGTCAGTGGCGCATGAGGAAACTTGCGCCATAGAAACTTAGAAGTTCTGTGGCACATTTCGTACAATATGCACCACAGATGATTGGTGGGACCCGCCAGCCGGGGTGGGGCGATCCAAGTTCTATGGCGCATAATGAGATATGGGCAACAGAAGTGCCTCTTGTGTGGCGCATATTCCACTATGCGCCACAGAACTTGGAGGCGGGCCCCACCACAGATACTTTTTCACCCACAATCTGTGGCGCATGTCTGGATATGCGCCACTTCTATGGCGCATATCCACACATGCGCCACAGAAACCTAACCCTAGGTCCCACCACTTTACCCTGTACCATAAGTTTTGTGGCTCATATGGCTTATGCGCCACGGAAGTTTGAGCATCTGTGGCGCATTTCTTCCATATGCGCCACAGATGAGGGCGTCCAGATCCATGTTAAAAAGGTGACAAGCTCCCACCTTATCTATCCACCACCACCCATTTCACATCTCTTCCTTTCTACCTCCTCCCAACTAGTCTTCCTCCTCCCTCACACCCCATTTTTCCCATAGTTTCTCCATTTTCTTGTAACTAAACCTACTATAGTCCATAGATTGGTAAGTGGAAGCTTCCCTCCAACTTGTAGAACTAAAAGTTCCTTACTTTTCTCTCGCACATCTCTATTTGTTTACTAATTTCCTCTCCACCAACTTGTAGATCTATTTGTCCAAACTCTCTCATCGCGCGGTCTCGTCTCGCTATTATTGTGTCTACTAGGTGAGTACTTGGCCATCAACATGTAGGTGAAGCTTGTCGCGTGGGCGGTGTGTGTGTGCGATCCATGGCAAGACGATGCTTATGTGGTGCATGAATGTTTGCATTGGGAGGAAGTTTTTTGTTGCTTGCTTGTTGTTGTCCCGACCGGTGTGGTGTGTGGATGTTTGCCGAAATGTTGATTCATTTCCAGTTCGGCAAATTTTTGCACTACCCATATGTCCTAATTTTAGGAAAGGTCATGCAGAATATTTCTGGCTAGCATTCATGCATGTGTGTGTTCATATGGTTCTCACCTATACTCTCTGTTTTGACCGCTCAGGCAACCATGGTCCTCACGATGAGCGAAGGTCAATTGCTAGGTACAAGAAAGACACGAAGGAGGAGATGATTCTGAACAACAAGACCATGATAAGATGTCCATGTCGAACATGCAAACTGCAGCGCTAGATCGACCCTGATTCTTGACAATTGGAGGGTCACCTGCTCAGGCGCGGTTTCATGCGCGACCTCAATGAGGCTCCGGCAGGACATGGTGGTCACGAAGACGTGGGCGGTCGAGAAGACGAAGAGTCTACCGGGCATGATCATCATGACAAAGGAGATGCCGGCGGGCATGATCATCATGACGAAGGAGATGCCGACAGGCATGATTAGCATGGAGAAGGAGATGGCGACGGGCATGATCATCATGAAGAAGGAGAAGACGCAAACAGACAGACGCTGCTAACTTCGGTCTTGCAGGACCCTCATGTTCAAGAACTGCTTCTCAAGGAGACGAGCAATGACAAAGCTGCAGGAAGAGAGAAAGCCAAGCTGGCCCAAATGGAGGTAGACGGGATGACTCCATTGTATCCTGGGTGTCGCCCCGAGGATACACGTTTGAGTGTAACGCTCAAGGCTCTGGAGATGAAGGCCGAACAAAAATGGACCGATGTGACCTTCAACGCGAACATGGAATACTGGCACGACCGACTTCCTAAGGGGAACACATTGCCAACAAGTATCGAGGAGGCCAACAAAATCGTGTGCCCTCTCGACCTACCACACATTAAATACCACGCATGCATCAATGATTGCACACTTTATCGGAAAGAGTATGTGGATAGAACCACATGTTCGGTGTGCGGCCATGGATGGTACAAGAGAGGGAACAGGAAAGTTCCTCGAAAAGTGGTATGGTACTTTCCTATCACCCCTCGTCTGCAGCGATATTTCGTAGATCCTAAGGAAGCAAAGCTCATGCAATGGCACGCGGAAAAAGAGAAACCCGAAGATGATCCAGAGAAGGGCAAGATCCTGACACACCCTTCACACGCTAGCTAGTGGAATGCATTAGACATCGAGTTCGAAGAGTTCGGGGGCGATGCAAGGAACGTCAGGCTGGGTATGAGCACCGATGGACTCAATCCTTTCGGAAACCAGGGTAGCACGCATAGCACCTGGCCCATGTTTGTATGGCCATACAACCTCCCCCCGTGGCTATGCACGAAGCAAAGGTATCTACACATGCTGAAACAACCAGGTATCGTTATGCATCTGTATCTTGGGCTATTGAGAGAGGAGTTAGCCAGCTTGTGGGAGATGTCGGCCCGTAAGTGGGATGCCTACACTAAAGAATATTTCCATCTGAGAGTCGTGTTGCTCATGACTATGCAGGACTATCCTGGTTATGCATATGTATCGGCCCAAGTGAACTACGGACACAATGCATGCGTCAAGTGCATGGATGAGACACAGCATCTCCAGCTACCAAGGGATCCTAGGTCTTCGAAAACCGTGTTCCAAGGTACTCGAAAGTGGCTCTACATAGATCACCCGTGGAGAAAATGTGGTGACCTATTCAATGGTAAGGATGAGCTCGAAAGAGCCCCACGTCCGAGGAGCGGTGAAGAAATCGAGGAGCTTTTGAATAATTGGGTAGATTGCCCTGCGCCTGGAAAAAACGACCAAGGACAAAGCCGTTGCTGGGTGTATAGAAAGCAAGGTCTGTTTTCTAGGACCTACCGTATTGGAAGGTCCTTCACACTCCCCATAGCCTCGATGTAATGCACCTCACGAAGAACATTAACGAGAGTCTGCTTGGCACTCTACTGAACATGCCGGAGAGGACAAAGGATGGGCCAAAAGCAAGAAAGGACCTTAAATTGATTGGCATCAAGAAAGATCTTCAGTACCCTGATAGTGATGATGATGATGATGATGATGATGATGATGATCAGACGGAAGGGACTCAAGGTCGTCGCAAAAAAGTTAAGAAGAATGAGGTGGTGCTTCGCGCTGCCTGCTTCACTCTGAGTCTGGAGGAGCTCGAGTAGTTTTTCAGGTGCCTCCTAGGAACGAAAGTTCCTCATGGTTACTCGGGGAAGATAAACAGATATCTGGACGTGGCGAAGAAGAGGTTCAGCGGTATGAAGTCTCACGACTGTCACGTGCTGATGACGCAGATACTACCCGTTGCGATCCATGGGATAATGGGCGAGCATGTCCGTGAGACGTTGTTTGGCATCTATAACTTTTTTAACGTCATATCTAGGAAGTCGATCGGTGTGAAGCAGCTCGACAGGCTACAGGAAGAGATCGTGATGAAACTATGCGAGCTTGAGATTTACTTCCCGCCCGCATTCTTCGACATCATGGTGCATCTGCTTGTACATGTCGTGGACTACATCGTCCAGCTCGGGCCGACATTCCTACACAACATGATGCCGTTTGAAAGGCTAAACAGTGTCATCAAAGGATTCGTTCGCAACAGGTCCTGTCCAGATGGAAGCATAGCCAAGGGCTTTTTGATCTACGAGTGCATCTCCTTCTGCCAGAATTATCTAACCACCGAGAACGAGGATGTTGGAATACCCACAAAGAAGCACCTTGGCAGGCTCGGTGGATATGGTCACCGCGAGGGCTGCCGCTCACTGCATGTCGCCATTGATGGTCGACGCACCGATTTTGACAGGGCACACCGAGTCACGCTACAACACATTGAAGTGGTTGGCCCTTGGGTCAAAGAGCACAGAAGCTTAATCGAGCAGGAGTACGTCGACCAGGGCCGACCGAGGAAGAAGGGAGACAGAACCAGAGAGCACAACTCCAGCTTCACGGGTTGGTTCAAGAAAAGGCAACTAGACAATCCCCCACAGACGCCTTCTACCGAAGACCAAAAACTCATATTCTCCTTGTCGCAGGACCCAGGGCACAACCTAAGGACCTATCAGTCATACGACATAAACTGTTATAGATTCTACACCGAGAAAAAGGACAGGAATAGTGAATATCAAAACTCAGGAGTAACTATGTTAACCTTTGCTTATAACGAGACTACTGTCATGGAAAGATTCTACGAAAGGATGGAGGAGATATGGGAGGTCGACTACTATGGAGAGATCGTACCGATGTTCCGTGTTAGATAGGTCAAGAACGTGGAAAAAGAAGGCCGGTATTTCACCACAATGGTTATACCAGATGCCAAATCGACGAAGAACACCTCCGCAAAAAATGAGCCTTGGGTACTCGCTAGCCAAGTTGATCAATGCTTTTTGTTACCGACCCGTCAAAGCCCAACCGTGTTGTAGTTAGGAGGGGCAAGAGGAGCATCATCGGAATGGAAGGAGCCACCAATGAGCAAAACTTCGACAAAAACGACGACCCAAAGATCGAAGAGGAATTGGACAAGTACTTCGACATGCCTACTACTACTAAACTAAGAAGGAAGACCACACTACCTACTAAAGATTGTCCATTCACAAGAAGAAATTTCAATGTGCACGGGCTAAAGTATTCAACCGCGATGAAAAAGGACAAGAATATTGTGAAGAGACACTAGCTCGACATATCACATGATGAGGTGTGACCTTTTTTGTGTATTAATTCATATGTGCTAGTTAAAGAATAAACATATATCGTGATATTCGTGTGGGTATATAAATTCATATGTGTTTGTGACAAGTACAATATATACATATAATAAATATGCATGTGTATGTGCTTGGTTTTAAATATATTTGTAACATATAATTTTTAAATAAAGAAAAAAAATGTTGATTTGAATAAATATGCATGTGTACGTGCTTGGTTTTAAATATATTTGTAAAATATAATTTTTAAATAAAGAAAAAAATATTGACCCAACTAGGATTCAAACCTGGCTACCATAGGTTTGTGAATATGTATCATAACCACTATGCTAGTGTATGTTTGCTGTCCAAGTACAGCCTCGCGCCGTTATTTGGCTAAGTGCCAAGGTTCTGTGGCGCATTTTTCTGAATGCGCCACAGAACCTTGGCACTTAGCCAAATAACCGGCTCGCCCCTTCCCCCTTTCCCCCTTCCGATCCACTTCCTTTTTCCCAATTCATCCGCGCCGGCCCGACGAACCCTAGATCTCGCCCTGCCGCGCCGGCCCGACGAACCCCGCCGGAGCCCGTGGAGGAGGAGCCCGTGCGCCCCCACCGCCGGAGCCTGTGGAGGAGAGCCGCCACCATCACCGGATCCCGCCGTGGAGGGGGAGCCCGTCCGCAGTTCGCAGGAGGAGGAGCCCGTCCGCAGCCACCTCGTCGGAGCCCGTGGAGGAGCAGCCAGCTCACCGTCCACTGTCCACCTCGTCGTCCGCCGTCCACCGTCCCTAGGTACCACAGCTACATCTCCCCCATGAACCTCTCCACCATTTCCTCTTCCTTTCTTGTGTCGTGGACTGTTATTTATCTAGAATCAACTTAAATAGCATATAAGACTGTTATTTATCTAGAATCAAAGTTACGTCTGCTAGTCTAGAATCTGGAGGCGGAGGGTCATGGAGCCATCATACTTACGCTTTGGCATCCTTGCTTCCCTTCCGTACCTCTGCTTCTAGCTGTTATTACCTGCAATTCGCACCCGAATAAATTCAATTAAACACGTGACAATTGGTTCCATTGTGAACTCTATAGCTGAGGGCCCTTCGTGGTGCTTCGGCAGAAAAACTTAAACAGACACATGATCGTGTCTGCAGCTTGTTGAATAATTAAACATATGATGCCGATCTGTTAGAACAAAGTTTCTCGTGTACAAGTTGGAGGGGACAAACTTAATTGTTATGGACACCATCAGTGGCCCCTGAGTCTGGAATTAGTTTCATTTGATTAGAGAATAACCTGGGAAATAATTTGTGTGCTAGGGTTTCGATTTGCGCATGTATCTCGCCACCCCACACCAGGCATAATTAATAATCTCTATAGATGCTGTGAATGATAGCGTCTTAATCTGTGATGCGGTAATTGTAGTGTTTAGCTTCAAGCAATGCATCGAGATATTGTAATGTTTCTGGATTCTATCTGCTGCCCGCGAGTGCTTTGCTAGAGTTTGTAATCACTTCTGTTGGTTAGAGAACAATCTGTGAAAATCCTGTAGATAAGTGGAGTAGCAATCTTCCAAGATAGACAGTTGTTGGGCCAGAGCGCCCAACCCTCTATTATTTGCCGATCTGGGCCAGAGCGCCCAGCCCTCTATTATTTGTTTTCCCTCCCCCTTCCGCTCTATGATCAGTAGGGGAAAAAAGAAAGTCAGTCAGTCAAGTGTGGTTCTTAATTTTGCTATGAATTTGGTCTGGTCTCGTTTAAAGGTTGTGATGAAGGATTGGTAATTTTTGTGATTGTGAGGAGATTGCAATAGATCTCGCTCCCTCGCTTTGGTTTCAATCGATGAAGTAAATCATGGTTATTGTCCTCTAATGATTGAATCCTGTCGTGATCTGTTTATCAATTATCTACAGCTGGTAGATTCTTCTGTGATCTGTTTATTAATTTAGTACAACTGAGAATTGCATCTGTTATGGAAATTTTTCTGTGATTTCTTTATTAATTAAACACCATTTGTTAATGCAATGGTTAATTAACTAGTATATTAGTACTTCAGTTTTCATCTTCTGCTAATGCTGTTATGGGAAAGTTTAGTTTAACTAGTACCAGTACTTCACTTTTCATCTGCTGATGTTGGTATGGTAAAGTTTAGTTTTGTCTGTGCTCATGATCTACTGAGATGATGAGTTAGTTTGTGTAGTGGAGTGTAAAGTTACTGCTCGTGCTGATCTACTCCTATCTTTTTGCTCGTGCCGGCGGGGTTGTAGCTCCTCAACCATGTCACGCTGCTTCCCTTTTGGCTTTATTTCTTGTCTTGCCAACCAAATTGTTTAGTTAGTTTGCTCATAATTAATCTAATAATATTTGCGATGACACGCTGTTAGTACCTAACTCTTTATCAGTTAGGCACAGCTAGTTTTGTCTTAAAATTAGAAAAGATAAATCAGCTAGGGCTATTTGTCCCTACTCTCTCCTAGTGCCAGCATTATTCTGTCATGGTGTAGCGTGTATGGAGGACGGACATGATGGAACGTTCATGTGCCCAATCTTGAAGTGTAAGCATGGTCAGGTGGTCTGCTGTCGATTATTTACTGAATAGTCCAAGTGCTCCTACTGTGCTTGCTTTTGTCAGTATCTCATCCCGTGATGCCTAGCATGTCTCACAGTGCCATTTTTGTAGTGGGGCTGAAAGTCGTGTTTAGTTTCCATGTGCTTATGTTGGTATGGGAAAGTGAAGTTTTGCTTGGGTATAAGATGATCACTTATTCTATACATGTTTGAGAGTGGTTAACTGATTATTGTGTATTATCCAAACTGGTCATGATGCAAATAGCTCTTGTTTCTAGCAACCTAGGTATTTTCCTGGGTATTATCAAAACTGGTCATGACAGGTGGCACATTGGTTTTTGTTCAAAGTTTTGCAACTGAACTTGGTGTGTTATCTTTGTTGCTACTGCATGATATTAATATGTTCTCTGTTTTGTGTAGTATTGATTTTGATATTATATGTTAACATGCTGTTAACATGCTGTTAACATGCTATTAACAGCACCATTGTTTGGAAATGGTGCTGTCATATATGTGCTGTCATATATGGTGCTGTCATAAGAAATGGTGCTGTCATATATGGTGCTGTCATATATGTGTTACTAGTGCTAGTAGCAAATTGATGATTTGGGTTGTCAATGGGGATGTGGCTGTCAATATGGGGATGGGGTATTTTGTCTTGTAGGGATTTCATTTAAGTTGCCCATTTCTCCCGAAGTGTCGATTCACTTCCGTTTCGGTTGAAAAATGGGCACTCCTAGGTCAAAAGATTAGCAAAGGTCATACCAAATTTTTCAGCCGAGATTTGTTCTAACTTTTTGCCTCTTTTTAATAGAGTAGTTCAAATATGTCGGGAAACAACGAGGCCGGCCCTTCTAAGCACATGATCAGCGTCTAAGAACAAGCTAGACAGGCCAACGAGTCATTCTGGCGGGGGTCCCAACAGGAGGAGGAGGACGAGATGGGATGACACCACCACCAGAGGAGGAGGCGACTGTCGCCAGAGCTGCTGGGGCGAATGAGGGAGGAGATCCTTATTACGAGGGGGACGAAGACGACTACGATGGAACTAGTGAAGGCAGCGGCGAAGAGGATGACATCACCGATGGCGGCGCCAGCACCGATGGTGGCGCCCGCACCGATGGCGGCGAGCGCACGGATGGCGGTAGTGGCAACCCGGCCACTTCTCAGAAGAAGAAGAAGAAGGAAAAGAAGGAGCGGAAGGTGCCAGTGCTCGCCACCGTCTGCGATGAGTTCACTGAGGTCACAGAAAGTGGCCAACCCATTGCGCCAGAGGCGATTGCTAAAGGGTACGGCCTGTAACTTGGGTGCATTGTCCGAGAAAGCATGTCGATCAACACGAAGTACAACAGACATGCTGACAATGCAGCTTTGGTCGATAACCACCTTAAGAAGCTTCACAAGCGATACAGATTCCCAGAGCGGTTTAGAAACCTCGAGAGAAAGAACCTGGTGAACAAACTAGCCCTCACGAAGATGAGCAACACCTTGAGCAGCTGGAAAACCCAGGTGAAGAATAGCATTGACAAAGGTGAAAGTTGGGAGGTTATTAGTAAGAAAAATCTGATGCTCGACGAAGAGGAGTTTAAGATATTCAAGGCGGATATTGCTACCACTGACGCTATTAAATGGACTAAATGGGGCAGGAGTATGCGGGAACAGAACATAGGTAACCACCACCTTGGAAGCGGCGGTTACAGGGGGAAACGGACCATTTGGGACAAGGAGGACGCCGAGCTTAAACGCCTTGGTAAAGACAACCCTTGGCTAAAAATCCCCGACTTGCAGCTTAGGAAATTTGTTCGGGTCTGCTACTACCTGGACAAGGAAACAGGGGAGTTCATCACCGACGATCTGGAGGTGAAGGAATTCGAGAAGAAGCTGGTAAGGAATTTATCGCTGATCTCAAGTCTATTGCATTCTAATTAAAATAATGAAGCCAAGAATCTAAATGGGTTCACCTTTCCTTGTCTCTGTAGGAGGAGGAACTGAACGCTCCTGTCACAGAGTCGTCCCAAGATTCGACGGAGCCGTGGGACACGATTTTCAACAGGGCGACCAATGCTTACAAGAAGAGGGACAAGGGGTTGCCGCCGTCCTCAGCTGGCCGTGTGTCCGGCTTCGGTACGAGCATGAAGTTCAAGGAGTACTACAAAGAGGATGCCAAGAAAAGAAGGGAGAGGAAGAACCAGTTGGTAGCTAAGGATAAAGCCATTGTTGAAGAGCTGAAGATGAAGGTGCAGACACTGGAGGAGAAAGCGGTGGACGAGAAAATGGTGGACAAGTTAGTGGAAGAGAAGCTCCGCTCAATGACCCCCCCTGAGTTTTTCGAGGGGCTTACTGCTTGGAATGCGGGAGGTCGACAGGGGTCGATACATCTGCCCAGCTTAAGCGAAAGCAACTTGGGCATCAATGTTACCGTGTCGCCGGACCTGGTGACCCCGCCGGCCGTCAACGTCGGGACGCAGCTGCTCGTTTTAGTCACACCAACACCCCCTCCCGCCAAAGATACCAATAAGGCGCAGCCGACGGTGGTGGTGCTTCGTGAGGCACCCGAGCGGGAGATTGCAGATGATGATAATCCGGCCGCCAGCATCAGCCGTGTCTCTACATTAGCTGAGCTCCACGCCATCACCAAGGTAACTAATTAGTTAGTGCACGTCATCTCCTTTATGCCTTTGATGCATGACTGCTGCCATCTCATGACGCCCAACAACATATTTTTCCTCAGGACACTTCTTGCATACTCCTGCTTAAAGATGTCGGTGGTGAGTTGAAGGATGTTGCCAAGAGCACTCTCATACAACCGGCGAGCCACACGATGCACAATAATCCAATGGATGATGATGTGATGAGGGTCAGGTTGGCTCGAGTGTTGCCAGGGTGCGACGACATGGACCCCCCTTTCAACCTCACGGAGCTGACGAACACAAGACCCTTGGAGAATGCTACAACTGGGCCTTGACATGGCCGAAGACCCAGATTCGTCTTGCGGGGGGGGGAGCACCGGCGCCACCTCCCGATCGATCGCCCAGCCACCACCTCGGAAGCCAACAACCGCCGTCGTCGCCACCTCCAGCCATCACCAGGAACTCTTAGCAGTGTGTGTACCGCCACATGGCAAAGACATTG
Source organism: Avena eriantha (assembly GCA_910589775.1). Lineage (NCBI taxonomy): Eukaryota > Viridiplantae > Streptophyta > Magnoliopsida > Poales > Poaceae > Avena > Avena eriantha. Next base: position 52,113,727 of record OU342746.1, on the reverse strand, counting down.
TGCCGCAACCGCCTCGCCCTAGCTACCACCACCATATGATGGCACCCATGAAGATGACGATGAATTGGTCAACATGTACGACTTCATCAACACCGGCGCCGATAAAGGATTGTATATGCCTTCTATGGATGAAGAAGCCTTCACAGCTTGCGACCATCAAGCTGGTCGGCCCAATACATGCACGCAGCGCCCTGGTCTTCGATGGTCTTTCTCAAGAGATGCCTCCAGCCGCTGATCCACCACAAGAGAAACCAGGATTGGTTTTCAGCCCCAACACACTCCAAAAGGCGGCTGGTGAGCAAATGGAAGTGGCTGACACTGTTGTGAAGAAGAAGCACTATAGGAAGAGAGGTAATAATAATAAGAAGGGTGTGAGCCAGCCTCTTCCGAAGAGGATCCGGGCACAGGACGCTGTCATCGTACCATCCACACAATATGGCTTGCCCCGAGTGCATGTAGCTGGTTATCCGATATTGACTCCGGATATGCTCCACATCACGGTTGGAGCCATGTTAACTTTGTATGAGGGTGTCAAGACACTAGAGGGCATCCTTCTTAAAGACGAAGATCCAAATTACCCGGTTTTCACGGTCAAGGTGCCATTGGATGTGGGCTTCGTCGATGAACCCCCCATGGATATATTCTTCATAGCGTACAAGGACATATTCAAGCTATTTCTCACGAAATGGCTGGACTATAACTTGGTCCACCTATACGCGCTCAATCTGGCGATCAAGATCAAGAGAGAGAGAGTACCCCGAAAATCACGATAGTGGATCCCTACTACATGGGGGACAGCCAGTTGGTCGAAGGATTAGAGACACGGACCAAGGCGACGGCGTACCTCGAGAAGTTCATGGTGGACAACAAGAGGAAGGACACACTTCATTTGCCTTTCTTTCTCGAGTAAGTACACACACACGCTCATCGCCTCCGTAACTTATGCATTTCTTATAGATTTATTCATTTACTCTTTTTCCAACATTCCGTTCCAATTGTGTTGCGCAGAGACAAATACTTCACACTCATCATCCTTGCCCCGAGGTATTCGCTAGCCACGTATTTCGACTCGAGGATTTTGACGAAGAAGAAAGACTACACCAGAATAAGGGGTGTTCTCAATGAGGCTCTCGAGGGCTACGCCAAGAAGGGATGCACCTTCGTAGATAAGAGGGAATGTATCAAGGATGTAAAAATTTGGCACTAGACACTATATATGTATCTCGATCGGGCTCTAAGTGTTTGTACTATATATATGTCGGTTTTCATGCATCTACTACTTGTGCAATGTACTGTTTATACTCATCTAGATAAATAATGTATAAATACTGTATAAATCCTATATAAATACCCGATTATACACCAGGAACGTATTTTACTTTGAATATGTGTTATATAGTCAGTGGCGCATATATAATGCTATTCAGTGGCGCATATGATTTCTATGGCGCATATTAATGAATGCGCCACTGAACTTGCTCCTGTGGCGCATAGGTAGAAATGTGCCATAGAAGTCTGAGACTTCTGTGGTGCATATCTATATGCGCAACATGAAGCAATTATCAGTGGCGAGGTAACATTGGCGACTGGTATATGCGCCACAGAAGTCTCATTTCCATGCGCCACAAATAAGCTGTTTCCTAGTAGTGAGAGGGTATTTTTTGGCTATGGTCTCGATTCCCACACTTATAGAATCTATGATAAACTCTCAAGAGTTTTCGTAGATATTTTAGTGTGTCTTTTGAAGAATATGATGGCCCCAAGTGGTGCATGTTGATGTTTGTGATGTAGATGAAAAAATACATCAAGATGCCATAAGAACAATGGGTGCGAGATTCATCCGCACTGTTGAGGAACCCCTTATGGCAGATCGAGAAGAACTATGCTCTACTCAAGTGGAGCCCTCATCTTCACAACTCAACAAGCTCCTAGTATTGAGGGAATGATGACCCAAGCTGAAGACAAGATGAGAACCCTCACCATGTTGATTAGGCTGAATGCTTTAGGCTAAATTGTCTAGTCTCTCCACTACTCGGATTATCCAGCCCTACACAGTTAGTTGCTCAAGGTAGATTTATTCAATCATCCGCAAGATCATCTTGAAGCCTTCCAAGTAGCATGCCTTATCAAGACCAAGATCAACTACCTAATATTAATGAAGCTGAACCCATTGTTGATCAAGGTCAAATTAATGGTCAAGACGAGGACCAGAATGATGAAGTGATCCCCACAAGAAACAACAAGGATATCGAAACTCGTCGCAAAGCTAGAGTGGACAGAATGCTGGAAAGAATAGACCACACTTTTGAGAAAGTTCTTGGTGATCTTAGGAGTGGTTGTCTACTCAAGCTCAATTGAAGCATTTTGGTGAGCATCAAGCTCATATATCTGTGGTGGAGCCAAAGAAAGTGTGGAAGCTCTTGAAGATTCAGATTGGCTAGAAGCAATGCCCAAAGAGCTCAACAACTTCAAGAGAAACAAAGTATGGAAGTTAGTAGAAAATCCCAAGGAGTGCCGCAATGTTATTGGCACTAAATGGATATTCAAGAGCAAGATGAACATGGTATCGTTGTGAGGAAAAAGGCAAGATTGGTAGCACAAGGGTTCTCTCAAGTTGAAGGCATTGATTATGGAGAGACTTATGCTCCTGTGGCTCACCTTGAATTACAACAAATGGATGTGGAAAGTGCTTTTCTAAATGGTCCATTGCTTGAGTTGGTTTATGTCAAGCAACCCTCGGGTTTCGAGGATCCCAACTTACCAAACCATGTCTAAAAACTTGATAAGGCACTCTATGGACTTAAACAAGCTCCACGTACTTAGTATGAGCACCTTAGAGAGTTGTTGCTAGATCGTGGATTTGAGGTTGGGAAAATTGATCCCGCTCTTTTTACTAAGAAGGTTAATGGGGAGCTTTTCATTTGCCAAATATATGTTGATTATATTATCTTTGGCTCATCTAATAAAGCTTTTAATGATGAATTCTCAAAGCTTATGACTGATAGGTTCAGGATGTCTATGATGGGAGAGAGTTGAGTGTATTTCTTGGTTTTGGGATCAAGCAAATAAGGGGAGGAACCTTCTTCAATCAAGCCAAGTATACTCGAGACATGCTCAAGAGATTCAATATGAAGCACTTACATGGAGCTCCTACTCCCATGGCAACCAAGACTCATCTTGAGCTTAACCCAAATGGTAAATATGTTGATCAAAAGGTATACCGATCCATGATTGGTTCTTTTCTTTACCTATGTGCATCTAGACCCGATATTGTGTTAAGTGTAGGAGTGTGTGCAAGATATCAAGCGGCTCCTAAAGAAATCCACTTGATGGCGGTCAACAGATTCTTTCAATATTTGGTTCATACCCCAAACTATGGTGTGTGGTATCCTAGGGGCTCAACATTCTATCTCCGCAGATGGCTGCCATCTCTTACCCTTAATCCTATCAATCGCTACCCTTGGTAGCGACTACCGTGGTCATTCCCCCACCAGACCAGCCTCAAATCATCATCTCGCCACAAGCCCACGACGCCAACGGGCTCCCGTTGTACTCCACTCCAATGGACAACGTCATCACGACAAACGCCGCAGTCGCCCACCTCGACATCCAAGGAGAAGGCGTGCCGCAGATCTAGTACGCCAAGTACCTACTCGCCAGGGCCGTCGAGTAGCAAGCCGCGGGAGTCGACCCACGAGGGCGGATGTATTCCTGCTCATCGGCAAGCAGGGCGGCCTCAAGCACCCCCCAACCGTCACCAGCTCGAAGATGATCCGCTCGGTGCGGAAGTTTGCTGGTGTGCCGAAGGTGACTGGCAGCGTCACCTTGTCGATCAGGTATGCCTTCCGACCGGGGACGATGCCATGGAAGGTGGTGAGTGTCGACTCGATCGCCAACTCCAGGAGGTGGAGCCTCTTGAATGTGTCCAAGTACATGATGTTGATGGAGCTTCCGCCGTCCATCAGCGTCTTGGGAAGCCAGTAGTCGGCCACTTTGGGCCTGACCACCAGGGCGACTCGCCCTAGGTATTCGATCCTGGGCACGTGATCTTGGCGACTCCAGTGATGCTTTGCTCAGACCAGTTGAGGAAGCGGGGGATGTCGACCTCGGTCACCACATTGACGGAGACTGTGCAGACGAGCACCTTCTTCTCGTGTTTGGTGCCGAGCCCAGTGAAGGTGCGTAGCGAGCCGAAGGCGTTGCCAAATCCGCCGGTGTTGCTTTTGTCCCTTGGCGGGTTGTTGTTGGGGTCGTCCCTTGCCCTTCTCGCCTTCTCGATCTCCTTCAGAGAATGGCAGTGTGCGGTCATGTAGGTGGCAGGCTTCCCCTCCTTTCTGTGGTAGACACAGGGCCGGTTGAGCAGGGCGGCAGGGTCGAATTTCGGCCTTGCCGCGTTGCTGGCGTGATAATTTCCACAGTCGCGGTAGTTTCCTCCGTCGCGGCGGAAGTTTTTCAGGTCATGTTGCCCATAGCCAGTGTTGGCAATGAAGTCGACTCGCCCATCACTGCGGCGCTTGCCGGTGATGCGAGTGTTGCTGTAGCGCATGTCACGCTGTCGCGCGTTGTCATTGTCACTAGCACGGCTGAAAGAACATTTCTTGGTTCCCTGTGTTTCGAGTGTTAGATAACAATACCATGGAGTTTTCACATGTGTGCCAAGTGTGCAGGGAGTGATTTTGTGTTTGGGGGGGCTGGATTATCCGCCCCCATCAGGGGCCGGATAATCCGGCCTACCTCATTTGGCAATGGCAGCCAAGGTGTGACGCTCTGATTGGGGTCGGATTTTCTCCCGGAAAATTCGAACAGGGGCGGCTTTTTCTTCCCTGGCCGGATAATTCAGCCCTTTCATGGGGCCGGATAATCTGGCCCTCGCATGGGGCCGGATAATCCGGTCCCCAGAAGATGATCAAAGGCAGCCAAGGCGCGACGCTCTGAGTGGGTTCATATTTTCTCCTGGAAAATCCAAAGAGGGGCGGTTTTTTCTTCCCTGGCCGGATAATCTGGCCCCAAGAAGACGATCAAAGGGAGCCAAGGCACGACGCTCAGTGTGGGGGCGAATTACTTTCCAGATAATCTGAGTCTGGGGTGGAGTTTTCCCTAGGCCAAATAGTCTGGCCCTCACTTGGGCCGGATAATCCGGCCACAAATGGCTCCAACGGCTCATTAGGTGCATGGGGTATAAAAGCCCCTTCATCCCCTTCATTCAGAACTCTTGATTCATTCGAAAAGTGTTAGACCCATTGCAAGAGATCTCTCTCTAGATCTCCCACTTCAACCACCTGAAGGCTTCGATCTTTGGGGGAATTGATGGAGGAGACAATCTTCATCGCCCTCATGAATCAAGCGCATCAACTCCTCTCCATTCATTTGGAGAAATCCTCAATCTAGTATTCTTGTTAATATCTAGATCTTGTGTTTTGTTATTGATAACTTGTTCTTGTGGCAGCTGGTTGTCATTACGGGAGCCTCCAATTTGGTTGTGGAGTTGTGCCCCGCTAGTTGTGTAAAGGCGCCGGTTCCTGCCTCGAAGGGTTCCTATAGTGGAAAGGTGGATTAGGCCTTTGGTGGCGGGATCCATCGGAGAACAAGGTGAGTCCTATTGTGGCGTGGTGGTCTTAGTACTGCCCACCCCTCCAACGCAGATGTACTTCCCTTAACAAGGAAGGAACTGTGGTAAAACAAATCTAGTGTCTCCACGTGCTTCACTACGATTCACTCGTTCCTCTTTCCACTAGCCTTTTACTCGCTAGTAGTTAGGTTTGCATATAGGGAAATTCTTTATAATAGCAATCTAGAGAATTTACCTTTTGTGTCAAGCCTAAAATTGAAAAAGCATTAAAATTTGAAGTAGCACCTATTCACCCCCTCTATGTGCCCATACGATCCATTTCAATTGGTATCAGAGCCCCGGCTCTTTATTCGGGCTTAACCGCCTAAGAGAAGTATGGGTACCAAGGAGAATGGGAATGAGGTTGTGGAGAAGGTCATAATGGATGACCTCAAGACGTTGCAAACAACCTTGTTGAAATCCTTTGAGACCAAGATGGAGGAGATGCAACAAATGATTGCTCGCCTCACATCATCCATAGCCCCATCTCCATCCTCCTCTGAGGCTGCCACTCCCTCATCCAAGGATAAGGCTAACACCGGATCTAAGGAAGATGAAGTGGGAGTTGAAAAACATAATGGTTCTGCCTCCAAGAAGGGAAGTGGTAAGGAGGACTATAGTGAGGTTCATCACTTATATTCCCCCGACCCACCTATCCCTCATCCTCATATAAACAATAGGGGTGATTGACCCAATCTTACTGCACTCTTCATTTAATCAATTGCAATTCTTAATGAAGTCTCATGTATGCAGCTCTTCAATTGAACTTTGGAGGATTATCGAAGAGGGTCTCCATATTGGAGATCACACCAACTTGACAAGAAGAGAAGTTGTGGATAGCCAATTGAATGCAACGGCTCTCCACATGATACAACTCGGAGTGGGTCCCAAGGACATGCCCCACATTGAGCATCTCAACACAGCTAAAGAATCTTGGGATGCTCTCACCGACCTCTTTACTGGAAATGAAAGCATGATAAGGAATAGGTATGATGCCCTTAGTAATGAAGCTGGAGGATTCTACATGTTGGATGGTGAAAACCATGAAGATATGTATAGAAGACTCAAGGGCATCTCAACAACATTTAGAAAGCATGGAGCCACTCACATTGATGATGCTTGGATAAAAAGGAAATACGTGAGTGCTCTAATGCCTTTTGAGCCAACAGACTTGAAGAGCTTGCAAGGTAGACACAACTACCATCAAATGACTTCCAATGAAGTCATGCAAGAAATGACATCATTCAAGGTTGCAACTAAGAATGCGGAAGATGCCCGTGCATGAGCCATTGGAATGCAAAAAGGGGTCAATGTTGCTCTAAAGGCAAATGTTGTTGAGCAAGATGAGGATGAAAGAATTTCCAAGGGTGTCTCCAGGGACTGCCCTGATGAAGTCAAGCATGCTCATGGTGAGTACATGGCGTTCTATGCAAGGAACTTTTGGAAAGATCCAGCCAAGGCCAAGTCAGAACTTGAGCGCAAGAATGGGTCAAGTGGAAGAAGAGAGAATGGCCCAAAACTGAGAACATGCTACAATTGTGGAGATAGGCTACACTTTGTGGCTGAGTGTCCATATCAAAATAGGGAAGACAATGGTGGAAGGATCATCCTTAAATAAAAATCCAAGGCACCTAGAAAGAAGCCATTTATCAAAAAGAATGGCCCTTACAAGAAGCAACCCAAGATTGTCTTGGTGGCACAAGAAGAATATTCCTCTGCAAGTGAAGATGAAGAGGATGAAGATAGTTCACGTGAGGTGGCTTCTATAGCCACCACATCGACTCCATCATCACTCTTCGACTCACCAAATGAAAACGTCATCAACAATAACGTCACTTGTCTTATGTCAAGAGGGTCCGAGGTATCATCTTCTAGTTCTTCATTTCCTAAGACTAACATAAATATGGATATGGATGATCATACTAGTCTTAAGATGAAAGAAGAAGCTATTGCTTTGGACAACTTTTTCACAAACTTGCAAGGTGAGCACAAACTTCATTTTGATGCTCTTATGAGTCAACTTCCCCAAGCCGAAGATCTCCTCGAAGAAAAGGGCAGAATTGAAAGAGAAGATGCCTTGGATAAAGCCTCCTTGAAGAATGCCTTGGAAGAAGAAGAGGAAGCTCGATTATCCGTGGAAGAGAGACTCGAATCAATTGAGGAGTCACATGAAGAAGTTGTGGCTCAGCTCATCAAAGAACGTGACAACGCTCTTGCCAAGGTAAAGAAATTAGAGAAGGAAAATATTGAATTTGGGGTTGCTCATGCTAGAATCTCGGAGATGTTTGAGAAACTTGACATTGCTCACAAGGCATTGGAGAGTGAACACTCTAATCTAAATGAGTCTCGTGACCAGCTCGAAACTCAATTAGAGAAGTATGATATGTCCAACACCTCCACACCATCTTGTGGACAAGAAGAACTTGCAAAGAGATCTCAACACAAAGGTAAAGAAGTTCTAGATGAGATACTTAGCAAGAAAAGGACAAACAATGGAAAAGAGGGTCTTGGCTATATTCCCAAGACCAAGAACAAGAAGAACAAAAAGAGAGAAGAAGAGCAAGATGATGACCCACAAGTATAGGGGGTGTATCGTAGTATTTTCGATAAGTAAGAGTGTCGAACCCAACGAGGAGCAGAAGGTGCTGGCTAGTGGTATGGATCAGGAATTCTCTGCAAATACTTAGCAAACGGATTTTTAGGGGTTTTTGATATAGCAAGTAAACAAAGTACGAGTAAATAAAAGACAGTAGGAATAAATGCAGCAAGTGGCCCAATCCTTTATGCAGCAAAGGACAAGCCGGTTGTATTACTTAAGATGACCAAACGTTCTCGAGGACACATGGGAAGACTGTCCAGTGCTTTCGCTTCATATAGTCGATTAATCTTCTTTACCTTGCTAATGTACCACCCCATCCAAGTGTTGTGTGGGTGAACCTGTGCTAATGTACCACCCCATCCAAGACTAATACATACTTGTGATTATACCCCTTGCAAACATCCGTAAGTACAAGAAAGTAATTAAGGTAGAAACCTAACCACAGCTTTAAACTCTAAGACCCTTACGTCCCTTGTGCAATGGTTTCCTAACGGGGGTTCAGGTTTCTGTCACTCCGGCAACCCCTACGATTATTAGCCAAATACACAATGCATTCCCCTAGGACCATATAGGTGAAGTGTCATGTAGTCGACGTTCACATGACACCACCAGAAGAAGTACACCACAACTTAAATAACAATGTATTGAATCTTTCTCAACGCAACTCCACTACTAACAACAAGACTTCTCCCATGTCCTCAAGAACAAAACGAACTACTCACAAGACATCATATGGATCATGATCAGAGATGGAATAATGATGTATAACAATTTGAACATAAACAATAATTCAATGGTTCACTCAATAGCATCAACTACAAGGAGTAATCAACACCGTGAAAGTTTCCCCTATGAACTATGGCAAGATTCAACCAATTGTTACAGCAATATGGAGATGGTGATGAGGGTGCTGATGGTGATGATGATGATGATCCTGATGAAGTCCAGCTTGATGGTGGTGTTGATGGCGATGATCTCCCCTCTCTGGGAAGGAATTCCCCTAGCAGAAATCTGTCTGCCGGAGAGACCTTTCTCTCTCGGTGTTTTCCGCCACGCAGAGGTGGTGTAATCTTTCTATGGTCGCTCCCCAAGTCTTAGGGTTTCGGGAGGATGATATACGCCAGAGGGGAGAGGCTGGAGTGGGCCAGGGCGGCCACACCACCTCCAGGCGCGGCCTAGGCCTGCCCGCGCCATGGGGTGGTGTGGGCCCCCTGTGGCCCACCTCCACTCCATCTTATGGCATCCTTAGTCTTCTGGAAAAATAGGATTTTCCGTTTATTTTCCTAGATTTTCTGATCTTTGCGAATTTTGCCTCCAAACAACACCTTTTTCATCAGAATCCTGACTGCAACAGTCCATGCTCCAAAATTTAAATAACAACCTAGGGCAGAAGCACACAAAATTACAGCTCAATCCGACAGACAGAGGTCTCTCACGAATTTTTACGGTGAAGAACAAAAATCTGTTTCGGGACAGCAACTTCCCCAAATATTACTTCTCTCTCATTAGAGGTTGATCTTGACACAAAAACCAAACAAAATGGATAAGGAGCGGTTATTACCAAAGTAATAACTTCCAAGACTCAAAGAAACAAAAACAAACTAAAAGCAAAAACAAATTGGGTTGTCTCCCATAAAGCTCTTTCTTTATAGCCATTAAGATGGGCATGATAATTTTGAAGAATCTCTCGTAGGGATATGGATTGAAGTGAAAGAGAGCATTAAGAAGCAAAAACACACACACATTTAAGTCTAACCCACTTCCAATGCAAGGGGATTTTGTAAACAAACAAGTTATTGAAACCAAAGGCAACTTGCATAAGAAGGCAAAATAAGTGCAACATAAAAACTTTCAGCATAAAACAGGGAAACTTGATATTATTGGGATGCATAAGAACAATTTTCCCTCTCTCATAATAACTTTCAGTATCATGCATAAACTTAACAATATAGCTATCATAAGGACCATCATAGCGATGATCACTTATTCTAACAGAAAACACAGGAATACTAGCTCTCATAGCACTACTATGTGAAACAATATTAGAGGTATCCTTACAAAGGATAGTGTGTCCCTCTTCCTCATACTTAGTGACAAAGTCTTTCACATTTGCTATTATAGATTCATCAACCATTTGTTTATCAGGTTCAACAGCTTTTTTCATACTTTCATTTACCATACTAGCCATCATAGAATGTTCCTTTACCTTAACTGGAAAAGGCATTTTCTCAATATAAGGTTTAGGTAAAACATGATTAGCAGTATAAACTTCAGTATTTCTTGCAGGAACATTCTTAGCAACATATTTATAAGGTTCATGATACTTATTCCACTTCTTTTTAGGCACTTCAATGTAGGAAGCAAAAGCCTTAAAATAAGAAGCAATAGCTTGAGAATCTAAACCATAAGCATTTTTAATATTTTGAAAGTCATCAGTTCCCATAAAAGATTCAAAGCATTCATAATCATAATTTATACCTGACTTTCTACCTTTGTCATTCTCCCAAGCTTCAGCATTGTCTTGAATACGGTCTAGAAGATCCCATTTAACTTCTTCTTCCAATAGAGTGAACGACCAGCACAAGAAGCATCCAATAAATCCTTGTCATGTAGAGGGAGCCTGGCATAAAAGTTGTTGATAATAATATTATTGGGGAGCTCATGAATAGGACATTTGAGCATTAGTAACTTCAATCTCCCCCAAGCTTGAGCTGTACTCTCTCCATCAAGAGACCAAAAGTTGTATATTTGATTCTGATCTTTATGAATCTCACTAGGAGGATAAAACTTTGAATAAAAGAGAGGCACTATTTCCTCCCATTCCAGAGCTTGACCATTCTTCATCAGCTTATACCATTCCCCAGCTCTTCCTTTCAGTGATAATGAGAATAACTTCTTCTTAACTTTATCTGTAGTAATACCTGCACACTTGAACAACCCTCATAATTCATGTATAAAGAGTAAATGATCACCGGGATGGATAGTTACATCCCCAACATAGTAGTTATCCATAACACGATCAATAATTCTTGTAGGTATTTTGAAAACATCTTTCTCAGCAGGTGGTGGCTTATCTACTACCTTAGAAGTGGTAGTAGCATTACCAAATAAGAAACTCAGCGAATTATCCATAACGAAAATAAAGCAACTAGCAGAAGTAAACAATACTCACAGTAGAAGTTTCCTTTACCAGTTCCACTCTCCAATAGCGCTTCACTCCCCGGCAACGGCGCCAGAAAATAGTCTTGATGACCCACAAGTATAGGGGGTGTATCGCAGTATTTTCAATAAGTAAGATGTCGAACCCAACGAGGAGCAGAAGGTGTTGGCTAGTGGTATGGATCAGGAATTCTCTGCAAATACTTAGCAAATGGATTTTTAGGGGTTTTTGATATAGCAAGTAAACAAAGTACGAGTAAATAAAAGATAGTAGGAATAACTGCAGCAAGTGGCCCAATCCTTTATGCAGCAAAGGACAAGCAGGTTGTATTACTTAAGATGACGAAACGTTCTCGAGGACACATGTGAAGATTGTCAAGTGCTTTCGCTTCATATAGTCGATTAATATTCTTTAGCTTGCTAAGTGTTGTGTGGGTAAACCTGTGCTAATGTACGCCCCATCCAAGACTAATACATACTTGTGATTATACCCCTTGCAAACATCCGTAAGTACAAGAAAGTAATTAAGGTAGAAACCTAACCACAGCTTTAAACTCTAAGACCCTTACGTCCCTTGTGCAATGGTTTCCTAACGGGGGTTCAGGTTTCTGTCACTCCGGCAACCCCTATGATTAGTAGCCAAATACAGAATGCATTCCCCTAGGACCATATAGGTGAAGTGTCATGTAGTCGACGTTCACATGACACCACCAGAAGAAGTACACCACAACTTAAATAACAATGTATTGAATCTTTCTCAACGCAACTCCACTACTAACAACAAGACTTCTCCCATGTCCTCAAGAACAAAACAAACTACTCACAAGACATCATATGGATCATGATCAGAGATGGAATAATGATTTTTAACAATCTAAACATAAACAATAATTCAATGGTTCACTCAATAGCATCAACTACAAGGAGTAATCAACACCGGGAAAGTTTCCCCTATGAACTATGGCAAGATTCAACCAATTGTTACATCAATATGGAGATGGTGATGAGGGTGCTTATGGTGATGATGATGATGATCCCGATGAAGTCCATCTTGATGGTGGTGTTGATGGCGACGATCTCCCCTCTCTGGGAAGGAATTCCCCCGGCAGAAATCTGTCTGCCGGAGAGATCTTTCTCTCTCGGTATTTTCCGCCCCGCAGAGGCGGCGGAATCTTTCTGTGGTCGCTCCCCGAGTCTTAGGGTTTCGGGAGGATGATATACGCCAGAGGGGAGAGGCTGGAGTGGGCCAGGGCGGCCACACCACCTCCAAGCGCGGCCTAGGCCTACCCACGCCATGGGTTGGTGTGGGCCCCCTGTGGCCCACCTCCACTCCATCTTCTGGCATCCTTAGTCTTCTGGAAAAATAGGATTTTCCGTATAGTTTCCTGGATTTTCTGATCTTCGCGAATTTTGCGTCCAAACAACACCTTTTTCATCAGAATCCTGACTGCAGCGGTCCATGCTCCAAAAGTCATCAACCATGCAAAAAAAGATGAAATAACATAAGTATCACCTCTCAATACGAAATACATCAATGAATAATAGTGAATTAAGACATAGAATAGTGATGCAAAATGGACGTATCAACTCCCCCAAGCTTAGACTTCGCTTGTCCCCAAGTGAAACTGAGCTCAATAAACATGACCTCAGGTTTATGGAGTGAAGAGTCGATAAAAGAATACGGACAAGAAGCATCACATTCATCAAATACATAGATCATAATAGAAGACAACTCACTATTATATAACTCAACTTGCAATGAGTAAAGGAAACACAATAAAGATACATAAAGTGAATCAGAATTGGTTATGGAAAACTTAGCTCTTGGTCGAAGAATAGTTGATAATTTGTTGGAGTTCACAAATAGCTTGTTTTCAATGAAAGCTTTCAAAGTAGTAAACATCAAGATAAGAGCAATGTGCAAAACAAGGAACATATGTGACATGATTGAATAAATCATCAAATGAATGAATGAAACACACCAACTCAAAATACTTGCTGAGATAGAAGGGAGTAGGTTTACTAACTCAACTACAAAGTAAAAGAAAGGCCCTTCAAAGAGGGAAGCAGGGATTGCAAGTCTCATAAAGAGCTCCCAAAAATTATGATACTTACTAGCTTTCAGCTCTCATTTCCCCTATCATGGGCATCTGTAGGTGATTAAGGTTAAAGTGATCAAAACTGAGGATATGCATTGACAAGTTGTAAGTTGAGAATCTCATGTCCCTTGCATACGAGGGCCGCTCCTCATGCTACTCAAGTTTAGACACCGGTAAGTTCTTGTCATCGTAAGCATATGTGTATCATTGAGAACCGCCAACGGGGTACCCCTTGCCCGATGATACCGAAGAATCCCCATATCAAAATGACAAGGCAAGCAGACAACAAGTATCTCAGCAATCTTCTTATTTACCATGGGAATATGGTGTTTTTTCTCTCTTTCCTCTTTTCATAATCTCTTATTTCTTTTCTTTTTCTCTTTTTTTTCTCAATCTCTTTTTTTATAAGAAGAATGCTTCATAGATACTCGTTATGGTTACGCTGCAGGTTTCCACCATGTCAGCATGGATTAGACCAGCGGCCCAGGCGTTTCTCTAACACATATGCATAACTCAATGGACTTACAAGCTCCCCTTTCATTTCACACCGATGACATCCATAGACAAAATAACATGATATCAACTTGGTACAAAGTACCAGTGCAATGTTGAAAGTGTTCCCCATGATAGCATGGTTCTGCGAATTCACAACTTACAAAGCGCAAGCATATACGCAACATAGGTGAGCACAATGGTTCAAGTTTATTAAATGTAAGAAAGTAAAGTGTGCCATTAAGTTCGTGAGAGCTTTAATCACTAATTTTCGCATAACAAGTTTAATTTGGGAGGTAGACAAAACAAGAATTTACTTGGAATAGCAATAATGCTACTAGGTAGGTATGGTGGATGCAAATGGGAAAGGTTTTGGTTTAAAGGAGTGGATGCACGTGAAGAATACCCTCTCAGTACAGGTTTATGGTTAGCAAGGCTGGGTAGCAAGTACAAGAGTTGAAGGAAACAAACAAACATACAAATGATAAAGAAAAACATGCAATCTTCCTTGGAAGCACAAAAGATCTTAACTAGAGAATACTAGACTTATGAGCAAATCAAGAAAGAAAGATGATGAAATTATTTTTCTCTAGAGTACTTCTATCTTTTTCTTTTCAACTCTCAAAAAGGTGTTGCTACTGACCAAGCCGGGTTTTCCAAAACCAACTAAATTAACTCAATGATCCCAAAGTGATACCAATACTAACAACAAGATCAATCATATAACCACGAATTGAAAACTAACATAAGCTATGCAAAAGAGAGAATGATAGAACTTCTCATTAATATTCCATAACAGAAACTCACACCAAGGGATACATATCTAACGAGAGAGGGGACCCTTACATAATGCAAACCATACTACATAATAACTCTTCTATTCATGATATGACTCTACTAATAAGGTAAAAAGATAGAAGATAGTGATATAATACCGCGGCACTCCCCCAAGCTTGGAACAAACCAAGGGGATGCCAAACCTGATGACGAATTACTCCTTCGGTGGTGGTGGTAATATTTTCTTAGTTGACGTGAGGTAATCTTCCAGCATCTTGCGAAGCCTATTATTCTCCCATTGAAGCATGTCCACCTTCCTCTGCAAGTCTCGGTACTTATCGTAGAAATCCTTAGTGACTCGTAGGGCTTCCGTTGATGCAGGGCAAGTAACAAAAGGTACCAGCCCCTGCTTGGGGTCTTGGAGGTCTTCCTCCATAGGCTCCTTCCCTTTAGCCTTGGCAAACACCACTGGGATTCTAAGCTTTCAAAGAGTATGTCCTTGCAGAAACAGATCGAAACGAAAACACGACGAAAACACGATATACAGACCTCGGGGGATCCGGGGGGTTATATATTATGACGATTCATATCAAAGGGAAGGTACTAGGAGAAAACGAGTCGGAGGCGGAGTCCGGGGTGGACTCACCACCTGGTAGCGCGGCCAGGGGAGGGCCCGCGCCACAGGGTGGTGTGAGCCACCCTGGCTCCGTTTCCGTCCCTTTTTCGCTTCGTAGCTTTCCTTATTAACTGAAAACTGCAAAAATATAGTTGGATTGTATTTTCGCGGAACTTTTCTTACCAGAACTGTTACCTAGTTGGAAACGGACTCTACAGGTCTCTGAATTTGGTATCTAGTAGATTCTTCCGAAGTCATCACTTGAATATCATCAATATCTTCATCTTCATACACTTATTACTTGAGTCATAAAACGTTTCTCTTCCTTATTACACCATTATCTCCACTACCTAGAAATTTCTTTCACACAAAACTTCACACAGTTCTCATTAGCAACATTAGTATAAGTGAAGTCATAAAACCTTTTGAGTCCAACTTCAACTGAAAACCATCAAAACATAAGCTACTATAGCAACTCCTTCCGAAAACCCAAAAAGAATTCAAAAAGGAAATCGAATAAAGAAGCAGATGCAAGAGTGGCAAAATCTATCAAAACAGACCAGCAGGTAAAGATCAATTTTTTCGAAAATCTTCTGTTGCTCAAATAAAAAAAGTGACAAACTAACGAAAGTTAAATAACAACCTAGGGCAGAAGCACACAAAATTACAGCTCAATCCGACAGACAGAGGTCTCTCACGAATTTTTACGGTGAAGAACAAAAATCTGTTTCGGGACAGCAACTTCCCCAAATATTACTTCTCTCTCATTAGAGGTTGATCTTGACACAAAAACCAAACAAAATGGATAAGGAGCGGTTATTACCAAAGTAATAACTTCCAAGACTCAAAGAAACAAAAACAAACTAAAAGCAAAAACAAATTGGGTTGTCTCCCATAAAGCTCTTTCTTTATAGCCATTAAGATGGGCATGATAATTTTGAAGAATCTCTCGTAGGGATATGGATTGAAGTGAAAGAGAGCATTAAGAAGCAAAAACACACACACATTTAAGTCTAACCCACTTCCAATGCAAGGGGATTTTGTAAACAAACAAGTTATTGAAACCAAAGGCAACTTGCATAAGAAGGCAAAATAAGTGCAACATAAAAACTTTCAGCATAAAACAGGGAAACTTGATATTATTGGGATGCATAAGAACAATTTTCCCTCTCTCATAATAACTTTCAGTATCATGCATAAACTTAACAATATAGCTATCATAAGGACCATCATAGCGATGATCACTTATTCTAACAGAAAACACAGGAATACTAGCTCTCATAGCACTACTATGTGAAACAATATTAGAGGTATCCTTACAAAGGATAGTGTGTCCCTCTTCCTCATACTTAGTGACAAAGTCTTTCACATTTGCTATTATAGATTCATCAACCATTTGTTTATCAGGTTCAACAGATTTTTTCATACTTTCATTTACCATACTAGCCATCATAGAATGTTCCTTTACCTTAACTGGAAAAGGCATTTTCTCAATATAAGGTTTAGGTAAAACATGATTAGCAGTATAAACTTCAGTATTTCTTGCAGGAACATTCTTAGCAACATATTTATAAGGTTCATGATACTTATTCCACTTCTTTTTAGGCACTTCAATGTAGGAAGCAAAAGCCTTAAAATAAGAAGCAATAGCTTGAGAATCTAAACCATAAGCATTTTTAATATTTTGAAAGTCATCAGTTCCCATAAAAGATTCAAAGCATTCATAATCATAATTTATACCTGACTTTCTACCTTTGTCATTCTCCCAAGCTTCAGCATTGTCTTGAATACGGTCTAGAAGATCCCATTTAACTTCTTCTTCCAATAGAGTGAACGACCAGCACAAGAAGCATCCAATAAATCCTTGTCATGTAGAGGGAGCCTGGCATAAAAGTTGTTGATAATAATATTATTGGGGAGCTCATGAATAGGACATTTGAGCATTAGTAACTTCAATCTCCCCCAAGCTTGAGCTGTACTCTCTCCATCAAGAGACCAAAAGTTGTATATTTGATTCTGATCTTTATGAATCTCACTAGGAGGATAAAACTTTGAATAAAAGAGAGGCACTATTTCCTCCCATTCCAGAGCTTAACCATTCTTCATCAGCTTATACCATTCCCCAGCTCTTCCTTTCAGTGATAATGAGAATAACTTCTTCTTAACTTTATCTGTAGTAATACCTGCACACTTGAACAACCCTCATAATTCATGTATAAAGAGTAAATGATCACCGGGATGGATAGTTACATCCCCAACATAGTAGTTATCCATAACACGATCAATAATTCTTGTAGGTATTTTGAAAACATCTTTCTCAGCAGGTGGTGGCTTATCTACTACCTTAGAAGTGGTAGTAGCATTACCAAATAAGAAACTCAGCGAATTATCCATAACGAAAATAAAGCAACTAGCAGAAGTAAACAATACTCACAGTAGAAGTTTCCTTTACCAGTTCCACTCTCCAATAGCGCTTCACTCCCCGGCAACGGCGCCAGAAAATAGTCTTGATGACCCACAAGTATAGGGGGTGTATCGCAGTATTTTCAATAAGTAAGATGTCGAACCCAACGAGGAGCAGAAGGTGTTGGCTAGTGGTATGGATCAGGAATTCTCTGCAAATACTTAGCAAATGGATTTTTAGGGGTTTTTGATATAGCAAGTAAACAAAGTACGAGTAAATAAAAGATAGTAGGAATAACTGCAGCAAGTGGCCCAATCCTTTATGCAGCAAAGGACAAGCAGGTTGTATTACTTAAGATGACGAAACGTTCTCGAGGACACATGTGAAGATTGTCAAGTGCTTTCGCTTCATATAGTCGATTAATATTCTTTAGCTTGCTAAGTGTTGTGTGGGTAAACCTGTGCTAATGTACGCCCCATCCAAGACTAATACATACTTGTGATTATACCCCTTGCAAACATCCGTAAGTACAAGAAAGTAATTAAGGTAGAAACCTAACCACAGCTTTAAACTCTAAGACCCTTACGTCCCTTGTGCAATGGTTTCCTAAAGGGGGTTCAGGTTTCTGTCACTCCGGCAACCCCTATGATTAGTAGCCAAATACAGAATGCATTCCCCTAGGACCATATAGGTGAAGTGTCATGTAGTCGACGTTCACATGACACCACCAGAAGAAGTACACCACAACTTAAATAACAATGTATTGAATCTTTCTCAACGCAACTCCACTACTAACAACAAGACTTCTCCCATGTCCTCAAGAACAAAACAAACTACTCACAAGACATCATATGGATCATGATCAGAGATGGAATAATGATTTTTAACAATCTAAACATAAACAATAATTCAATGGTTCACTCAATAGCATCAACTACAAGGAGTAATCAACACCGGGAAAGTTTCCCCTATGAACTATGGCAAGATTCAACCAATTGTTACAGCAATATGGAGATGGTGATGAGGGTGCTGATGGTGATGATGATGATGATCCCGATGAAGTCCAGCTTGATGGTGGTGTTGATGGCGATGATCTCCCCTCTCTGGGAAGGAATTCCCCTAGCAGAAATCTGTCTGCCGGAGAGACCTTTCTCTCTCGGTGTTTTCCGCCCCGCAGAGGTGGTGTAATCTTTCTATGGTCGCTCCCCGAGTCTTAGGGTTTCGGGAGGATGATATACGCCAGAGGGGAGAGGCTGGAGTGGGCCAGGGCGGCCACACCACCTCCAGGCGCGGCCTAGGCCTGCCCGCGCCATGGGGTGGTGTGGGCCCCCTATGGCCCACCTCCACTCCATCTTATGGCATCCTTAGTCTTCTGGAAAAATAGGATTTTCCGTTTATTTTCCTAGATTTTCTGATCTTTGCGAATTTTGCCTCCAAACAACACCTTTTTCATCAGAATCCTGACTACAACAGTCCATGCTCCAAAAGTCATGAACCATGCAAAAATAGATGAAATAACATAAGTATCACCTCTCAATACGAAATATATCAATGAATAATAGTGAATTAAGACATAGAATAGTGATGCAAAATGGACGTATCAACTCCCCCCAAGCTTAGACTTCGCTTGTCCCCAAGCAAAACTGAGCTCAATAAACATGACTGCTCAACCAAAGACTAACACCACCACCAATGACAAGTCTAATTATGATGGTTTTGCAGGGGCTAACAATCCTAACTTTGAGTTATATTGTGATTATTATGGTGATGTTTATGCTAGTTATGTAGGTCCTTATGACTGTTACATTCCTTGGTCTATTTGGGTTCCCAAGACCCTTGTCACTAACATGAGAGGACCCATTAAAATATGGGTACCTAAAACCAAGAAGTAACTTTCTTGCAGGGTTATGCTTCCGGTGGGTCTAAATGGGTACTCGATAGCAGATGCACGAGTCACATGACCGGAAGCAAGGAGATCATCACAGAGATGCGGCCAAATCATGATCATATAACCATCTCCTATGATGACAAGTCAAACTCTGAGGTATTGGGTCTCGGGAAAGTTGTGGTTGCTCAGGATATCTTTCTCGTGGACGTCATGCTTGTTGAGACCCTCGGTTACAATTTACTTTCAGTTCGCGCCCTTGGTAAGATTGGCTTTGCAGTTTTTATTGATGATGATTTGGTGGTACTCTTGTGGAGAAAGTCTCTAAAAGTTGCTTTCGTGGGATATGTCGAAAATGACCTGTACATGGTGGACTTCTCGGGGAAAACCACTATAGGCCTGATATGTCTTTTCGGAAAGGCTGACGCAGGTTGGTTATGGGATCACCGACTAGCCCACGTCAACATGTGAACTTTGTAAAGTCTGCACAAGGGTGGCCACATCCTTGGACTAAAAGAAAATGTTTCCTTTGCCAAATATCGTGTTTGCAGGGCTTGTGTTGAAGGAAAATGCATGACTCTCCTCATCGAAGGAAGACTATTATTTCGTCAAAGAGGATCTTGGAGCTGCTTCATGTGGACCTATTTGGACCTCCATCACATGCAAGCCTCGGTGGGAAGAAGTACTGCCTTTTGATCGTTGATGATTACTCAAGATACACTTGGGTCTATTTCTACAAGTTGAAGAGCGAGATCCAACAAACGGTCATCGACTTCGCCAACGAGGTTCAACATCAACACAATGTCCCTATATTGGCAATAAGAAGTGATAACGGCTCCGAGTTCAAGAACTACACCTTAAATGAATTCCTAAGTGAAGAGGGGATAAGACATCAATATTCCGCTGCGTACACCCCTCAACAAAATGGTGTTGCCGAGAGGAAGAACCGGACCCTAATGGATATGGCAAGGTCTATGCTAGCTGAATTCAAGTCTCCATATAACTTCTAGGCTAAAGCTATCTCTACCGCTTGTCACTCATCCAACCAGCTATACCTCCGTAAAATCTTGGACAAGACTCCGTATGAAATTCTTACCGGTAACAAGCCAAACATCTCATACTTTCGGGTATTTGGGTGTAAGTGTTTCTTTCTCATCAAAGGAGTTCATTTATCTAAATTTGAGTCTAAGGCCTTAGAAGGTATTTTTGTTGGTTATGGTGCTGAATCCCACACTTATAGAGTCTACAATAAGCTCTCTGGAACTGTTGTAGAATCTTGTAGTGTGGTGTTCGAGGAAAATGATGGATCCCGTGCGGGGCAAGATGATGTTTGTGATGCATATGTTGAAACACCCCAAGGTGCCATAAGAAGAATGGGTGTGGGATTTTTCTGCCCCATTGAGGAACCCCTTGTGGCGGATCGGGAAGGACAATGCTCTACTCATGTGGAGCCCTCATCTACACAAGGTCAACATGCTCCAACCACGGGAAAAACTTCTACACCAACACCACCAAATGCTGAAGGTCAACATGCTCCTGTATGCTCCAGGCCGGATTATCCGGTCGACACAGGATTTTCCGGCCCTCACTCAACTGGCGACCAAGCTGATCATCATGTCGAAGAAACTGCTGCAAGTCCCAGGCTAGATTTTCCGGATGACCCTGGATTATCCGGCCACTTACCAATACAAGCAAGTTCGATTCAAGCTAGTGAAGATGCTTCAGAATCTCCCAGGCCGGATTATCCGGCCCCACACATGATCGGATTATCTGGCCCTGAAACTCCTATTGATCAGCAGCCTCCTGTAACGGCTATTGATACAATTCAAGGGCAAGGTTCATCCTCTCCTACTACCACTATTCAAGCTACTGATCAAGGCCAAGCAAATGATTCCAATGAAGACTCAAATGATGAAACTATTCCACCAAGAGACAACAAGCTTATTGAACTTTGTCGCAAGGCTCGTGCTGATAGGAACCTTGAGTTAAGGGGACATACTCTTGACAAAGTCAACAAAGGGTTTCCACAAGAAGGGAGTTGCAAGTTTCGGTGAGCATCAAGCCCACATCTCAATGGTGGAACCCAAGAAAGTGTTTGAAGCTCTTGAAGATCCGGACTGGGTTGTTGTTATGCATGAAGAGTTGAACAATTTTGAACGCAACAAGTTTTAGAAACTAGTGGAGAAGCCCAAGGATTGCCGCAATGTTATCGACACTAAATGGATATTTAAAAACAAGCAAGATGAGAATGGCATTGTTGTGAGGAAGAAGGTGATACTCGTGGCACAAGGCTATGCCCAAGTTGAGGGCATTAACTTCGGCGAGACCTATGCTCTTGTGGCTCGTCTTGAGTCCATCTGTATCCTTCTTGCTTATGCTGCTCATAATAATTTTAAATTGCAGCAAATGGACGTTAGGTGTGCTTTTCTTAATGGTCCTCTACATGAGTTCGTATATGTAAAGCAACCCCCGGGATTTGAGGATCCTAACTTCCCGAACCTTGTCTACAAACTCGATAAGGCACTCTATGGCCTTAAACAAGCCCCACGTGCGAGGTATGAGCACCTTAAAAAGCTTTTGTTAGATCATGGCTTCGAGGTTGGGCAAATCGATCCCACTCTTTTTACTAAGAAGGTTAAGGGGGAGCTCTTCGTATGCCAACTATATGTAGACGACATCATCTTTGGCTCTACTAATAAAGCTTTTAATGATGAATTTTCAAAGCTTATGACTGACAGGTTTGAGATGTCTATGATGGGGAGTTACGGTTCTTTCTTAGTTTCGAAATCAAGCAACTCAGAGTAGCAACCTTCATCAATCAAGAAAATTACAACCAAGACATGCTCAAGAGATTCAAGATGACGGATCTTAATGGCATCGCCACTCCGATGCAAACGAAATGTCACCTTGAACTTAATCCCCATGGTAAATATGTGGACCAAAAGGTATACCAGTCCATGATCAGCTCTCTTCTTTACCTCTACGCATCTAGACCCGATATTGTGTTGAGTGTAGGGGTGTGTGCAAGGTATCAAGCAGCTCCTAAAGAAAGCCACTTAGTGGCGGTCAAGAGGATCTTCCGGTATTTGGTTCATTCCCCTAATTTTGGTTTATGGTATCCCAAGGGATCCAATTTCTCTCTATGTGGTTACACTGATTTAGATTGGGCTGGTGATAAGGATGATTAGAAATCAACTTCTAGAGCTTGTCAGTTCTTGGGAAGGTCTCTAGTTTGTTGGTCTTCTAAACAGCAGAATTGTATATCTCTCTCCACCGCCGAAGCTGAATATGTTGATGCTGCTAGTGCCTGCACTTAGTTATTATGGATGAGGCAAACTTTAAAGGAATATGGTGTCAATTGTGACAAAGTGCCTCTTTTATGCGATAATGAAAGTGCAATCAAAATTGCGTACAATCCGGTACAACACACAAGGACAAAGCATATTGAGATTCAGAATCATTTTATTCGGGACCATGTTGCTCGAGGTGATATTGACCTATCTTTTGTGACCACGAAGAACTAACTTGCTGATATTTTCACGAAGCCACTTGGTGAAGCAAGGTTTTGTTACTTGAAGAATGAGCTAAATATCATTGATTCAAGGGGCTTGTCTTGATTACCCATGCACTCACTCGTACATCTCAGTCTTATTTGGTCTAGATGTGGGCATGGATATAGGGGGAATGTGGTCCTAATTGATTGGGCTAACCCTCCCCCCATAATGCGGAAAGCAAGTCAAATCATTTCTGTTAATATCATTTTGTGATATGTGAGCTTATTGATGAGTATTGGTCATGAACCCAAGATATATCTTCATGGTGTCATACCATACACTCCAACAAGGTGTCTTCAGCCACCACCCTCTTCCATGAAAAGAGTTGGATTTATTTGGATCTTCTTGATCGTTTTTAGTTCATCTCATGTTCTTATGGGAATCACACTCAAGTTTGGCTTTTAGTTGATTTGATTCTTGCAATTTTGAGTGTGTAGTACCATCTCAGTTTGGCACTCTTAATCCTAAGCCTTTCCCTACTCCTAAGCCATCTATTCTTGCACACAAGTCCCTTGTACACCTTGTGGGGGTGTTATTTGGGGACGCGCGGGCCTAAATCTGTTTATAATAGAAGTTCAGAATTGAGGCCGGATAATCTAGCCCAAGTATAGGCCGGATAATCCGGCCCTAGCGGATTCAGTCTTTAAGGGCTGGAGTCGGGGGGAAAGGCTCATAACAAGCAGCACTTCTCCCTTGACCCTCTCCCTCTCCCCATTCGCCGTCTGCCGTCCTTCACCCCCTCCGAAGCCTCTCTGGCCACCGGATTTTCCGGGCCTCCCTGGATCTTCTTCTCCGCGCCTCCGGGTACCTTCTCCTCCGCATTCTTCCTCAAGTGAGTGAGGGTAACTCCCTCTCTCCCCATATTTGGCTAGATGTGTTGCTTGTTGGGTGGAACATTGTCTAGAAGGATGTTGTTTAGCGTAGAACTTGTAGTCTTGCAGTATCTCGGCCCGATCTACTTGTTGCACTCAATCTAGGGGATTGTGAAAATTTCTACCAGCGCCGGATTATCCGCCCCTGTCCAAGCCAGATAATCCAGCCCGGCAGACTAAAAACTAGTTCAGTCTCATATGGATTTGTGCCTCGAGTATGTTTGGACTATGAACTTCTTGCCTACTATTTCTATGTTCTCTCTTGGACTTGTGTGTGTGCTTATCCACATGCTATCCGTCTTGTTCTCTTCACAGGTGGTTCTAGTGCCCCCAAGACCTAAATCGCCGTCCTCGCGGTAAATACTTTTGGGACGACGGTGAGGGTAACTTAGTGGATGGGGTTGAGTTGAGGAGACGAAAGAACGAGGAGAAGCGCATGGCTAAACAGGCAAAGAGAGATAGGAAGGGTGTGTCCAAGAGGAAGGGCAAAGGGCCCAAGATAAACTATAAGAAGATGGATCCTATTACCTACTCTTCCATTCATCATCGGGATCTGTTTGATGAAGTGCCACATGATACTGAGCTGGGTGACTCTCGCTTTTGGTGCGCTGAACAAAAGGGGATCTATGAAGATGTGTATGCTCAGCAGAAGATTCGGCCTATGCATCCCCTGATTCTTGCTGAGGCCTTGGCGAAGCCTCACCTTGTTGATGCCATGTATGTGTTTGAGAGGATGGTGCTGCACCATCTCATGGCCCTCCAGTGCTCCTACAATTCTGAGATTGTGAAGCGGTTTTTCTCCACCTTGGTCATTTGCAGTGATGAGCACCGCATCGTAAAGTGGATGACTCGTGATAGGCCGATGCAAGCTGACTTACGTGTGTTTTCTAAGGTGCTTGGTTATCCCTTCCGCCACAGGGACCGTGCTAGTGGCCACCACATGATCACCCAACTCAAGCCCAATAAATATATTGTCCTTTCTCCGTGCACCAAAGACAATGGTATAGTGGGCACCCTTGTTGGTCTTTCTCCCATATATGCTGCCTTGGTGGGTCTCTTTCATGTTTCTATCACTCCGAGTGGCAGCAACAATGACAGCATCTGTGGTCACCTAGTCTAGCTCCTAGCCTTCTCTCATGAGGTTGCATCTTGCAAGGATGAGTCCGTGCGGTACCAGCTGGATGTGATGGACTTCATTTACCATGAATTGACTGATGCGATGTTCAACAGTCTATCCATTCCTTATGATCCATACGTCATGATGATGATCAAGCACCTGCTCCCCTCTGAAGAATTCAATATTGATACTGTGCACAAGGCCAAGAAGATCTACACCAAGGTTAGGAAGACCTCTCACCCCTCCTCTGCTCCTGAGGGTCTCATGAGGGATGCTCGCAGTAGTGCTCGTAGGCCTCCAGTGCCTCCCATTGCTTGTGAGATCAAGCAGCTGAACTGGTTCCAGAGGAACATCCTTTGCATGGGCGTGGACACCCGCAAGGGCCAGTACGAGGCTTACAAGCAGCGCCATGAGTTAGCTCACTCTCAGCAGATCATCCTTCACCATGTGTCCGATGCTTCTAGCGATCCCCCTGCTCCTACTCCTCCCATGTCGTATGCTTGGTGGAACTCTTCTTCTGGGCTTAACTATGGAGAGCTGGAGCGCCACCTATTTACTTCCGCGGACACTGATAATGATAAGGATGATGACACCGAGGATCTTGATGATGAGGATGAGGACGGGGACGAGCACGAGGACGAGGAAGAGGACTACGAGTGATCCCTTGGGGCGTTAGCATCGCTCTTCTTCCTTTTTGGCGCCTCGATGCCAAAGGGGGAGAAATAGTTTTATTAGGTCTCCAAGAATTTGCATGGGTCGGTCACAAGCTTTTGCACTTTTTCTATTCGTCGTTTTTTCGCTTGTGCCCATTTAGCGTTGAACTTTATTTTGTGGTTTGGTTTGGTTTGTATGAGACTATGTTTGTGTGGCTGTGGATTTATCGTGTGGATCATTCATATGGAGTCATGTATATTATTGGATATTATTATGGCCATTGGATATCTATATCAAGGGAGGCGCTCACTATGGCTATCATTGGATATTCTTATAATTCGTTGAGGACGCATCTATCTCCCTACCGGTGGTATGAGCTTTTCACATATGTTCCAATGAAATAGACTAATAGACTTATACCCTCTTGTGTGTATTTGTAATCAAATGCATTTTTTGTATGCACACATTGAGGGGGAGTCTTTTTCATTCATTAAATCTTCTTATCTTGAGAACTATCCTGCAAATCCTAGTATTGTCATCTAACACCAAAAGGGGCAGATTGAAAGAACATTGCATGGTTCCCTATGTTTTGAGTGTTAGATAACAATACCATGGAGTTTTCTCATGTGTGCCAAGTGTGCAGGGAGTGATTTTGTGTTTGGGGGCAGATTATCCGCCCCCATCAGGGACCGGATAATCCGGCCTACCTCATTTGGCAATGGCAGCCAAGGGGCGATGCTCTGATTGGGGTCGGATTTTCTCCCAGAAAATCCGAACAGGGGCGCCTTTTTCTTCCCTGGCCGGATAATCCGGCCCTCGCATGGGGCCGGATAATCCGGTCCTTAGAAGATGATCAAAGGAAGCCAAGGCGCGACACTCTGAGTGGGTTCGGATTTTCTCCCGGCAAATCCGAACAGGGTCGGTTTTTTCTTCCCTGGCCGGATAATCTGGCCCTCGCAATAGGCCGGATAATCCGGCCCCTAGAAGACGATCAAATGGAGCCAAGGCGCGACGCATAGTGTGGGGGTGGATTATTTGCCAGATGATCCGAGTCTGGGGTGGAGTTTTCCCCAGGCCGGATAATCCGGCCCTCACTTGGGTCGGATAATCCGGCCCCAAATGGCTCCAACGGCTCATTAGGTGCAGGGGTATAAAAGCCCCTTCATCCCCTTCATTCAGAACTCTTGATTCATTCGAAAACTATCAGACCCATTACAAGAGCTCTCTCTCTAGATCTCCCACTTCAACAACCTAAAGGCTTTGATCTTTGGGGGAATTGAAGGAGGATACAATCTTCATCGCCATCACGAATCAAGCGCATCAACTCCTCTCCATTCATTTGGAGAAATCCTCGATCTAGTATTCTTGTTAATATCTAGATCTTGTGTTTTGTTATCGATAACTTGTTCTTGTGGCAGCTTGTTGTCATTACGGGAGCCTCCAATTTGGTTGTGGAGTTGTGCCCCACTAGTTGTGTAAAGGCGCTGGTTCCCGCCTCGAAGGGTTCCTATAGTGGAAAGGTGGATCAGGCCTTTGGTGGTGGGATCCATCGGAGAACAGGGTGAGGCCTATTGTGGTGTGGTGGTCTTAGTACCGCCCACCCCTCCAACAGAGATGTACTTCCCTTAACAAGGAAGGAACTGCGATAAAACAGATCCCGTGTCTCCATGTGCTTCACTACGGTTCACTCGGTCCTCTTTCCACTCGCCTTTTACTCGCTAGTAGTTAGGTTTGCATATAGGGAAATTCTTTATAATAGCAATCTAGAGAATTTACCTTTTGTGTCAAGCCTAAAATTGAAAAAGCATTAAAATTTGAAGTAGCACCTATTCACCCCCTCTTGGTTCCCATACAATCCATTTCAGCGGCGTCTTCCCCCCGACTCGTCGTCGGAGTCTTGGTTGGGGTGCCGGTGAGGCGAGTGTTGCTGTAGCACATGTCACGCTGTCGCCCGTTGTCATTGCCACTCACATGGCGTCTTCCCTCCGACTCGTCGTCGGAGTCTTGGTTGGGGTCCTCCTATGCGTAATGCTTGGCAATCTCGAGGAGGTCGGGGATGTTGTCGAGCGTTCGCTGGACCCTCTTGATATTGGCGACCAAAGGCTCATACCGGCACGCGTTGTTGAAGAAGTGGATCGTCATGTCCGGGTGGATGCCGGAGGCGTTGATCCATAGTTCTTGCCACCTCTGGATCCAATGGCAGGTCGACTCGCGATATCCCTGGATATAGTGCTCCAGGTCTTCGATGGTGGTGGCGCGGGTGTAGGAGCCCTCGAAGTGCCTGACGAAGGCGTTGCGCATCTCCTCCCACGAGTCGATGTTGTCGGCGGGGAGGGTGTTGATCCATTGCCTGGTCGCTCCCTGCATCATCAAGGGAGGTAGCGAGTGGCGAGCAGGTTGGTGTGCCCGGAAATTCCCATCGCCATAAGGTACATGTCCAGCCACACTGTTGGGTTGTACGTTGGTGCCTTAAAGTTGGCGGGATACTTCTACCTAGGATCATTGGTCCGAAGCACTGGGGGCCGAATTGGCTGAGCAAGCCCCTTGGCTCGGGGTCGCCGCAGTTGTTGAGGGTGTGTCTCAAGTCATTGGGCTGGCATGCCCGCCAGGCCTGGTTGTTGACGATGTGTGTTCGTGCATTGATGGGCTGGCCATTGGCGGCGACTGTGTTGTTTGCCGTCCGCGGCTCGTTGGAGGAGAGCACGGGGTTGGCGGCCCGTGGCTGGTGCGGCAGGGGCTAGGGCGGTGGGCAGTTGAGGGTGTTGGTGATTGTTGGGCACTACTTGAGGCCGCCCTGCTTGTCGATGAGCGGGAATACATCCACCCCCGCGGGTCGACTCCCGTGACTTGCTGCTCGACAGCCCTCGCGAGTACGGACTTGGCGTACTGGATCTGCAGCGCGCCTTCTCCTTGGATGTCGATGTGGGCGACTGCGGCGTCTGCTGCGATGCCGTTGTCCATTGCAGCGGAGTACAGTGGGAGCCCGTTGGCATCGCAGGCTTGCGGCGAGATGATGATTCGCGGCTGGTCCAGCGAGGGCGCGCGACCTATGGGTGGCGGTGGGACTCCAATTGCCGGTGCGCGAGGTGGTGGGTGGTTGCTGCCACCGGGTGGTGCATTCTCGCAGTACTCGCGCTCAGCCGCGCGTGTGGGGTCGCTCTCATTGTTGAAGTTCAGGACACGGCCCTGGATGTTGGAGTGTAGCCGGGTCCTGATGCGGTGCTGATGGTAGAGTGATAGCTCCTGCGCCGTTTCCCGCTCGAGGCGGAATTTCTCGCACTCGGCCTGCTCCCTGCACGATGCTTCCTCCAGTCGCAGGCGGGCTTCCTCCACCTCCGTCGCTGTTGCGATCGACTGGATCGGCATGGAGAATGGATCTGGCAGGGCGGTCGTGCTACCCGCCATGTAGATCACGTTGAAGCGATTGGATCTGGCATGAAAGTCCTCAAGAGACTCCAAGCCAGAATCGGAGTGGAAGATCCTGAGGATGGAGGGGTCCTCGAAATCCTTAGGGTTGGAGACCTGCGTGATGGAGTCCTCCCGTAATGCGGCAGTAATGGATCCGGTGACCGAGGCAAGGGTCACCGAATCAGCGTTATCGTGGAGAGCCGCATCGTCCGTGGCGGCATCAGTTCCTGCCGCGTTGCTGGCGGCCAAGTCGTACTCGGTGGCGAGGCGGCTGATGGAGCGGATCTGGTCCTCTGTGAGCAGATCGCGGATTGGTGGTAATCCGCCGACGATCACCGTTCCCGCCGGGTCGACTGCGTCGGTGAAGCTGACCAACAGGTTGATGGTGCCGACCGGCATCACCGCGCTGTGTGTAATCGGGCGCGACACCGGGATGTAGCTGTTGGGCAGGATCTGGAGGATCCTGCGGCTAGCGATCATACGGCCGATGGCGATCGGCCGATCGATTGGCAAATAGGGTCTCATCGTAGAACTCGGGCCAAACCGGCCATGCCCCACGATGGGCGCCACTGTCATGGAATGACGACGGCAGTTGCTACTAGGGGTAACGATTGTTAGGATTGTGGGCAAGAGGTGGCAGCTATCTATGGAGCGAGATGGGGGCAGATGCACATGAGTTTTCCCAGGTTTGGCCCCCAGGAGGGTAAATACCTACTCCTACTAGATTGTATTAGTGGCGAGCGAGTTACAGTGGTGGCGAGCTCGGCGGCTAGGAAGCGAGTCGCTTGAAGGGGTGTATGATGGAATGTGAGTTCAAAGGGAACCCTAGGGAGGTTTATTTAGGGGATACCTCGCTAGGGTTTACAGATATACAACCGAACTAGTCAAGGATTCAGAGGGTTTGACCTAATCGAATGGGCTTCAGCTACGCATCAAGGCCTCCAGCTTCCAGTCGCCAGGCTTGCTCTTAGTCATGTTCTAGTCACCGTCCTGCAGGCCCACTCGCAAGGCCCTTGGTCCAGTCGAAACGTCCTTCTGGGCATACCCCATTCGGCATATCCACATCAGATATACTGATTCAGACTGGGCTGGTGATAAGGATGATAGAAAATCAACCACCGGGGCTTGCCAATTCCTTGGTAGGTCCTTGGTGTGTTGGTCTTCGAAGAAGAAAAATTGTATCTCTCCCCCCACCGCCGAGGCTGAGTATGTGGCAGTTGCTAGTGCATGCACCCAATTGTTATGGATGAGGCAAGCTTCAAAGTAATATGGTGTCCATTGTGACAAAGTGCCTCTTTTGTGTAACAATGAAAGTGCTATCAAGATTTCCTTCAGTCCGGTGGATCATACAAGGACAAAGCATATTGAGATCCTACATCATTTCATTAGAGATCATGTTGCCCAAGGAGATATTGAGCTTTATTATGTGTCAACCAAATACCAACTTGCAGATATATTCACGAAGCCACTTGATGAAGCAAGGTTTTGCTATTTGAGGAATGAGCTAAATATCGTCGATTCAAGGAGTTTGACTGGGTCATCTTGCATACTCAGCTATATCTTGATTCTTATTTGGTTTAAGTGAAGGCATGGAGTGGTCCTAATTTATTGGGCTATCTCTCCACCCATAATGCCAAAATTAAGAAAAATAAATTCTCTTAATATCATGTGTGATATGTGAGCTTCATTGAGGTTTAGAGGTTATGAACCCAAGGATAATTCTTCACGGTTTCATTCCTCACACTCTTACATGGTGACCCCGGCCACCGCCCTCTTCAATATGAAGAGTTGGTTCTTGGATCAATTGAATTGGAGTTTCACTTGTCATTTAATTTGGATTTCATTGCCTATTAGGTTCTTCACAGTTTGGAATCTAAACCTAGGTCTCTTACTCTCCCCTAAACACATTCCATCTCGTATATGTCCCCAAATTTGAATCTGGCTGGTTTTGGTCAAAGAGAGCCGGAGATTCTGGTGTGCAAACACTGGAGTCTCCGGTCAGTCTGGAGTTTCCGGTCTATTAGACCAGAGTCTCCAGTCTAGGATGACTTCAGGCAAGTGACTAAAGGGGGTCGGGGTGAAAGAGTCACACAGGACTCTATCTTCCACCCCGACTCCCACCTTCACACACACCGCCTCCTCCTCCAAAACCCCTAGGACATTCCCTATCGGTGGAATCATTCCAATGGACATATCTGGTACATCTCTTCTCACCATGAACCTAGGGTTCATCCCCTTTGTATACTTTGAGTATTGTACGGATTTGGCCCAACTGGAACCTCGTGTTTGCGTGCACTCTATCACATTAGTCTCAGTTCCTTGCCCTATCTGCTAGAATCAATCCCTCCCATAGTCTTCCTGTACTAACCAGAAATCTCCAGACCGGAGATTCCGGTTCGTCAGTCCGGAGACTCCAGCCTAGGCTCGAGACTTCGGTACGTCTAACCAGAAACTCCGGTACAGGCCGGAGATTCTGGTGTGGCACTCCGGAGACTCCGGTGTTGATTGCTTCTAGCACATCTTGCAAAGTTTTGAGGGTCTTGTTTTTATCTCCGGGACATATGTGCTTACCTGCATGCTAGCCCACTCACTCTATGTTCACAGGTGACTCTGGTTCTCGTCGTGGTCGCACCAA
Organism: Avena eriantha; assembly: GCA_910589775.1. Classification (NCBI taxonomy): domain Eukaryota; kingdom Viridiplantae; phylum Streptophyta; class Magnoliopsida; order Poales; family Poaceae; genus Avena; species Avena eriantha. The sequence goes on along the minus strand of OU342746.1, from coordinate 52,081,848 downwards.
GGTCAAGTCCAAGAGGGCAGATCCTCAGTTTGATGAGGAAGCTGGTCAGTATGTGATCCTGCCATCCAACCATAGGTAGCAGCTTAGAGATGCTGAATATATGAGAAAGAACCAAGAGCGCATAGAGAAGGAAAACTGTGCCAAGAGGGCTAGGTATGACAATTTGCAATCCCTTGCCCACATGACCAAGAAAGAGTTTCGTGACCTATGCAAGACAAACTTCTATGAGCTGCCTAGGACTAGTGATGATCCATGTTATTGGAGGAGGGAGCAGAAAGTGTTCATGACTAATTCTATAGCAAGGTCACCAAGTCCCCTGTTTGCCCTCAAAGTTATATGGAACTCGAGTACATGCGTGCCAACAACTACTTTGAAGATGCTCTGTGGATTACTGAGAAGCTTGGGATGCATGGGCTCATAGTGCTCCGAGAAAATTACAACATTACTCTTGTCCATCAATTCTATGCAACTGTCGTGTTTGGGACTAATCTGGCATGGACCATGACTTGGATGACAGGAAATGTCCGTTGCACTGTTAACTTCTTTGACTTTGCCAGGGCCGTCAATGGGACTTTCCAGGGTGTGTCTATTCATGTTGGGCACCGGATGCATGACGCTGCTCTTGGCGAGACCAAGACCAAGTTGGCACCTCTCTATGGTAGCAAGGGTGTCGTTGGTGAGGCCAAGGGCCTCAAGCCTCTCTACAACTTACTATTGAGGATTTTTCGTCACAACATTTCCCCAGTGCTAGCAATGATGATGCCATTAGGTGTGTCCTTGTCAACTTGTTGCACCATTCTCACAAGGTATACTGTGCGGGCCTTGATGCTGAAGGATATGCTATTGACATTTTGGATTTCATTTTTTAGGAGATGCACCATGCTATTCTCTTCAAGAAGTCTCCCCCGTATGCTGCTCTAGTGATGAGGCTTATCAATACTCCAGCCCATAGTTCACCACTTGCCATTCCTCCCAATCTTATGGAGCATGCCCTGGTGTGTCTCCAAAAGAAAGGGGAAATGGGTCCTGCTCCTAGGCAACCGTTTGAGAGTGAGGATGATGAGATCTCCGAGGCTGAGCATGATCCCTCTCCTCCGAGGGGCTCTAGGAGGAAGAATGCCTCCAATACTCCTATGACTTCTGTCACACGTGAGTTTGTTCAGGATAAAGTCAAGAAGGCATCTTTGTGGGAGAAGACTTTGTGCTGCATGAATGTGGACATCCGCAAGGGATAGCATGAGTCCTACAAGAACAACCGTAGAATTGAGACAAGGAAATCAAGGCTCAAGGAGAAGAAGAAGAGGAAGGGGGTCTGAATACAATGATGAGCATGGGGCTGAACCATCTGCAGAGTTAGACGACACACTCTCCTTTGGTGCTTGGAATGTTGAATGCTAGCTTAATTGTTTGGCAGACATTCTCTTTCCCTCATGGAAAAATGTCAGAGATTTGTCCCGTGAAGGAACTAGGGTCCAATGAATCTTGGTTCGTGAGGGGGCTGAACATGTGATTCTGAAGAAGTCTGGTGGCGGCTACGGTGGCGAAGGGGATGCATGATAGAAAGTTGACACTGGGTTTTTTACCCAAGTTCGGGACCCTCCTGAGGAGGTAAAGTCCCTAATCCTGCTTGGTTGTATTGCTTTGCTTCCCTCGCGAGGTTACAATGGTGGATGAAAGCCTAGGCTTTTAGATCTCTAGGATTCGTCCCCTGCGAGGTGGGAGAGAGGCTACTTATATAGGGTGGCGTCAGCCCTCTCCCCCTGGTCCATAGACGGGGAGGGTCACCACAATGCTACCCCTTATGGTCTTGGTCTAGGGGACTAATTTTTGGTGGACGTGGTCTTGGGCGCTGGACGCTCCTCCACCCGTTGGTAAAGCGTCCTCCTTTGCACGCTCCTTGTCCTCGTCCGTCGGGGCACGCGCGTCTCCTTTCACCAAAATGGCCAAAGGCAACCCTGCCCGCCCTGAAGACGTTCGTCAATCGGTTAGAGTCTTGTCGGCTCCACTTTTGACTAGATACCGGCATCGGGTGCCGCAGAGGCCGGAGCATCCAATGCGTCGGTCGCTCTTGTTGTTTATCTCGAGGGGAAGCCGTATAAACCTCATAGCATCCCCCTCTAGAGGTCTCCAGAAGAGGTGTCCTAGCCCACCTCACGAAGGGGAGAGACCCTTCCTCGGAAAGCCCCCTTGGGGCCGTTGAGGTAGCCAGACGTAGACGGGTTGAGGTACCCCCTGTACCAGCTATCCGACAGTAGTCCCAAACCATTCGGGCCTAGCACCGCATCCGTGTTGCAGTGGGCCCGGACAGCCACAACGTCTGGTGCCCCCCTAGGCGCGGGCCATCCCATCCTCGTTACGTGCCTTCTCGAGAGACGCGCTTCTGAGTTGATTCCTTCCCAGCCCATAAAGGGGAGGACTCCTCAGTTGCGCGGAGATCTGTTCTTCTCCTCTTGTTCTTCCCTACTTGCTCCTTTTCCAGCAAACCGGTCTCGCACACCGTGCGAGATGTCCTGCCGCGAATCTCTGTCCGCCACGAAGGGGAAGCACCCTCCGCCCAGCCCCCCTCGTGAAGAAGAGGAGGAAGGGGAGGACGAGTCGGGATAGGTGTTGCTGCCTTCTACTATAAATACATATTCTAGTCTCGGCCGGTTCCACCCGCAGCTGGCCTATGACCAGAACGAGTGGGCGAGGACCCGGGTGTGGCATGGGTCGGTGGATCAGGGGGGCTCCCAGGCCCTGTGCACCCCTTCTTCTACCACATTGTCATTGCGGGGTTAGTCCCGCCATTCTCCCCCTTCTTTATGGCAATTCTGGAGCACTACCAGATTTGCGCCCTCCACTTACATCCCAACTCAGTCACCACCCTGGCTATCTTTGCCTTCTAGTGTGAGATGTTTGTGTTGGGTTCACAACATAGAAAACAAAAAAATCCCTACGATGGGAACTATTATACGCCAAGATCTATCTATTAGATACAAGCAACGGGTGGATATACATCCATAGAGAACTTACCCTCGAAGACAACAAAGCTTTGTTAACGAGATGGAACTCGTGGATGATGTAGCCATACACTTGCCGATCTCAAGATCGTGATGAAGTCCAGCAAGTCCAGCAGGTCCGGCTCCAGCACGTCCATCAGATCCAGCTCCAGCAAGTCTAGCACCACCAAGTCCAGCACCGCAAAGCGGTAGTGCATCCATGATCACACACACGTACGGTACCCCAACAACCTCTATCCCTCGCTCTAGCAAAGCAGTGGAAGCAGCAACTCCTTTCCAGATAAAGCCACCGGGAACATATCTCTCGCTAATCCGAGACCATGGGGAATAACTAGAGGGTGAGAGAGATCCTTCACAAGGAGGTGTGCGTTGTGAAGAGGAGAGGGGGCCTTTTATAGGGAAGAGGGGGGCAACCAAGGGCCATGGCATGGCAGCCAAGGTGGTGCGCCCACCTCTTCCATCATTCATGTGGTGGATGCTCCACTCACATAAATATGCCTCCACTCACACTTCCACTCACATGCATTAAATTTCCACAAAATTTAATGCAAGCTCTCATTAAATAAAACTATTTTATTCAGAATTTTGTTAATTACTTTAATTAACAAATATTCACATAAAACCCCCTGCAACATTTCAATATCACATGCAGAACCAATTTCTGCAATTTCACCCGAAACAATTTTGGTTTCCATCGAAATGATTTCCAGTGCTTTCTTAAATCTTTATCTGAAACATATTTGCTCCAAATGGTGTCGGTATCCTTTAAGTGTGTCACCCTACAGTTCTCTAATAATGCAGACATGATCGAGACCCCTCTCCGATCAATAATCAGCAGTGGGACCTGGTGATCCGTACCGACTCCCACACATCAACGATGACTCTTGTGATCGTGTGAAACTTTAACGCTAGTAACTTAATCCCTTTGTCTCGTGATATATTACATGTCCGAGATTCGATCATTGGTATCCAAATACCTAGTTTGATCTCGTTACCGACATGCACTCTTTTCTTGTTCCCGTGATATAACATTCTAGTGATCACATCACTTGCTTGCAAGCTATTTCAATGTGATATCACTGAGAGGGCCTCGAGTATATCTATCCGTCATCGGGATGGACAAATCCCACTCTTGATCCATGAGCCTCTACATAACACCTTCATAGCACTGAACCCACCTTTATAGTCCCCCTATTACGGTGTGACGTTTGATGTTATCAAAATACTCTTCCGGTGTTAGTGATTAACATGATCTCATGGTCTAAGGACTAGGATTACTTCGTATGATGTTATAGAAATATAAACATAATGACTTTGATCGTAATGCTATACTTCGGATGAATGTTCATCATATCATTCCACCAATGTTGTGACCTCGTTATTAACAACATCCAATGTCCATGATCAGGAAACCTTGATCATCTTGTTAATGAACGGGCTAGTTTATATGAGAGGGATTACAAGGAACTTTGTATTTTGTTTATTAAACACACATGTATTAACGTTTCCAATTAATACAATTATAGCATGCAAAATAAACATTTATCATAAACATGGAATAAGATAATAACCACTTTATTATTGCCTCTCGGGCATATTCCCTTCAGTCTCCCAATTGCACTAGAGTCAATAATCTAGTTTGTAAACTTGTATATACAACACTAGGTGCTGAATATATGCGTTTGCTGGTGGTTAACATAATCTTCGGATCTAGGACTTTCAGGTCTGTGTGTATTTGCATGTCTTTGCGTCTCTACGCATCACTCATTCTCTAATGAGATGTCATTGTATAAATTTAGTCCTTTGGTGAGATCTTTAGTTCCTTTGGGTTAAAATATGTCGATAGTATTATTGCACAATATATCTTCATAGTATTATCCCACTGTGAACCACACCTAGTTTGATAACAAACTACTTCACACAAATGCCCTCCTTTGCTACTACTATGGCAGTCATATACTTAGCCTTTTGTTGTAGTATCCGTCACAATTTATTAACTTTGGAACCCATCCAAATACATCATGGAATTTCCTTTCTATAATATTGTGCCACCCATAGTTTAAATTGAGATAAATTCAATTTGTATCTTGTGACAAACTAGTATCAATGTAACATATTACAATGAACTATTATTCACTATTTGTCACTAATACATGATATATTATTAGTTATTGCAAAGCTCATAAGAATATCTTTATTATCAGCCAATGATCATCTTATGAATCATTCTAGTATATGCTCATAACATTTAGAGCATTGGACATATCTGGATATGTACATACCATGGTATTATTGATCAAAATCTTCATGTGATTTTACTCACCAAGTATTGAAACACTTGAATCTTGATACACTCCTTTCCATGCAGCAAGAACCTTTCTTGTCGTTTCCATATTTATAACACCCTCGAATCAGCCCTATGCAGATTTTAGCGCTTCCGGCCAAACCCGCATAGAAACGATTCAAGGACGCCCACCAGGCACTTGCGTGCGGGTGGAAAACGAAGTAATACAATTACACATTAGTCCACGATGGAACCCACAGAACATATATGTACAACAACGACTCCATGAGTCAAGAATACAGATATACAGTAGAAAGATCCAAATCACCTTGAAAACGATACAACATCCGAGTACGGATAAGATGCAAATGGGGCTAAGAGCCCTGAAGAATGACCAATGGCGTCCATAACCCTGCCCAGGCCAAGCCGGAAGGGTAACCCTGCTAACAACGTCGATCTCAAACCTGCTAAAACAAAAGGGGTGCCGACAAAGGGCAAAGGAAAAAGAGGAGCGTCAGTACTAAGGCCAGTACACGGCGAGGCTAGAGTTCAGCGGCTCTCGCCTACATAGGTATGGTGGACTGAAGCGGCAGCGCATCATGCACTAAACAACCTATAGAGACTAGATTACTGTCGGTTATTAGAGAGAGATAAGAAAGACCTATTCGGAACCATCCTTCTACTAACACCAATCATACCCATCCTGGTATTTCCCCCTCGAGACCAAATGAGGAAGTCAAGCCGAGGAACTCACATAGTTGGCAATTTTATTTATTCCATTATAGTTGAAGCACTTACTAATCAGATATAGATAGCATGAGTCATCCTGATAGCATAAGTAGTGGGCAGTTTTAGTTAACCATTCAGTTGTAGTTGCAGTACTTACTAGTCAGATACAATTAGCATGTGACGTCCCAAACCCAGCAGTTGTTGGCACTTTTATTTCATTCCATTGGAGTTGTGATACTTACTAGGCAGGTAGTACATGACACGATGCACCCCCAGTTCCACCAGTTGTTGGCACTTTTATTATCCATTCCATTGTAGTGAAGCTGATTACTAGTCACATATTAAGTCAAATTTATAGTACTACTTTAGTTTGCTTGTCTATGATCGAGATACTGTGCTCCAAGTCGTCCATAACCGCGGACACGGCTTTCAGAAAGATTTACCCTGCAGGGGTGCACAAATAGCAACACACACATGATCAACCTCGGAAAAACCAAATCAAAACCCAACGAGGCTTTCATGACTAAGCAATCATAGGATTCATAAAATATTTCAGGGGGCCACCCCACTAAGCTACCCGCAACGAAGTTGGCCGGCTCCGGAACGGACCCAGGGTTTGTGACGACGGCTGTAAACCACTGGGAACCCGAAAGTGTGACTGGGCTTGTCAATACCGCAAAAACGTGGCACGATCCAAAACAGTACAGGTGCTCCACGCACAATCTTAAATAAAGCAGTAAAACATGGCATAAGTACAGGATAGTAATAAAGCCCCAAACTAGTTTGTGGCCCCAAGAAATAAGAAATGAATCAAGCTCTGGCTAAGGGGATTCATGGTCCCATATGCGGATAGTGCGATAGTCAAGGAACAGGTATCAAGTACTCGGGGTCCTACGGGACACAAGTGAGCGTGGAAAAACCAAATAACATCTATTGCCCACCGATGCCTCTGCATTAGTTATATCTATTCCCAGCATTTTAACAGTTGCATTTAAAGTCATGATCATATCCACCCTTAAGCATCTCTATCATTAATCATGTGCCAACCTTTTATCAACGGTGGAATGACAACGACGCGAAGCAGCACCTAAGCAAGCAACTACGACTCGCAAGGCCGATTGTCTATCAATCAATAAGCAATAGGATGTGTCCAAGGCAATATAGAGGCTGCAAGGAATATAAATGGTGCACGGAAACTAAAGCATCGCAACAAGGATAGCAATAGATCAACGGGAGGAAGTAAAGACTATAAACGCAAAATAGGTAGAAAGGGGGAGAATGCTCGCTTGGAAAACATTGCCGAAGGTACATATCCGAAGAACTTGTCGATACTCGCATCCACTCAACGGCCTAATCCGTGAAGAAAAAAACACTAAAAGAAACATCGGATGCACTATTTAATACTACGGCAGAAGAATCGGCATGTTTATGATATGATGCATGACATGGCAAGATACAATGCAATTAGGCAATATTAAGCGGAACCGGGGTCCCAACAATTAATTAGGAGGTTCATATTATTTAGATACCCCGCAATATAAATGTTGCATTAACAAGGCAAAACATGGCATCGGTTCGCTACACAAATTTAAATGGAGACAATATAAGACTAGAAAAGCCCGCATATGATATCCATATTTAATTTAGGTGAATTCCTATTTGAACTGAACCACATGGCGATATGTATGCAAGCATGTACAACTAATTGGACAAGATAGATAACATTTATATAAAAAAATAGGGTTAGGCTCGGGGTCTCACAGTTGGATCGGAGAGGCGAAGATATGGGTCTTCGAAACATAGCTAAAGTAGCGGAAGTAATCGATGCCACAAAATTAGTCAAAACCGAGATCTTCAACTCCTGGCCATCGTTTTCGAAACATACAAGATATAGATGAAGTAGCCCTTGAACAGCAACCGGATAACTCGCAGACGTTTAGATCTTTGAGAGTCAACCACCGAAGGCATCGGGTAAACTGAAACAGAGACACGACTCTTGCGGTCATTTAGTCAAACATGTGGCGAATGAGCCAAGAAGGTGGTCTGCATAGAGCCGGAAAAGAAACACAGCAACCTTGATGTCTTGCGGCGGAAATCTCGAGTCGAGGAGAGCGATGCAGACCGGCGGCATGCTGCTGCTGGCCAGCGAACGCGTCTGCAGGAATACGCAGTGAGCTGGGCAAGGAGACTGAGGCGATGGGACGCGAGGTGGTGCTGGTGCTGCTTCTTCCTGCTATCAGCCGGGTCAAGCTGACCAGATGGTGGCGTTGTGGTGAAACAAAGAAGGCGCTGGGGTGTGGAGCTGCTGCGCTGAGACCAGGGCCCTCCTGGCGCGAGAATTGAGATGGGCAAGGACAAGCCGGTCAGCCTTCCCCAGGACAAAGCGCGTCGGCCGCTGAGAGACTAGATGGACATGAGAGTAGCTTGAAGCATCAGAGGACACGCCGGACAAGAAGCCCGTGCGAGGCCAGCGAATCGGATCTCCTAGCGAATTGGTTGCCGCTGCTGTGCACGCACGCACCAAGGGACATCAACTGGAGCTTAGATCAGCTTCAAAAGGAATAAAAGAAATGGATCAAAGACCAAGGAGATGTATGTTGCTTACCAAGAGATGGCTCAGGCTAGATTAAATCGAACTCCGGTGACGATGAATCAATGTGCTACCACTGCTACCGCTGGTCGGTGGAAATAGAGAAGAACAAGGCGGCCAGGGTTACAAAAGGAGGGGAATTTTTAGAATGATTTGGAGGCTAGGGTTTGGGAAGGAGTAAGAAAGGGATTGGGATATTTATATAGTCTAAAGTAGACTAGATGGGACTAGTTTTGGGCTAAAACTTTAGACGGGTTTTTTTTTGCCTAATTTTATTTTTAGTGAAATAAGAAAATCTTGTATGGTCACGTAACGGACCAAAAATATTATTTTTTTATTATTTTGAAAAGGCAGCTTTATATCTATTAGACCATACGGATATTTAAGCAAAAGAAAATATGGTTTTTAATACAATTAATTTGTGATTCAAAATATGTATTACGATGACAAGGTTTAGCTATGATTTTAGGAGGAGAAAAGAGTAAAAGATAGGAAGGGGTGTCGATTCATTATGTGAAAATTACAATATCACAAGATATGGAAAAAAATAGAAGAATATTTGAGGGGAAAAAGCCTCAAGTATGTATAGGAATAAAGAGAAAGAGAGAGATTAAGGAAGATAGAGAGATTAGCAAGAAGGCTAATAGTGCATGTATATGGTAATATAGTGGCATGTTCACATGTAGAATGGAAAGAAGAAATACCACATGTAATAGGGACAAGGATAGATGATCATAACACGGTTGGATTTAAAAAAATAGATTCCAACAAGAACAAGGAATAGATCAAGCCAAGATTTAAAGAAATAATAGAATGTAATTGAGATACAATAGAATGAAAGGAAGGAATAGATGATCACAAGATGTAAAGATCCACACAAATCAAATGGGCATGATTTAAATCAATAAGGCAAATAAAATGAACCCATGTGTCATATGTGGTAGAATTGAAAATAATCATAAGGACTAGATAGATTGGCAAGTTAGTGATAAAGAGAATTTAAGAGATGATGCCCCCAACTCAATTTGGGCATTTTGACAAATATAAAATAGCAAGATTCAAGTAATAGGAATTTGGTATTTATGGTTCCATATCAAATGGCACCAACTAGAGATATAATAGAGGGAGGTTAAAATAGAGAGGAAGCAATGGCAAGCTAAAATACATATCAAGAACCAAACACAAGTGTAATAATTTGAATGCAATGATTTAATAATATGTTCAATGCAAGGTGGCATGATGACCATGATGATGCATGATGATGTCATGATGATGTAGAAAAATAAAATAACAAGCAATTTTCTAGTAGTGATTTTACCGGGGTGCTACAATATTGAACCCTTTTCAATATCTCATACATGTACGTCTGGCACAACCATATTAGTGCCTCAATCTATCCATATAGACATTGATGCTGAATATTCTGGTTTTGCCCAAGTCTTTCATCAAAATGAAATTCTTAACCCATGTCAATAAAAGATACATTATTTCCAATCAATAATATGTACTCTGCATAATGTATTGGAAATGTGTCTCAGTGCTCCCACTTAAGTTCTTGCAAATGCAAGCATCTTCATCATCTCTGATGAATTTAAAATCCTTTAACATTTTCATCATGGTGAATATTCCAACTCTGCTATGCTCATTTCAACTATTCAAGTTTGCATGCCCTTTTAGCACCCTTTTAATTAAAAACACCTTTCGGACTGTGTCATGTACACATCCTAGGTAAACATTCTATTAGAAGAACATTGTTTTGTTTGTTTAACTACCATATACCAAATTATATGTAGTGGTTGCTAGATTAATCCATCAAGACTAAATATCGCTATGAAAGATCAAATCTTGTCATAGTCAACTCCTTGAACATTGTCGTAAATTCCTTTTCGACATGTTAATTATTTCAAAGATGTGAAACATCCATGTCTATTTCTTTATAGATCCAAACACAACTGATAGGCTTCATGCCTTTTCGGAGGGTCTTCCAAGTTCAAAAGCTTGATTTCTCGTGTATTGAAACTATCACGGATTTTATGACTTCTAATCAGTCTATGGAGTCAGGGCCCATCATCGCTTCTTTGCATGCAGTCGATTTATTATTGTCAAAACAATAACAACTTGTTTATCAAATCTCATTACCTTATTGTTACCCGATGCGTATGGTTCAAATAGGAACTCTAATCTCCAAGATCGCAACCTTTGTAATCACGGGAGCCATGAGAATTGTGGCCGCCACAGGAACACTTTCCAGCACTACGGTACTTAGCACATATAGCTAAGGTTCAATAACCTTATCAAAGTTCTATTGTCCTCCCACTTAACTTTTCACGAAAAATTCCTTCTCAGGAAACATAACATTCCAAGTGACAAACTCTTTTGTTCTCGGTGTTATGGAGGAATACCCAACACATTCTTTGGGATAACCTACAAAGACGTGCTTATCCGACTTTGGTTGTAAACATTTACTTATGCATAGCATACCAAAATTTTAAGAAAAGACAATTTGGGTTTTATCCCAAACCATAATTCATATGGTGTCATTTCAACGGATCACGATGGTGCTCTTTTCAGTGTAAAAATGGTAGTCTCTAAAGAATTAATCTTTAAAACATAATGGAGGTTTTATAAATGACACATTTGATCTTACCATGTCAAACAATGTTTGATTTGATCTCTCGAACATACCATACTCCTGTGGTTTATCAGGAAATTTAAATTTCATGGAACAATTCCTGAAATCTTAGGTGTTTTGCTAAAACTTGTAACTCAAATATCTTTCTTTATGATCGAATCATAAAATCTTTATTTTCTTGTTACAATGATTTTCCACTTCATCTTGAAAGTCTTTGAACAATTTTCAAATGTTTCATACTTCTTCCTTATTAAGTAAATATGTAGATATATTCAGTCAAATTTCTGGAGAAAGCATATGAAGTCGAAAGATGCACCGCACATGGCTACATATAATGGACTATGCACATCATCATGCACAATTTCCAATAAGTTAGTCATCCGTTCCTCTTTGGCCTATGAACAGAGTTTCAATTATCTCAAGGAAAGTTTCACAAGCGTCAATTGATCAAAATCATAGACTCAAAAAATCCATCAAAATGGAGTTTCTTCATGTTCTCTTTCCAATATAATTTAAAGGCGATGTCACTTTGTAAGTGATCTTTCAATCATTTGTCTTCCGACATTTTAACATAAGTTTTATGGACGTGATTTCTCCAACTAGACTTGTAAAAGTTCATCCATCTTTTATGGAATATGGTAATTATTTGAACAACCAATGTTCTCATAATATCGGAACAAAATAACAATTATTTAAACAAATCTTGAAGGTAAGCTTTGATGTCAACGAGAAATACCATAACACTTTATTTATTTTTGATGAACATCATCACATATTCTTTTGCCAGTTACTTAGACCATTGTAGTTCATGAATTGTGTTGTTCCGTATGATATTTCATAACAACCAATTCGGTATCCAATAGCTAAGAACCACATTGTTTAACAAGCAAAGAATACAACCATAACATGCATATCTTCTATATATCTTAGCTGGATATTTCCAGTCTTTTATTTTCTGCCAAATATTTTATAGATTCTCTTTTAGCATTTCATTGTCCTTTTAAAAGAATCTATCAACATCAATAGTGGAGTCATACATATGACACATAGTCCAAAGCATGTATAGTAAAATACTAATACCTTTGGACTTGCACTTTGAAGTAGATCACCATCATCAATTGTTTGGTGTTCTTTCAAAAATCCATTCTTTAGTAATCTTTTAAATGCAGTAAACATTTTACTTACATCTTCTACTCATCCTTATCATGACAACTTTCATTATCAAGCTACTATGGCTTATAGGGACGAATCATGAGTATAATGTCAGTTCCCAAAAACCTTTTGGGAGATTAAGACGTCTAGCGTCTCCAACATTCGCAAATTCTCATACAATGTGACAATATGTATTTTGCTAAATTATACGCTATCATATTGCAACCATAAACATTGTTTCAGATATCAAAATATCTTCCACGCATGATGGTGTCAACACCCGGATTTTTAGTCCAGATGCCTGTTATGCCGTACATCGCAATCCCAGGATTACCACTTTTGCGAGACATAACAGAAGTGGTACCATAGTACATCATCCATTACAAACCATAATAAGGTTCTTACAAACAAAGGATCTGATGATCTAGTGTTTAATACAATCAAAGCAGCGGAAAGTAAACGTAGTGGGGCTTCATCTTCATGATCACATGCAATGCTAACGATGGGAGATGATCCTAGTTGTCATAGACCTCATGCTGTCCATCTTCTAGGTAATCCTCCTCATAGTCTGGCCATGGGAATAGCCAGGGACAAATCCATGAGTACACTTTAAGTACTCGCAAACTAACACTATCATAAGTAAGGTAAAATCTAGTAGGAATCTTAAGCTCTAGGTTTGTTTGCAAAAAGGCAGGTTTATTTTATAAGGATTCAAGAGTAAAGACCTAATTTAGTTCTATACATCACTTAAGGGGGAACTCAGATTTCATGTCCACAACTCTGTTGTGGTCAAGTCAAAGTCATCTTTGAAGTCACAAATCATTTTGAAAACATCTAACAACAGAACAATATGGCCACTCCAACTGTCCATAATCGTGGACGCGGCTATTTGAATAGTTTGACACTCTGCAGAGATTGTACACTTTCACCACAAAATTCGATACATCCGTCAGGGATAACCCTGAATCATCATACTTGTTATGCGGATAATAATTCTTAATCTTTCAATTACACACCCTAGTATAGGCACCTCCCCTAAGAGTTTGGCCTCCCAACCATGACCATTTGTCATCTTGGGTACTGCATAGGTGGACATTCATTACGAGGTAGCCTCAGCTCAACCTCTTTCGCAAGGGAACCCATACTAAGACATATAAACTTCCAGTCAAGCCCTACCCAACTCAGGTATTGTGGTTGTACGGTAAAATTGGAATGGTATTGCATCCAAACCTAACCATAAGTTTTTATTATAGTCAAGGCTCATGCCTTAATCATTTTCATCCTCAAACCATTGTGTTTCACAACACATGTCAAAACATTTCAATAGAATGAATCATCATTACAAGGTTTTCATAATCATTTTTACCAAGTATTCCCATCTAAAGTGATCAAGTTTTATGCTTAGCACTACCCACTAATGTTGAGGGTATTCACTATTTGAGGGTGCTAATCTGGTACAAGTATCCAAATCTAATCCTATGATCTTGATAGGATCCATTCTACTTTCCACTAATCACAATTTATTAACTAGGTAAGAATAGTAGTAAATGGGAAAGTAAAGCCTTGAGTGAAACTGGGAATGGGGTAAGTAAAGTGACATAACACAGCATGCCTAGTGCATCTGGTATAGGGGCTTGCCTATATAGCATGTCTAGATCTAGCTTGCACTGATAGCTTGTCTTGTTGGTTGCAGTCGTTGAAGTTTTCCTCTTCCTCCTCGAAGTACTCCTCTTCGTTGAATCCCGGGTTGGTACTAGTGTCTATAAACACATTCAGTGTACACAATCACCAAACAACCCTTCACTACTTCTATTTAGCACACAAGGGCTCATACAGATGATCTAGCATCATCCCAATCATCATAAGGAATTTCCATACATTCTTATTTCTCTTATTTCAGAAAATTAATTTCTACTCATTAAAATTGTTTAAGATTTAATATTCTCCAACTAGAATATAGGTTCATATGGACCATGTCCTCACCATATATTCTCTAGCTTGGGAATGTGATTTAAAATGATGGTCAAGCATTACAAGATTTAATATTGCTATTTAATAATATTTAAATGACTAGAAAAGCCTATACAACCTTCTTTTAATACTAGTCCAAGTTTAATATCTATAAAACCAAATGTTCTGACATATTCTTGTAGAGCATGGCAAATGTGATTTTTGAGAGGTGGAATCATCTCAAAATCATTTATAGTGTATTTTAGAAAAATGTTTGAAGTGCTAAAAGTATCTGTCTTGTTATTTTTGGTATAAGTTATCTATAATTCCAATGGGTTTGAATCCAAAGGGAGTGATTATATAATTTCTATAACTTTCCAACAAAATTGGAATAATGCATTTTGGTTTCATGAATCTATTTGATTTGATTTTTGAATCTACTGACAGAAACTGATTTTAACTAAAATGGAAAAAGTCTATTTGAATCAACGGGCTCTGCACGGGAAACTAAACGGGCCAGCCTAACTGCACAGCGTTGGCGCAGCTGGCTACTGGCAAGCATGTCCTACTCGTGAGTGACTTAACTAAGCTGAATCAGTATGTTTCAATCTTGGCCCTACGATTAGAACATGATCTAACAGCTGGCGTGCATCGTGTACGGCAAACAGCTCTGGCGAGAACCGAACCCTAACGTGGCGATGGGGGTCGTGTGAGGCTCACATAGGCTCCAGCTAAGGTCGACGATGGGGGCGAATGGGGTTGTCGTTGACAGCAGTTTGAGGCACGGTCACGACAGCTCCTGGGGTGTTCGCAATCAACGGCTCCCCTCCTCGACTTCTACGGCGGACTCCGGTCAAATTCCGGCGGGTGGTGCTCGCCTTGCTTTGAGGAAAGGTCTAGGAGGTTTCTGGGAGAGAGAGGGGAGTGGAATGGTATGGAAATATAGGTCTAGGGTGGCCTCTATTTATACACCTAGGGTGGCGGCAGTGCGGCATGGGTTGGCTTCTCCGGCGATGTCGCTATAGGTCGCATTCGTCATGGGGGAGGGCATAGGTCGGTGCAGGGGACTATGGCGATCGTCACATGTGTGACAGCACGAAAAGTGGCGGTCTCCATTGGCCGGGATACGTCGGTCCTCTGAGCGGGTACGCAGGCGTTCGTCACGTGGTACGGTGGTCACGGGGTGAGCGGCGGCGAACGGTCATGTCTTGGCGGTCACTGGTACTGTGGCGATTGTGGGCATAGGCGGAGAGAGCGAGGCACAACGTGTGCGTGTGAGGCAGCTACGGTGCTCCGTCATGCTCTCGGCATGGCCAGAGATTAAATGGGCGCGGCTAGTCTGGCTCCTTCTCGCCTCGCCATTGGTCAAGGGGTGGATAGGGGGTGGCGGTGAGGTCACGCCTACCTCGTGGGGGTCGTAGTAGAGGGCGGCCCAGCGAGCTGCAAGTGGTTCGTGCTCGACCGGCATGGACGACTCGGTACGGGTGTGCCACTGGTGTAACTATGGGAAAGAAGCTCTCCACTGCACGGCTAAGGACTGGGATTGATTGAGGACAAGTAGTGGAGTTGATTGCAGTACATTTTGTGAGCAATTGACAAGTCCAAATAGTGTTTAGTTGGTGAATGTGCATGCCAAGTGTTCGACACAATGGCCGCATGAATTCATATTTTAAATTTTGAAAGATTTTTGGTGAGTGATCTTGTTGCTTTCTTAGCATTTTTTGGTTGCTAGGATAAGTCAAGGGGAACTGATTTGAGTGGTTTTTGAAAAAGTGTGATCTATACATATGAACTTGATTCAATTTTGCACAACCTCTTAAATAGATTTGAAAATAGTTTCTGCCACTTTGTAAAGTTTTCTTATATTCACTATTACTTGGTCTAGCAAGGGGTGAAAAGATTTGGAAATGTTTCTGTTAGAAATCCTTTACTAGAAACACTCAAAGTGGTCTAGTGGATAAGTTTTGTCAAAATGACCATTTGCTTATATGTCTTTATATTTGATTTTATTTTTATTTGATTCTATTCGTAACCTAGATGATGTAGTATTCATCTTTAAACCAATCCTTATCATTAGCAACAATCAATCATGGCAATTTCAATCATTCAAACACTAATGCAAACTACACATGCACTCATATCCATTTTAATAATAATAGTTTTTGTTAACCCTAAACTTGGGTGATTAGAGCTTGATAAGCTTGATGAATATTTTTGGGATGTTACAAATGTTCCCTCCTTAAACAGAATCTTGTCCCGAGATTCAGGAAAAACTAGGAAATAAAGAGATTGGGATACTCAGTCCTAATGTAATCTTCTCGTTCCTAGGTGGCTTCTTCTTCAGTATGGTTACTCCATTGAATCTTGAGAAACTTGATACTTCTGGTCCGGGTGGTTCTAAATGCTTCTTCCAAGATATGGATGGGCACTTCATGATAAGTTAGATGCTTGTCGATATCTATGGATCTTTGATCGATGTTCTTGAAAACTTCGGTCTTCTCCAGAACTTCTACGCATTTGCGAAGTAACGAGATATGGAACACATTATGCACGGCTGACATCTCTTCGGGAAATTCTAGTTGATAAGATACTTCTCCTCAGTGATTGAAAATCTTGAAGGGTCCAATATATCTGGGGGCTAGCTTTCCTTTCAGACAAAAACGCTGCATTCCCTTCAATGGCGACACTTTGAGATACACAAAATCTCCGACATTGAAGGTTAGGTCTCGATGTCTTTTGTCCGCATAAGTCTTCGGTCTGGATTGAGCGGCCTTGAGGTGCTCACGGACTTTGTGAACCTTCTCTTCAGCTTGTCGGAGAATGTCGGGTCCGAAGATCTGATTCTCTCCTACTTGCGACCAATTCAACGGGATACGACACTTCCTTCCATACAGAAATTCAAATGGGGCCATTTGCAAACTGGGTTGATAACTATTGTTGTAAGAAAATTCCATGAAAGGAAGACAATCTTCCCACTTAGATCCATATTCTAACACACAAGCTCTCAACATATCTTCTAAGATCTGGTAAACTGGGTTCCTCGATCCGATACAATGGTCTTGGGGGTTCCATGCAAACTAACTATTCTAGCGATATACAACTCTGCTAGCTTTGAACTTTGGTAGGTTGTCTTTACGGGTATAAAATGGGCTACCTTGGATAGTCTATCTACTATGACCCAAATAGAGTCATTTCCCCTACTAGATGTAGGAAAACCTATGATAAAGTCCATTCCGATGGAATCCCATTTCCATTCCGGAATCTGCAATGGTTGCAAAAGTCCTGCGGGTCTCTGATGTTCCCCCTTGACTCTCTGACAGATATCACACTTGGCTATGTAGCTTCCGACTCCTCTCTTCATTTTGTGCCACCAAAATTGCTCCTTCAAATCCTAATACATCTTCGTTCCTCCCGGGTGGATAGAATAAAGAGTATCATGAGCTTCCTTCATAATGACTTGTTTCAACTCCGAATCTGCTGGAACACAGATACATCCTTTGTACCACAAAACTCCTTCTTCATCTTCGGTGAATCCATGTACCTTCCATGTTTCGATACGACGCTTGATTCCATCGATACTTGCGTTTCCTTTCTAGGCTTCTTTTATCTAACTAATCAAACTGGGTTGGAGTTCTATGCTAGCTAAGAATCCTTTGCTAACTAGCTCCACTCTGAAATTCTCCATCTCCTCATGCAAACTTGGTTGGGCTTCCTGTATCAATGAAGTATTAATTTACACGGCAATCTGCTAAGAGCATCTGCTACCACATTGGCTTTGCCAGGGTGATAGTGAATGTCAAGGTCATAATCCTTGATTAACTCAATCCATCTCCTTTGCCTCATATTCAACTCCTTCTGGGTGAAGATATACTTCAGACTCTTGTGATCCGAATAAATCTCAGAGCGATTACCCATAAGATAATGGTGCCATGTCTTCAAAGTTAAAACTACGGCTGCTAGCTCGAGGTCATGGGTTGGATAGTTCTGATCATGCTGCTTTAGTTGTCTGGATAGATAGGAAATAAATTTGCCTTCTTGCATCAATACACATCCGAGTCCAATCTTGGATGCATCACAATACACATCAAAAGGCTTCTTGATATCCGGCATGATCAAAATTGGGGCCGAAACTAATCTCTTCTTGAGGTCTTGAAAACTTGCTTCACATTTGTCAGTCCATTCAAACTTCTTATCTTTCTTCAACAGCTGGGTCATTATTCTTGCGATGCTAAAAAATCCTTCAACAGACTTGCAGTAGTACCAGCTAATCCAAGAAATGCGCGGACTTCTGTTTGGGTGGTCGGGGCTTTCCATTTTTCAACATCTTTGATCTTGGCGGGATCAACAGTGACTCCTCCAGCTGACAAGATATGGCCTATGAATCCTACTTCCTTTAACTAGAATTCACACTTGTTGAACTTGGCATATAACTGATGCTCTCTGAGGGTTTCAAGAATAGTTCTAAGATGTTTCTCATGGCCCTCTTCTGATTTGGAGTAGATCAGAATGTCATCGATAAAAACAATGACAAACTTATCCAAAAAGTTCATAAAAATCCTATTCTTGAGATTCATGAAATAAGCGGGGGCATTGGTTAATCCAAAAGACATGACATTGTACTCATACAATCCATATCTGGTGGTGAAGGAAGTCTTTGGGATATCTGTTGCCCAAATCTTCAATTGATGATAACCAGTTCTAAGATCAATCTTAGAAAACACACTGGCACCACTCAATTGATCGAACAAATATTCTATCTTTGGAAAATGGTACTTGTTCTTGATGGTGACGTCGTTCAGCTTCCGATAATCCGTACAAAGATGGTTGGCACCATCCTTCTTATCAACAAACAAAACAGTTGAAACAGTCTTTTTCCCAGCATATCATCAAGTTGCTTCTTCAGCTCCACTAGTTCAGATGGATTCATACTATAGGGTCTCTAAGATATGGGTTCGGTTCTAGGGTTTAGTTCAATGATAAACTCGGTATCCCGATCTAGGGGCATACCGAGAAATTCATCTGGGAATACGTCGGGGTATTCACAGACTACTCTGACTTGGTCAATCGTGGTCTTCTTCACTTTAATTGATGGGGCAAAGTCTCAGATACATGTTCAACTGATACTCCGGTGCTACTGGTCATGGTTATGGCTTTCTTAGTACAGTCGATTAATCCTTGATGTTTCGACATCCAATCCATACAAAGCACTACTTCCAAACCTTTGGTTCCAAGTACTATTAGATTGGCATAAAAATCTATCCCATGGATTCTGATAGGTACAGCCTTGCAAACTTTTCTAGCTTTGGTGGTTGAACCAGGGATTTGAACTATCATAACATGCTTCAGATTGGTTGGTTGAATCTTACTAGTGCATGCAAATTCTTTTGTAACAAACAAGTGCGATGCTCTAGAATCAAACAACACTCTTGCTAATACTGAGTTAACAGAAAACATACCCAGCACGACATCTGGCGCTTCTTGTGCTTCCTCAGCATTGATATGGAATAGACGGCCATTATGGTTGTGCGGGTTTCCTAGGGCGAATCTCTTTCCAGGCTGGACACAGCATTGCTGTTGGGCAGGTGCATTCACATTGGTTGCTGCGGAAAGCTTCTTGGGGAACTTGTTTGAGTAGTGACCCGTGACTCTGCATTCAAAACAAGTTATCATTGACTTGTCTTTCCCTATGACAGGTACACCATTGCTTCTATTCCTTGGGGCAGTATTATTGTGGTTGTTGTTGGACTTTGGCGGTGCACGGTTGAAGTTATTGGAGTTGTCGGGGTTGTTGTTGTTGCTTCCTCAGGGCCTTGAGTTTCCTCCTCCACGGTTAGGATAGTTCGGGCGGTTCATTGGGGATCTGTTATTGTTTCTGGGTGCATAACTTGCAGACAGGTTGGGGCAATACTTTGGGGTTTGGTGGGTTCCTGGTTGATGCATCATTTGACGCTTGTGATTCTCACTGGCCTGGTTGATCTTGCCTTCCATCTGGATTGCAGAATCCACTAAGGCTTCGAGGTAATCAAATGGAATGTTGACTAGCACTGTCTGCATCTCATCATGCAGACTGTTCAGAATTCTTTCTTTCTTCTTGGCTTTGTTGTCAATCTCATCAGGTGCATATCTAGCTAGTGAAATAAATTTGTCATGGTACTCAACTACAGTCATCCTTCCTTGCTTTAGATCTCTGAATTCATCCCTCATCGGCTTGATCAAACCTGGGGGCACATGGGTCCTGCTGAACTTGAGTTTGAACTCCTCCCAAGTCATCATCTGACCTCCGTTCATCGTACGGGTACTATTCCACCATGACCTGGCATAGCTGGACAAATAGTGGGTGGCAAACAACACCTTCTCATTTGCATCCACTCCTGCAACTTCTAGGTTGTTTTCCATGGTCTGCACCCAATCATCATCATTGAGAGGTTCCTCAAACTTACTAAACATGGGTGGGTTGGTATTCTAGAAGTTCTTAAGTTTGGATCCATGGTGATCTTGGTTTCCATGGCCTTGATTATTGTGGGCCATCTGAGCTATCTGTTGAAGATTGGCTAAGTTGGCTTGACGTTCAGCTCTACCAGCTTCACAGTCAAAAACTAGCATTTGCAGAATCTGCAACATTGGGTCCTGAGATGAACTGCTTCCTCCAAGATTTCCACGAGTCATCTAAAAATTGAGATAGATAGTGAGACAAGAGGGAAATTTCTAAGGTTCATGGGTTTGTTTCAAAATCTTTAAGATTTGAGTTTGACTCATGTTTTGAAAACTAGCAACTTATTTTCATTCATTCATTCAAACACACGATACAAACACACACCACAACATACCTAGAAAAGAGATGGTTTTAAGAACCATTCTGTGAAGTTATGATACAATGGGGCCAGGTACAACTCACACCTACGGTAGTGCTGAAGTGCATCTAATCATCATCAAGGAAGGCAGCATCATGCTCATCACTGTTGTCCTCCATGGCTTCGTCCTCCGGGTAGTCATTGTCATCACTAAGGTAAGAGTGAATATCCCCTCGGATGTCTTCACCTTCCTCCTCCTGCAGCTCCTCCAGCTAGATCTCCTGGTCGTGGACGGTATCCTCCAAGGTGGCTATCTTATGACGAAGACGGGCGATGATGCGATCCTTTTTGTTGTGCTGACTGCGAAGTGACTTGCATTCCTTGGTGAGGATGGCGATGGTTTCCTTCCTTTCAATAGATTCAACATTGCTCTGGTTGACATGATCACGGGCATTGTCTAACTCCTTCTGGGTCTCATGGAGCATGAAGTCCATGTGATCCACGTGGTGCCTCAACTCTGGATGGGCTAGCATGCATAGAGGCTGTCCCATTGAGTCACGTCTGGCATAGGGAGCAAAACAGGTTCTGATGATCTGGTTGATGTTCTTAGCACACAAGCAAGCAAGAGCTTATTGCATAGCCCTGGCTAATCCGTCTAGCCAGTTGGTCTCCCAACTTGCCAACACTCGGATTGTTAAGTCCAGATGCCTGTTATGCCGTACATCGCAATCCCAGGATTACCATTTTTGCGAGACATAACAGAAGTGGTACCACAGTACATCATCCATTACAAACCATAATAAGGTTCTTACAAACAAAGGATCTCATGATCCAGTCTTTAATACAATCAAAGCAGCGGAAAGTAAACGTAGCGGGGCTTCATCTTCATGATCACAGGCAATGCTGACGATGTTCATCTTCATGTTGTCATAGACCTCCTACTGTCCATCTTCCGGGTAATCCTCCTCATAGTCTGGCCGCGGGAATAGCCAGGGACAAAGCCATGAGTACTCTTTAAGTACTCGCAAACTAACACTATCATAAGTAAGGTAAAAGCTAGTAGGAATCTTAAGCTATAGGTTTGTTTGCAAAAAGCCAGGTTTATTTTATAAGGATTCAAGAGTAAAGACCTAATTTAGTTCTCTACATCACTTAAGGGGAACTCAGATTTCATGTCCACAACTCTATTGTGGTCAAGTCAAAGTCATCTTTGAAGTCACAAATCATTTTGAAAACATTTGACAACGGAACAGTATGGCCACTCCAACTGTCCATAACCGCGGACCCGGCTATTCGAATAGTTTGACACTCTGCAGAGATTGTACACTTTCACCACAAAATTCAATACATCCGTCAGGAATAACCCTGAATCATCATACTTGGTATGCGGATAATCAATCTTAACCTTTCAATTACACACCCTAGTATAGGAACCTCCCCTATGAGTTTGGCCTCCCAACCATGACCATCTGTCATCTTGGGTACTGCATAGGTGGACATTCATCATGAGGTAGCCTCAGCTTAACCTCTTCCGCAAGGGAACCCATACTAAGACATATAAACTTCCAGTCAAGCCCTACCCAACTCAGGTATCGTGGTTGTACGGTAAAATTGGAATGGTATCGCATCCGAACCCAGCCATCAGTTTTTATTAAAGTCAAGGCTCATGCCTTAATCATTTTCATCCTCAAACCATTGAGTTTCACAACACATGTCAAAACATTTCAATAGAATGAATCATCATTCCAAGGTTTTCATAATCATTTTTACCAAGTATTCCCATCCAAAGTGATCAAGTTTTATGCTTAGAAGTAGCCACTAATGTTGAGGGTATTCACTATTTGAGGGTGCTAATCTGGTACAAGTATCCAAGACTAATCCTATGATCTTGATCGGATCCATTCTATTTTTCCACTAATCACATTTTATTAACTAGATAAGAACAGTAGTAAAGGGGAAAGTAAAGCCTTGAGTAAAACTAGGAATGGGGAAAGTAAAGTGACATAACATAGCGTGCCTAGTGCATCTGGTATAGGGGCTTGCATATATAGCATGCCTAGATCTAGCTTGCACGGATAGCTTGCCTTGTTGGTTGCAGTCGTCGAAGTTTTCCTCTTCCTCCTCGAAGTACTCCTCTTCGTTGAATCCCGGGTCGGTACTAGCGTCTATAAACACATTCAATGTACACAATCACCAAAAAATCCTTCACTACTTCTATTTAGCACACAAGGGCTCATACTAGATGATATAGCTCATCCCAATCATCATAAGGAATTTCCATACATTCTTATATCTCTTATTTTAGAAAAGTAATTTCTACTCATTGAAATAGTTTAAGATTTAATATTCTCCAACTAGAATATAGGTTCATATGGACCATGTCCTCACCATATATTCTCTAGCTTGGGAATGTGATTTAAAATTATGGTCAAGCATTACAAGATTTAATATTGCTATTTAATAATATTTAAATGACTATAAAAGCCTATATAGCCTTCTTTTAATACTAGTCCAAATTTAATATCTGTAAAACTAAATGTTTTTACATATTCATGTAGAGCATGGAAAATGTGATTTTTGAGTGGTGGAATCATCTCAAAAGCATTCATAGTGTATTTTAGAAAAAATGTTTGAAGTGCTAAAAGTCTCTATCTTGTTATTTTTGGTATAAGTTATCTATAATTCCAATTGGTTTAAATCCAACGGGAGTGATGAAATAATTTCAATACCTTTCCAAAAAAATTGGAATCATGCATTTTGGTTAAGTGAATCTCTTTGAATTGATTTTTGAATCTACTGCCAGAATCTGATTTTAACTAATATGGAAAAAGTCTATTTAAATCAATGGGCTTTGTGCGGGAAACGAAACAGGCCGGCCCAATTGCACAGCGCTGCCGGAGCTGGCTGCTGACAAGCGGGTCCTACTCATCAGCGACTTAACTAAGCTGAATCGATATGTTTTAATCTGGGCCCTACGATTAGAACATGATCTAACGGCTGACGTGCATCATCTATGGCGAACAGCTCCGGGGAGAACTGAACCCTAACACGGCGGTGGGGGTCGTGTGAGGCTCACCTGGGCTCCAACTAAGGTCGATGATGGGGATAATGGGGTTGTCATCGATAGCGGTTCAAGGCGCAATCATGGCAGCTCTTGGGGTGGTCGCAATCAACAGCTCCCCTCCTCGACTGTTGTGGCGGACTCCGGTCAAATTCTAGCGGACTGGTGCTCGCCTTGCTCTAGGGAAAGGTCTGGGAGCTTTCTGAGAGAGAGGAGTGGAATGGTTTGGAGATAGAGGTCTGGGTTGGCCTCTATTTATACACCCAGGGTTGCGGTAGTGCGGCATGGGTTGGCTTCTCCGGCGATGTTGCTGCAGGTCGCATTCGTCACGACGGAGGGCATGGGTCGGTGCAGGGGACTATGGGAATCGCCATGCAAGTGACGGCATGGAAAGGGGCAGTCTCCATTGGCCGGGATACGTCGGTGCTCTGAGCGGGTATGCAGGCGTTCGTCACGTGGTATGGTGGTCACGAGGCGAGCGGCGGCGAACGGTCATGTCTTGGCGGTCACTAGTACTGCGGCGATCGTGGGTACGGGCGGAGAGAGCGAGGCGCGGCGTGTGCGTGTGAGGCAGCTATGGTGCTTCGTCATGCTCTCGGCATGGCCAGAGATTAAATGGGTGCGGCTAGTCTGGCTCCTTCTCGCCTTGCCGCATGGTCAAGGGGTGGACAGGGGGTGGCGGTGAGGTCACGCCTACCTCGTGGGGGTCGTGGTAGAGGGCGGCGTGGTGAGCTGCGAGTGGTTCGTTCAACTGGCATGGACGGCTCCATACGGGCATTCCACTGGTGTAACGGTGGGAAAGAGGCTCTCCACTACACGGCTAAGGACTGAGATTGATCGAGGACAAGTAGTGGAGTTGATTGCAGCACATTTTGTGAGCAATTGACAACTCCAAATAGTGTTTAGTTGGTGAGAGTGTACTGTGCATGCCAAGTGTTCGACACAATGGCCGCATGAATTCATATTTTGAATTTTTGAAAGATTTTTGGTGAGTGCTCTTGTTGCTTTCTTAGCAGTCTGTGGTTGCTAGGATAAGTCAAGGGGAACTGATTTGAGTGGTTTTTTAAAAAGTGTGATCTATACATATGAACTTGATTCAATTTTGCACTGCCTCTTAAATAGATATGAAAATAGTTTCTGCCACTTTGTAAAGTTTTCTTGTATTCACTTTTACTTGGTCTAGCAAGGGGTGCAAAGATTTGGAAATCTTTCTGTTAGAAATCCTTTACTAGAAACACTCAAAGTGGTCTAGTGGATAAGTTTTGTCAAAATGACCATTTACTTATATGTCTTTATATTTTATTTTGTTTTTATTTGATTCTGTTTGTAATTGACCTAGATGATGTAGTATTCGGTTTTAAACCAATCCTTATCATTAGCAACAATCAATCATGGCAATTTCAATCATTCAAACACTAATGCAAACTACACATGCACTCATATCCATTTTAATAATAAAAGTTTTTGTTAACCCTAAACTTGGGTGATTAGAGCTTGATAAGCTTGATGAATATTTTTTGGGATGTTATAGATGGCTTCTGAAACAATTCTTTCAGCTCCTAGATAACCTTGATATTAAAATAACTTTTGAATATCAAGAATGATGGATGTAAACATGATACTTTAGATACTAACATTGGAATTCTTACTCTCGATTTAATATTACTTATTAAACTTCATGGAGTAAACAGAGTTTGCTGAAAGTTTGCAATAGGACTTCTAAAATTGAGATTCAAAACAATACGATACTAGTTCGTAAAGAAATCATCCATAATTATATAGTTCTATTATCTCAATTAAAACTAAGCATAAGGCAGTAAACAGATGTCAATGACTACAACAAATTATGCAAATTCACTTAGATTTAGTTTATGACAAATTAGAAATGAACTCCCACTCAAAAACAACATCGCTTGT
The DNA here is from genome assembly GCA_910589775.1 of Avena eriantha. Taxonomy (NCBI): domain Eukaryota; kingdom Viridiplantae; phylum Streptophyta; class Magnoliopsida; order Poales; family Poaceae; genus Avena; species Avena eriantha. Next base: position 52,055,743 of record OU342746.1, on the reverse strand, counting down.
GTCTTTTTGTTGATTACATGAACCGAATCCACTACACCAAGTCTGATCATCACGTGAGTCGGCGTAGCTTCAAAGGCGAGCATCTATATGGGCATCATATCAACTATATGACTCATGCTTAACCTTTCGGTCCGTGTTTCGAGGCCATGTCTGTACATTCTAGGCTCGCCAAGTAAGAACCTTAGTACTCCCGTGTGTAAAACTGTCTTACACCCGTTATGCAAACGTGGATTCAAGTAACCCGATCATCACGTGATGTCTTGAAGCGGCGAAACATAAATATTGCGTACTTAAGGGAGAACAGATTTTTATCTTGATATCTAAATGAGGGATTATCTTATAATGCTACTAAAACACCAAACTAGCAATATAAGATGCAAACATCATGTGTGTAAAGTGGAATGACATGGTCCATGCATATGATCACTATCATGTGCATCGTGGTATGATCTGTATCATTCCTTTGTGTGTAAGGCCAAGGTGTATGGAACTTACATGTTAGGTGTGTTGTAAGAGTATCAACTATACATCAACTTACAACATTACCATATCATGACACTAACCCAACAATGATCTAAACTAGATGCCTCTAATTTATCAATTGCAAGTTTTACGTGGCTTAGGGCTTTCGAAGATAGAACTGGTCTTACCTACGAACATGGAACCACAACAATGATAACTAAATTATTAGCAACTCATTGTAGATCAGATATTGACTATAGTAGGAGAGACAGACACCTGCTAGCCACTTATGTAAAACTAGTTACATGTCAATTGTGGAACTGGTCTCATGTGCGAGGACATGTACAGTTAGTCCAGGCCGCTTCATCCCACTATGCCACCAATATCCAAAATACATAAAACATGCAATAACATAATCATCATTGCCCACATATAAACATATGTGTACTACCCGTGCAATGCACCTACGCATAGATCTGGCTCTGATACCACTGTTGGGTTCACAGCATAGAAAAAGAAAAATTTCCAATGATGGGAACTATTATACGCCAAGATCTATCTTAGATACAAGCAATGGGTGGATATACATCCATAGAGAACTTACCCTCAAAGAAAAAAAGCTTTGTTAATGAGATGGAACTCGTGGATGATGTAGTCGTACACTTGTCGGTCTCAAGATCGTGATGAAGTCCAGCAAGTCCAGCAGGTCTGGCTCCAGCACGTCCATCAGATCTAGCTCCAGCAAGTCCAGCACCACCAAGTCCAGCACCACAAAGAAGTGGTGCATCCATGATCGCACACAAGTATGGTACCCCGACAACCTCCGTCCCTCGCTCCAGCAAAGCAGCAGAAGCAGCAACTCCTTTCCAGATAAAGCCATCGGGAACATGTATCTCGCTAATCCGAGACCATAGGGAATAACTAGAGGGGGAGAGAGATCCTTCACAAGGAGGTGTGTGTTGTGAGGAGGCGAGGGGGCATTTTATAGGGAAGAGGGGGGCAACCAAGGCCATGGCGTGGCAGCCATGGTGGTGCCCCCACCTCTTCCATCATTCATTTGGTGGATGTTCCACTCACATAAATATGCCTCACTCACACTTTCACTCACATGCATTAAATTTCCACCAAATTTCATGCAAGCTATCATTAAATAAATCTATTTTATTTATTTTATTCAGAATTTTGTTAATTACTTTAATTAACAAACATTCTAAAAAAACCCTGCAACATTTCAATATCACATGCAGAACCAGTTTCTGCAATTTCACCAAAAACAATTTCGGTTTCCATCGAAATGATTCCAGTGATTTCTTAAATCTTTATCTGAAACATATTTGCTCCAAATGGTGTTGGTATCCCTTAAGTGTGTTACCCTACGGTTCGCGAATAATGCAGACATGATCGAGACCCCTCTCCGATCAATAATCAGCAGTGGGACCTGGAGATCCGTACTGACTCCCACACATTCAAAGATGACTCTTGTGATCGTGTGAACCTTTAACACTAGTACATAATCCATTTGTCTCGCGATATATTACATGTCCGAGATTCGATCATTGGTATCCAAATACCTAGTTTGATCTCGTTACCGACATGCACTCTTTTCTCGTTCCTGTGTTATAACATTCTCGTGATCACATCACTTGCTTGCAAGCTATTTAAATGTGATATCACCGAGAGGGCCCCGAGTATATCTATCCGTCATCAGATGGAAAAATCCCACTCTTGATCCATGAGCCTCTACATAACACCTTCGTACGACTGAACCCACCTTTATAGTCACCTTGTTATGGTGTGACGTTTGATGTTATCAAGATACTCTTCCGGTGTTAGTGATCTCATGGTCTAAGGACTTGGGTTATTTTGTATGATGTTATAGCAATATAAACATAATGTCTTTGATTGTAATGCTATACTTTGGATGAATGTTCATCACATCATTCCACCAATGTTGTGACCTCGTTATTAACAACATCCAATGTCCATGATCAGGAAACCTTGATCATCTTGTTAATCAACGAGCTAGTTTATATGAGAGGCATTACTAGGATCTTTGTATTTTTTTATTAAACACACATGTATTAACATTTCCAATTAATACAATTATAGCATGCAAAATAAACATTTTATCATAAACATGGAATAAGATAATAACCACTTTATTATTGCCTCTCGGGCATATCCCCTTTAGTTTATGGGGGTGAGCCTTCTGTGGCGCTGCTGTGTCACATGTACGCTCTCTGCCTCACCTCCCCCAAGCATGCCGCCGACTGCACCTCCTTCATGAAGGAGGGGCCGTTCGGCCTCCCGATGGGCTGGACGGAACGTGTGGATGACTTCTGGAAGCAATGGTTCTTGATGGACGTAGTGGAGGATAGTCTCCGCCCTGCTCCCTCTACTGCGCTGGCAGAGAAAGTCAACAGCCGATGGTTGGTGGTAGCCTTGGAGGGGGACAAGATGGATGCTCTCATCGCTCGCATCGAGAAAATCAACTCCTCAGGCCTGACGAGACCTATTGTAGCCATGGAGTTCATACGCCTCAGGATCGCTCGACTGCAGAAGCACAACAAGGACCTACGGGATTTCTTCGTGGGGGACCGCGTGGCCCTTGGGGACGGTGTCACCGATGATTCCATCATGGCAGGCCTTATCCACGAGCTCCTACACACCCTAGGTGCCTCCGAGCTCCCCGAGGGGGTCACCCCCTTTTACCTCGATCCTCGTGAGGGGGAGATTTGGGCCACCCTGCCCCGTTTGACGAGTGGGGAATCGTCACGCCAGGCAGCGTGGGTGAGCGTCTTAATCCTTTGGACGCGGCTTCCTCCATCGCCACCTCATCTGAGGGCTCTCTCGGGCCCATGGCAGGCAAGGTCACTAGAGCGAAGGCCCCTTCTTCGAAGAAGGTCACGCCTAGAGGCGACGAGCTCCGTCCCGCGGGAGGCTTTCTTCCCCTTGAAACAAAACAGGGCCGGTGGCGCGTGAAGTCCTCAACCAGGGGCGGCAGCAGGTATCGTTCGATAGCCTGCTACTTCTTTTTGTGCCCTTTGACCTTAGCTCACTCGCAGTATCCCTTGAAGTGACGACCACTCGTGGAAGCAGCCCCGAGTGAAGAGGACCACCTCCCAGAAGATCCGGCCGGTGGTACACCCATTGGCCCTATCGAGTGAGGCCCTGGCTACGCTGATGGCTCCTGTGGAGGAGGCAGCTATCTCCCCTCTGCAGGCAGCCCCCACCTTGGTCATCTCAGGGCCTTCGACCTTGCCGGCGACTGAAGTGGGCGGTGGGCGCTTCCCAGGCTCGCCCTAGAGGTCGTCTCTCCGGCCGTGGACCAGGAAACGGGCGCCTGGGGGCCAGCCGATGCGGGCGCGGGGAAAGGGCCACTGGAGGGTGAGGCTGCTGTGGGCCAGACATCCCCTGGGTCGGCCCCCATGACCCCTCCGCGCTCGCCAGGCGCTCCATAGGAGGCTCCTCTTGATGCACCACCTAGTGGGTCTCGGGCCTTGGACGTGGCCGAGCCGGGATATCCCCCCCGTACCGAGCTCTTGGGGAAGCTTGTCTCCCGCCTCCATGCTAAGTTGGACCAGTTCCTAGTAGACGCGATTCGCGAGGACCGTCGGCTAACCCGGGAATGGGGGCAACTCGCAGAGGCTCAGAGAATAGTGGACTTGGAGAGGGAGCGTGCTTGCGTGGACGCTGAGGGCGGACTGCAGAACATGTTGGCCTAGGCGGCAAAGATCTTTGCTGACACCAAAGACCAAGCGTCTCGAATCAGGGAAGCCTTATTGGTCCGGGAGAAAGACGTCTCCGCACGGGAGGTGGCGGTGGCCTAATACCAGAAGGAGCTCGAGGCTCGGTCACTGGAGGCTGGCACCAAGCTATCGGAAGCCTAGGGGGCCCATGCCCGGGAGCAAGAGGAGATCTCCAAGCTACGGGACGCCCTTGCCGAGGAGAAGGCACTTCAGAGGGGCTCGCTTCAGGAGAGCTCCGGGGCGAGGTCAAGGCCCTGAAAGAGTCCCCTGCCGCTGCCGCACAGGCCGAGGAGGGGTGCGCGCGGTTCTCCTGTGAGGTGTTGGAGGCCCGTCGCCCATCCTTCCATACCCATGCAGGGCAGGGTGATGCGGTCCTCCCGCTTTTGGGGGTCAAAGACTTTACCGCGCCAGAGCTCAAAGTCGGCCGCGAGGTTGAGGCGCTTCTGGAGCTTGCCCGTAGGGTCCTGAGCTCCTTGAGCACGGCAGTGCAGGCCCTGGACGGCTTTATCTCCCTGGAGTGCGAGGAGATGCTGACTTCCATGGGGAAGTCCCTCTTCATCAACCTCCTACAGCTGTGGCCCGACCTCGACTATCTCTAGTCGTGCGTCAATCGGCTGCAGTGCTAGCTCTCGAGGTGAGGGTTTCCCCACTCATTATCCTGTTGGTCGAGACGTTCCCACGCATGGTGGATGATGAAGAGGAGCCGGGACTAACAACATAGGTGACTCCACAGTGCCCAGAGAGGAAGGGGATCCTTGCCAGGCAAGCACTGAGGGTACTACTGGGGAGCTTTAGCTCTTATTTATGTAATGCTCGAGGAGCGAGTTAGGACTTCATCATTTCCTTGCCAGGACTTGTAAAGTACCCTTCCCGGGGTTGGGGTCCTTCACCTTCTCTTGTGAAGGTGACCGTTGGCTCGCACACCACTTGAGGGGCAATCTCAAGGGTCACCCTGCTAGCCCTCCTCTCAAGGAGGTCACGGGGCGTGTACCTGTCCCATAGGTCCCTCGAGGAGGAGGCCGTAGGCTCTGTACATTAAGTATTGCCCATAAGTTCCTCAAGGAGGTGACCGTAGGGCGCGTACTTTCCCTGTATAATCCCTCGAAGAGGTAACCGTAGGTTCTGCACGCCACTTGAGGGATAGTCTCAAGGGTCGCCCCACTAGCCCCCCTTCCGAGGGGGTCGCGGGGCTTGTACCTATCCCATAGGTATCTCAAGGAGGAGGCTGTAGGCTCTGTACGTTCAAGTCCGCCACGTAAGTCCCTCGAGGAGGTGACTGTAGGGCATGTACTTTCCCTGTATAGTCCCTCGAAGAGGTAACCATAGGTTCCACATAGTGTATTCTTTTCTTTTGCACGTCGTGTGAGGATCGTTAAGCAATGGGAACCGTCGTTGAGGTGACTTATTGCCAGAGCCAGTCTGTAAGTTCAGAGCTCAGCACTCTAGGCTCCTGTGCTGACCGAGGATGGCAGCGGCGGTAGGCACCGTGACCAGCCCCCGCTCACGCGGCATGACAAAAGGAGAAGAACCACAAAAGGAGCAAACGAAGATGCAAATGGGGAAAGTAGCAAGAAAAATAGAGGTGAGGACGAGGTATTGCTCAGGAAGTCTTAACATCACCCAAGGGGCTGGCTTCTTGTGACCGTTGTTACCGTGAGGTCGGCTCGGGGGTAGAACTTGCGAAGGTGCTAGATGTTCCAGGGGTTGGCGATTGGGACGCCCTCCTCTGTTTCCAGCCGTGCTACGCCTGGTCTTGCGACGTGGGCGACCCTAAAAGGGCCCTCCCACATTGGAGATAGCTTGTGAAGGCCTTTGTGAGAGAGGACGGGTGAAGAACCAGGTCCCCCACCTCCAGGGTATGAGCGCATATGTTGCGGCAGTGGTATCGATATAGCGCTTACTGGTATCTGGCCGCTCGCACGCTGGCCTTGTGGCGAGCATCCTCAAGAAGGTTGAGCCTATCATGGTGCAGCTCCTCCAGTGCTATTTCGTTGAAGGTGAGCACCCGAGGGGAGCTATGCTTGATCTTTGCAGGGATGACAGGTTCAGCACCATATAAGAGGAAGAAAGGGGTCTCACCCGTCGGTTTGGTTGCGGTGGTTTGGATGGACCATAGCACCCCGAGAGGGCGTCCAGCCATCCCTGCCCGTATTCTTTGAGCTTGCGACAGAAAATCTTGGTCTTGAGGCCCCTCAAGACCTTTGCGTTTGTTCGCTCTGCTTGCCCGTTGCTGCGGGGATGGGCGACTAATGCATAGCAGATCCTAGTGTTGATATCCTCGTAGTAAGCCTGGAACTGGCCGTTGGTGAACTGGCTTCCGTTGTCGGTGATGATGTGGTTAGGGACCCCGAAGCGGCATACCAGGCCTTGAATGAACTTCACCGCCGAGCATGCTGGGATGGTTCTGACTCGTTCCACCTCGGCCCATTTGGTGAAATTGTCGATGGCGACGTAGAGGTACCGGTAGCCCCCGGGTGCCCTCGGGAATGGCCCCAAGATGTCCAGCCCCCACACCACAAACGGCCACGAGAGCAGGATGGTTTGCAGTTGTTGCGCCGGCTGGTGTATTTGCTTGGCGTGGAACTGGAAGGCTTCGCATGACTTCACTAGCTCGGAGGCATCGGTGAGCGCGGTGAGCCAGTAGAAGCCACTGCGGAAGGCCTTTCCAGCTAGGGTGCTTGCCAAGGCATGGTGGCTGCACTCCCATGCGTGGATGTCGGTTAGCAGCTCTCGCCCTTTGTCGCTAGAGATGCACCAGAGGGGCGGTAGCAATAGAGGTCCCCATCCACCATGCAGTACTTCTTTGCCCAGCGCACCAGGCTTTCCGCAGCGTCCTTGCTATCCGGGAGGATTCCGTCCTATAGGTATCCCTTGAGTTCGGTGATCTAGCTCTTCTCCTGAGCAGTGACCGGCAGGACGAGCCTGCCTCTTGAAGGCAAGCCACAGTCGGGTGAGCATGTGGATGGTTGGGGTGGGAGCTCCTCTGCTTGGGCGGTTTCCTTCCCGGGGGGTGGCTGAGGGTTTAATCAGCCTTTCCTCAAAGACCCCTAGCTGTTGTGGCTCCCACCTGGATGCGCGCTTGGTGATCTCGTCCGCCTCATAGTTGTTGATGGCTCTGAAATATAGCCATCTACGTCCACATTTAAATTGGATATTAATCATATTTTTGATGAAATATCTCTCTAAACCCTGCCACTAATGCTAATATTCATAGGGGGTATGCAATCCTTTCTTCTTGTATTTTTCCTGCGCAGATAATGTCGTTTAAAGGAGGGAATCACTACATTAAATTCGAACATACGAGATTTCCAACAACTAGAAGAAACCAGGAGCCGAAGGATGGAGGTAGACGCCGTAACGACCAACTATTCGGCCGAAGCAAAACTTCCGACCGTATTGCTCCGGTCGTATAGTTGGCGTCGCCACCGTTAGGTCAAACAGAACAACTTTCGTGAAGGGACCCCTATATAAAGAAGCCTCAGGCGACGGGAAAACATCTCTCTCGCTACGCCCAGAACTCCCTAAGAATCCATACCTTGCCAAAAATCCACCTCCAGATCTCCAAACCCTTCTCCATCTCCATAGCCATACTCCACCACATTTAATAGTAGATATCTTCTTCGATTGGCGACATTGTAAGCCTATTGCTATCAATCTTATGATTTTCATTACAATGTTTGTGATTATTGATCTCATCTCTATGTGTGAGTAATTCTCCTTGGGCTAAGAGCTTCGGCCTAGCCATGTAGCAATTGCGCATGTCATTTATCATAGATGGGATCATGTATTAGTTTGTATGACGTGATGATTTTTGTATCCTCTCTTGCCTCAATCCAAGGACTTGTCAGGTACCCAATACCCCGAGGGTTGAGACAGGTATTGGGAGTATGAGTGATGACAGATCTACAGGTTGGGAATCCTAGTGACAGAAGGGGTAGTACGGCTATATGTGAGGGATTTCCTTGGGATTAACGGTGACATCACTATGCATATCATTAGTTCTCTTTCTTCTATGGATGAGACTAGTAGGTTATTGCTATAAGCGGTTGTGTAGGCAATAGAAATTATGGATGCACTGCCCACATATAACTTATCTTGCTCTAACAAGTACACGCATACTTTATTTCTATCTTTTATTTCCATCGGATGTTATTGCATAGCTACAGGTGAAACCGAACGCCCTAGGCCCTCTCTCCATCATCGACAACAACAAAAAGACGCAAGCTACTGGTCCGATAAAAACAAAAAATAAATTCTAAAACTCCCGAAAGTCCGTTAAAGTAACTTCATTGTGCATTCGCTTCCCGTGGATTCGATAACCTACGTCTACTAGGGAAAAAGAGCTATACTACATCTGTAATCTAGATCGAAGGTATCAACCCATTTTCTGGCACAGTTGTCGGGGAAGCAATAGCTACCCTGGTGAGGTTATTAGGAAACTTGCTAGTTTTAATTCTTGTTTTTAATTTTGTTAGTTTGCTTTTAGTCTTTATTTGATAAACCAAAAAGTTAGTTAGTATTTAAATTCTTGTTTTTACTGTTACAATTTTTAAATCTAAGAAAACCCAAAAACATAGGAAGTTTGGCTGAAAAGAATCTTGGGGAGTTTGCTACTCCCAATAATGATTATTTGCCTACTCCTATCACTTAGCCAGTAATCGCTGCTGGTGACTATGAAATTAAGCCCCATTACTTAAGTTTGGTTCAATAGAATCAATTTGGAGGCTCTGCTTTTGAAGACGCGGGTATGCACTTAAATACTTTCACTGAAATATGTGATATGATGCGTATAAAAGACATTGACCCTGATGCGGTCAAATTACACCTATTTCCTTTCTCTCTAAGAGGAAGAGCTAAAGAATGGTTGCTATCTTTGCCTAAAAATACTATTACATCATAGGTGGGGTGTACTTCTTTATTTATGACTAAATTTTTCCCACCTGCAAAGACTATGCAACTTTGATCTAATATTACTGGCTTTAGACAGGAAGAGCGTGAGCCACTAGCGCTTGCATGGGAGAGGATGAAGGAATGCCTAAGAAACTATCCTAGTCATGGGATGGAAGATTGGTTAATCCTCCATTTATTTTATAATGCTCTCAATCAGGTGTCTAAGTCTATGCTTGATACTGCAGCTAGAGGAACATTAATGGGTAAACATATTACCGAAGCAAAGCAGCGGCTAGACAATATGCAAGACAACCATGCCCAATGGCATGTGGAAAGATCAAACATGAAGAAGGTGAACTCTATATCACCACATGAGAATGAAGATCTCAATGCTAAGTTGGATGAGCTCATACCAGCCATAAAAGGTAAGGAAACTCAGGTAAGAGCCACCCCTGAAACAAATATAGAAGAAATAGACTTCATAGCACGTAATGATTACAATCCTGCTTGAAAGAAGAGTTACAATCCTAACTTTCAGAAACATTATGCTAGTCCTACAAGTAACTCTAATAATAATATGGGAACTAGTAATGGTAGTCCCCAAGAAACTCTTAAGTCTTTTATAGACTCACAAAATGAACAAAATAATATTGTAGTCAAAATTACGGAGAACCATGATGCTATGCTTGATAAATTATCTAACCAAGCTGTTAGTTTGAGAAATGATTTGCAGGCCCTTCAAGAAAGAACAAGGATCGTTGAGGCACGGCTAGGTAAGATAACCGAGAGTCAAACTCTCATTCTAGCTAAATTTGCAGGTAAAGCTGAGCCCAATCCTATTGAAGAACTCAAAATGATGAGGATCCAAAGGGAGGAGCCTAAAGAACTTGATTATAGTAATGCCCCTTCACCAAGCTACACCATCAAAGATCTCGTAAAAAGAATCAACGTCAAAATTCCGGTAAGTGAAGGTAATGATGAAGCCATGTATCAACACTTTGTTGATCAAGTAGCAATTAAGGTACGCGAGCTTGAAGAGGAATACAAGAAAATCGCTGAAAAGTTACATGTTAAACTAGCTGACATATTTGAGCCTACTATTAAGATAAAGACTGGAACCAATGAGATAGCTGCACTTTGTGATCTAGGTGCAAGCGTCTCAACAATTCCAAAGAGTATTTTTAACAAGTTAAATCTTTGCTCCTTTGAAATTACTGAATTAAAATTGCATCTAGCAGATTCTACCTACAAACAAGCTATAGGGATTAAGGAGAACACTTTAGTTTATATCAAAGGTTGTCCTGCTCTCAATGATTTATTTATTGTTGACATGCTAAAGATACGGTTGATCCTATAATACTAGGCCGTTTTTTCGTAAGAACTATAAAGGCTTTAATTAACCTTCATGAAGGGAACGTGAAGTTGCAATTGCCTTCGCGGGATCCTTTTGTTATTCATTTCCCCTGGAAGAAGAAAGCCAAACATGACGAGAAGGAGGCCATCACTTTGAAGGACAATTACTTTGGAGTGGGTGTTCCACTCATCTGGCCCAAGTGAGTATCATCAAGGTCAAGCTATTGACCATAAAAGAGCGCTTGATGGGAGGCAACCCATGTTAAATTAAGGTTTGAGTTAAGTTTTTAGTTTTAGTTTAAGTTCATGTTTAATAAAGAGTGCTAGAAAACTCCATTTGAGGAGAAGAAGTTCGGTAGTACTTAAAAATTCTGCTTTATTCATGATATTGTTGGTCGACAATATTTACTCTCCATTTTCTGTCAAAAACAAGGTATATCACTAAGTTACAGGAAAATAAATAGTTTACGAAGAAAGAGAAAAAATTTGATGCACAAAGATGGTCTAACGACCAATTATACGACAGGAACAAAATTCTGGCTGTATAGTTCCGGTCGTATAGTTATCTTTACCATCGAAATTTTTTCTGTAATATGTACTGAGAGTTTAACGACCAACTATACGGCGGGAATAAAAATTCCGGTCGTATAGATATCAATGCCTCCGTACAATTTCTTTTCATATATACCGGGAGTTTAACAACCAACTGTACGGCGGGAATAAAAATTCCATTCGTATAGATATCGATGCCTTTGCAAATTTTCTTTCATAGGGACAGACAGTTTAACGACCAACTATATGGCCGGAACATTTTGTTCCGCCCGTATAGTTACGTTCGTATAGCTGTGCCACCAGGAGGAAGACCTAATATTTTGACAGAACGCCAACTATACGGCTAGAACACATGTTCCGCCCGTATAATTGCGCCCCTATAGTTGCGTCCGACCAAAAAATCGCACGGGAAGGTACTTCCAACTCCAAAACTTCAATCCTTTTTCTTTATTCTACCTCCAAACTCTCTCAAAACCTCAAGGGATCTTCATCTCTACTCAATTTTGTTTGATTTCCTCGCACACAAGTGATCTACGCTATGTTTCTCCTCCGATACTCCAATTAATTTTTGCAAATTTATCTTTGATCTATTGTCATTGTCAATCTAGGGTGAGACCTACTATGAAGCAGATACCATGATTTTCTTGCCTAGATTATTATCTTGAGGTGATTCTTTAGTGTGCTTAGATGAGGAATATATTATACTTATTATTGTTGGATCAATAAGTTTTATTTTTGCCTTTCTTTAATGTTTTAGAAGATGAACACAAGGATCCAAACTCATTCTCGTGCCACCGCTAGCACTTCTCAAGCGATCACCCAAGAACGCATGGGGATACGGTTCAGCGATGAGGCCCATCGTGAACGCTTCAACAAGATCAAGAACCACGAAGTGAAGGCCACCAAGTGGGCTTGCCCCATTATATTGAACCAACTCGGTATTTTCGATGACTTTAATTTACTTTGCAATAGAGCTGGCCTGCAAAACTTTGTGTACAATGATGTACCTACTTATCGCCGCTTAACCATTGAATTTCTAAGTTTGTTGCAAAGAACTGTTAGGCTGTGGCAAGGAGAGAATAATATTTCTTTCCTTATGATGAACAACAACTACACTTTAACATTAGGTGAATGGTGCACGTGCTTTAATTTGCCAAACAATGATGTTCATGCTTTACATGCATCCTTTACTGGCTTAATTCCTTCCCCCGATCAATACTATAATGGAATGAGTTTCACTAGTAGAGTGAACAAGGGGAAGAATATTCAACATCCTACAATGCGCTATTTGTTCTATGTTATTGCTAACACCTTTGCAGGCACACAATGAGTTCACGAGACTCAATGAGGAGGACATCCTAGTCCTCACAAAGGCTGCTTACATCAACTGCAGCCTGTCACTCAACTTGGGCGCCATCCTTGAGCGCTACCTTGAGCAGCAAGCCTCCCAAAGCCAAGGGCCAATCACAGGAGGAGGCGTCATCACCGTGCTTGCCACTGCCCTAGACATCGATCTAGGTGAGTTGCAACCCGTACTAGGTGAGACGCGTGTTGGTTTCTCCACCTTGAGGGCATGTGGAATGCTCACTAGGAGATGTGGTGTTTATTATCTACATATTACTGGAGCTGGGCGTATCTACATCGCTCCTTTGCCTAATGGTCTTTTCTCTATTGAGGAAGGACGTTTGCTATATGATTCGCAAGTTGAGAAGCACAAACCCGAGGAGGAGATTCCAGAAGAGGATGAGGACCTAGAGGAGGAGCAAGAAGTTCCTTATCAAGAGGAGCAGCCACAAACCCGGTTCACCACATACCAGGATTTCCAAGGACTTGGAGGGAATGTGGAGAGGATGCACAACCTCTCTATGAACCTCCAAGAATCAACAAGTAACCTCTCAACTCAATTTGCGAACTAGAGTAACGACTTTTACCCGCCACCACAATAATTTGAAGGGCTTGTAAAAGCCTAAGCTTGGGGAAGTTTCCTCGTGTATCTTTATTTGGCGTTCATTTTCTTTTATTTATTTCGAGGTCACATTTTTATTTGGGTTTATAAGCACTCGTGTTGGTTTCCCCAACACTTTATCTTTAGTTCTTTCTATTTTGCTTTCGAATTTTTCTAGCCAAGCTTTGGCGCCAATTTTCTATTCTTTCAAGTTCCTCTCTTAAAAATCACAAAAAGATTTCTCCATTTTTCCTTATTTTCCCTCTTTCTTTTCTTTCTTCCTCGAGGTCTTCATATATTTGCAGGAGAGTGATCGACTTCGAGGTTCCAAGAAACAAATAAAAAAGGAAGAGAGAAGTGGAACCAAACATGAGAGGTATGCCTTATGACTCCCCACTTTTGAAGTTTGAGAAACCCATGCTAGTTAGTAGTAAATGTTGAGATATTATATTGGTGGAGTGAGCCTTTGTATCATAGTAAGATTGTCGTTTGCATGGGTATTTAATTGGGCTCATTTTGTTTCAGCTCTTGTAATTAACCAAGGCTTGCCTAAAATTTGCTAAACAATTGTAATAAGAAAAAGTCTCACAATTGAAGGCTTGGGTGTTGTAGTGCTTAGTCTTGAAGGCTTATTTCTAGAGACACTCAACACCACTGAAAATGTTGATTGACTTGATAGCTCTCTTTGAAAGGATTTGTTCGATTGAATTAATGTTTAGCAGTTTTTGTGAGCACGCCAAAGTTTGACTTGTTAATCATAAGACTGATATAGCTTTACGCGTGTCAAACTTCATGGGATGCCAACAACTCCGCTAGCATACGAACGATCTTCATGGAGGAAACTCCTAAATTTCGGCTATGAGTTGATTAAACACTTGTAGCAGCAATGCTATAATGGGTAAGATTCTTGGCACTCCCGGGTAGTTGTAATCCTGATGGAATCACTCCTCTAGCTATTATGAGTAATCATTATGCAAAAGGAACAAAAACCTTAGTGATGCCACGAGTTTCCATCATAGCTCGATAAACTAATAAAAATCATTGGCATGCTCTCAATTACTTAAAAACTGAAATTCTTGAAAGACAATGAATAGAAAAGAAGTGCTTGCAAAGTCTTGTTTCATTGATGTGGAATAATTGAGATACTCTAGTATATATGCTTTTAATGACAACTCTCACACTCTTAAGTTACATGATTATACTTTACTGTTCAAAGGCAAGCCTATGAGTTGATTACTTGACATGGAATAAAATTTACTCATTTGGATCGTCCGTGTTTACAATAATTTTGTTGCGCTATAAGGATGCATGAATCCTGTATGATATGCTTGCCATTACTCTATCTATGCTGAAGTTTTTCAGATTTATGAAGTGGAGGAAACATGAGACTATTAATCATGAGTAAGATCACCATCTCGTTATTTCAGTTTAAATGCTGAGTTCCTTTTTGATTTTGGTTTTCTTGCTCGAGACGATCAAGTTTAAGCTTGGGGAGGTTGATGGCTCTGAAATATGGCCATCTACGTCCACATTTAAACTGGATATTAATCATATTTTAGATGGAATATCTCTCTAAACCCTACCACTAATGCTAATATTCAGAGGGGTATACAATCCTTTGTTCTTGTATTTTTCCTGCATAGATAATGTCGTTTAAAGGAGGGAATCACTACATTAAAGTCGAACATATGAGATTTCCAACAACCAAAAGAAACCAGGAGCCGAACAACAGAGGCAGACGCTGTAATGACCAACTATACGGCCGAAACAAAAAATTTGACCGTATAGCTCCAGTCGTGTAGTTGGCACCGCCACTGTTAGGTCAAACAGAACAACTTTCGTGAAGGGATACCTATATAAAGAAGCCTCAGGCGACAACAAAACATCTCTCTTGCTATGCCCAGAACTACCAAAGAAGCCATACCTCGCCAGAAAGCCGCCTCCAGATCTCCAAACCCTTCTCCATCTCCATAGCCATACTCCACCACTTGTAATAGTAGATCTCTTCTTCAATTGGTGACATTGTAAGACTATTTCTATCAATCTTATGATTTTCATTACAATGTTTGTGATTGTTGATCTCATCTCTATGTGTGAGTAATTCTCCTTGGGCTAAGGGCTTTGGCCTAGCCATGTAGCAATTGTGCATGTGATTTATCATAGATGGGATCATGTATTATTTTGTATTACATGATGATTATTGTATCTTCTCTTGCCTCAATCCAAGGACTTGTCAGGTACCCCAAGACCCCGAGGGTTCAGCCAGGTATAGGGAGTATGAGTGATGACTGATCTGCAGGTTGGGAACCCCAGTGACAGAAGGGGTAATACGGCTGTATGTGAGGGATTTTCTTGGGATTAACGGTGACATCACTATGCATATTATTAGTTCCCTTTCTTATATGGATGAGACTAGTAGGTTATTGCTATAAGAGGTTGCGGAGGCAATAGCAATTATGCATGCACTACCCACATATAATTTATCTTGCTCTAACAAGTACATGCATACTTTATTTCTATCTTTTATTTCCATCAGATGTTTTTGCACATCTACAGGTGAAACCGAACGCCCTATGCCCTCTCTCTCCATCATCGACAACAACAAAAAGATGCAAGCTATTGGTTCGGTAAAAACACAAAAGGAATTCTAAAACTCCCGAAGGTCCGTCAAAGTAACTTCACTACACATTCACTTCCCGTGGATTCGATAACCTTGGTCTACTAGGGAAAAAGAGCTATACTACATCCGTAATCCGGATCGAAGGTATTAGTTGTCTCCGAGGGCATGTGTAGCAGGTCCTAGCCCAAGAAGTACTTTTCCAGTCTTCGCACCTCCTCTAGGTACGCCACCATGTGTTCGTCCTTGCAGCGGTAACTTTTGTTGGAGAAGTTGACTAGGAGGAGGGAATCCCCCTGGATCGTGACATGCTTGATGCCGAGGGCGATGGCCGCCTTGAAGCCAGCTATCAAGCCTTCATACTCGGCGATGTTGTTGGAGCGCTTGTCTCCATCCTTGAAGCATAGCTGCATAACGTAGGAGAGATTGTCACCTGTAGGGGACATGAGCACGGAGGCTACCCAGCACCTTCCACATTGAACGCCCCGTCGAAGTTCATGGTCCAACGCCCTGGAGCTAGCTTCCCGGGAAGCTAGGTTATTTCTTCCGGTGGCCCGCTCTCCCCAAGGTCGGTCCATTTCACCGCGAACTCCTCCAGGGCCCTTGCACGGATGGTGGGCGTGGTGTCAAACGTCATCTCGAAGGGTTGTAGTTCGATGGCCACTCTGCCCGTGGCGTTGGGGTTGCGCAGGATTGCCTCTAGAGGAAACTTGATGACCACCCTAATGGGGTGACCTTGGAAGTAGGGGCGTAGCTTATGTGAAGCCACCAGGAGCGCGTAGAGGAATTTCTACTGCATGGGGTACCTTTCACTCGCGTCTCTATGCACCGTGCCGACAAAATAGACTAGCCATTGCATGAGCCCCGTGGTCTTGGCCATGGTTTGGTTGATGGCCATGCCATCGGCTTCCTTCGGGGCGTCGTAGCCCTCGCGGGCAGCCCCGGGCCCTCTGGAGGGTTCGCAGCTTGTGACTTCCGCTTCCTTTCTACCACCTCTTCCCGCTCGGTGACTAGGACAGCGCTCGTTGTTTGGGGTGTGGCAGCCAGGTACAGCAGTAGTGGCTCGCCCTCCCTGGGGGCCACCATGATCGGAGGGCTCGTGAGATACATCTTGAGGGCCTCGAATGCCTCATTGGCCTCAGGAGTCCACTAGAACTTGTCAGTACGCTTCATGATTTTGAAGAAAGGCAAGGCCTTCTCGCCGAGCTTGGAGATGAATCTTCCCAGAGCCGCCATGCTCCCAGCCAAACGCTGCATCTCCTTGAGCCGCAGTGGCGGACACATTTCCTCGATGGCCCTTACCTTGTCGGGGTTAGCCTCAATTCCCCGGTGTGACACCAAGAAACAGAGGAGCTTGCTTGACGAGACCCCGAACATGCACTTGGCGGGGTTAAGCTTGATGTTCACCTAGCGCAAGTTGGTGAAGGTTTCCATCAGGTCCTCCACCAAGGTGTCCCCGTGGCGGGTCTTGACGAGGATATCATCAACGTATGCCTCTGCGTTCCTTCCCATCTGCCCAACTAGTGCAATGCGCATGAGCCTTTGGAAGGTGGCACCAGCATTCTGAAGGCCGAACGGCATGCAAGTGTAACAATATACGCCGCACGGGGTGATGAAGGTGGTCTTCTCCTCATCCTCCTTGGCCATCTTGATCTGATGGTACCCCGAGAAGGCATCCAGGAAGCACAAAAGGTCACCGTTCGCCATGGAGTCGACGATATGGTCTATCTGCGGCAGTGGGAATGGATCCTTGGTGAAAAATCCCAATTTCAGTAACCCTGATTAGTTGTCCAGAATGCAAAAATCAGGGGGGACAAAAACTTTTTTCTTGTTTAATGCTGAAGTGTTTGCTTGTTGTTTAATTATACCTATGCCTATGAAGGTGTGTTGGATGATATACCCCTTATCTCAACCCCAGCTGACAAGCTATTTCACAAAACTGTCCTGGCTCATCTTACATATTCTCAAATGTTCTGGCATTTCAAAACCTGAGCCAAGATACCATTACAACCTCCCCCCATTTTAGTAGCTTCTATTTCCCCAAACTATGGAGAGCTACATACTATAATCTCCTTATGTCTTATTGGCAGAACCTTCAACTATTCTTATCTCTAGGTTTCCCAAAACCTCTTTTAAAGCTTTTGAATTCTACTCTTGGTAGAAATACCAAGGACCCTCATCTTATTCAAATTCCAACCTTTTTAAAAATGCCCAACCTTACCTCAATCCAGGCTTGATGGTAACCCTAGTAGTAAGATTGCTTTGTTAGTAAGATGAATTGCCTTGATCTGCTGTTGGATTGGTCTGCTTAGGAGATAGTATGATCTACTCTAGGAGCTCATCACTAGGATAAAGATACTTTAAATTCACCAAACCCTAAGCAAGTTTACAAAGCTGGATCTAATCCCTAGCTACTAGGTGATCATCTAAAACCCTTAACCAGATCATTTCTGAAGAGATCTAATCTAGAAGCTTCCAAGTCAATGAAGACCAATATCAAGCATGGATCTATTCTACCCAATCTACACTTCAACATCATCCACTTGATGATTTCGTACCTTGCAACCCATCAAAATCATCATCACCCACATTCTAGTCAAAAACCCTAAACCTACCAAATATGGCTAAGTCTGGAATCTGTTTCAACATCACCTTTTTGAATGTCTCCTTTTCTCAACCCTTGTGCATTTTTTTAAATTCATTTGAACCATATTGTAAACCATACTAATTACTACAAGGCCCACTATTGCCCTTGGTTATATCATCCTCCAACCCACTTGTTCTTGATGGTTTTGCAGGCAAGAAAATAACTATTCATGGAAATCTAGTCAACCTGCCTACTTTGACAGAAGCTCACACCATCATCCAACCTTCTAAGGACCAAATCTTTGCATGGTTGTGTTCTACTCATATAGGTCTATGACTACCTACTTCACTTGTTCCAATTGGATCCTTTTGCTTCCTAAACCCACAAGGTTTTGAAGGCTAGTTGATAATTTGTTTTGGTAGGCTTATTTTATTCAAAGTTGGAGATCATTTCCTGGAACCCCCAACCAGGATCAAGCTCAAACCTCTATACCCTGTTGAGGTATATCACTTGGTCTATCCCTCCATCTATCCCATGCCCCAAGGGGAGATCTGAGCTCCAAGATCCAACAAGGTTTTGGTGGCATGGAAACAATCTTACCCTAGATCCTTAATCTCTAGTTTTTCACCAAAATCAACTTTGATTCTGAAATCCCAAGGTTGCAAATGCTTGATACACCTTGTCTACATCATCTACCTTGATCATCAAGATTTATCAAAAAAAATTCCATATTTATTACGGACCAAATCTGTTTAATTCCTTTAATAGACAAAATCTCCAAAACTCCTTTCCCAATGGAAAGTTTGGTTTTTGCTAAAATACTTCTCCAACCTTTTTCTCAATTGAGGTCCATATATCATACCCTACATCCCCATCTCAAAAATAAATATTTTTGGAGATCCTTTATTATTTCTTTTTGCCCTTTTTCTCGAATGGTAGAAATGGATTAATAATTGTCTTAAAATCTTTTAAGTCTCGGTAAATCTTGGGAAAATTCTCATAAGTGTGTATTCACATTTTGGACCATATCACACCAAAAACCCACCTTTCTCAATGTAAAAATATCAAATGAGATGCTATTAACCACTTCTGCACTTTTTGAATAAAGGGTTATAAGTGAACTTTAACTCCTTAGAAAAATCTCACATAAATCCTAGGGATGTACCATGACCACATAAGTGTTCCCGTACCATTTCCTCAGCATGTTCTATGCAAGTATCTAAACTTCATTCATACTCATTGTTGGATCAAATTAAGCAAACTAAGGAAATCCCTATGCTAAACCCCATCAAACCTCAACCCTTTGGGTCAGCCAAACTTGCAAAGCACATCACCCACTCCCCTAGTCGAGCTACCCTATAGCAATGCACTGTAGCAGCCTCTACCTCCTTGTCCTTTACTTTTGGAAAGAAGCAGACATAGGCTAGGTCTTGACTTGCCCACTTAAAAGCTTGCTGCAGCAGCCACCTCTATGTCCCTTGCTCGACCAGGGCTCCACAACACCCCTCCCACTGCCCATCTCGACCAATCCCTGGCCAGCACCACTCTCCCATGCCCTTCTTGCTCTTGGTTCACCATGAATCGACCCCCTCTCGGGATAAAAGGGCCAGAGGCCACCAACTCCCCCTCCCGTGCCCTCATTTGCTCCATCACCTTCCAACTCCCCTCCCTAGAGAGACACCCCTCCTCCTCTAGTCTGCCATGCTCGATAAAACGAGGGGAGCAAGCTCTCGGCCTCCTCCACGACCTCGAGCTAGATGCTCCCTCCCTACCTCCATTCGCTCTGCATGTCGCCGTACTGGGATCCCCAGCCTCTGCAGCATCCAACCCTCTCTTGTTTTCGCTCCTAGGAACCACCCCCCACCGAGGACGACGTGGAACTCTGATGAGGTTCCCCTCGGTCAACTCCACGCGAGCCCATTCCAGTCGCCAAGGACACCTGCGACGGCCACCGACCACTTCGCCGCGATCTTCGCAGCCGCCCTTAGCCATCTGCACCGACCTGTAGGCCTCCCAAACCTACCCGGCGAGCTCCCAAGCGTTGCATGCAGTTGTCCTCGCGCGAGATCACTCCTAGCGTGGAAACCGCCGTTTCCACCCATCGTCGATGTTGTCGTCGACTAGCGCTTTGCTCCGTCGCATCCTCGATGCCTCTCGGGTAGCAGGTGAGCTTCCATCGCTGCCGCCATGACTGTTAGGGTTCCTCCTCCGGCCGCTCTATCAGTAGGAGGACGACTCCGGACATCCGTCGATCTCCTCCTAATCGCACGGCTCACTGCATCGCGTACCGCTTCGCTGCTATCCACTGTTGACGGTGGGGTCCCGCCTGTCAGATTAAAGCTCGCTACGCATGGGCCTGGCAGCGGATCGGGCCAACCAGCGTGGATGCAGCCCAACTCCCTTACAGATCCGGCCCACTACAGCTGTTCTCTTTTTCATTTTAGCAGATCTATTAATTCTAGAAGCTACATGCTAGGATTAAATCCAAATAAAAATGGAAATTACAATAATTTGTCCAGATGCAAATTTCCAATGGTTCCTTCATGTTTTATGCAACTTGCCGAAATGGAACCTTGCCAAAAATAATTTTTATTATTTTCTGGCATTTAATTTTCTAAAGAGTATCTTTTACACTAAATAAATTCCATCAGGGTTTTTCGCTTCTCCAAATGGATTGAACCAAAACCCCTCTGGTAAATAATTTGAATACCCTAGCCTTTACCTTAGGTCAAGGTGAACTCTAGTTTGCCTGTAGCAAAAATAACAAAAACAAATCATATATGTCTTTAAGAATTTCTCTAGGACAAACCATAATATATTTTACCCTAATTCCAACTCTAATGGATTAGCTACATCCATATCTACCCAATCCTAGGAGATCATAAATTATTGAGTTCCTGAGGATTTTTCATGAATTAAACATTTCTGTATATGGTATTATCACTAGATAAATTACTCTAGTAGTTACGTAACTCCAAAATGGTTGATTCCAATTTCTATAGAAATTTATTTTAAATACCTACCATGTCCCTTGGAGTCAACTCAAAAGCTACTGTAGATTAAATCTGGAGAAAAAGACAAAAACCCTCCAAAACATCCTTTGGAAATTTCCTAAGGGCATTCTGGTAATTATTTTAGAGTGATTCCAACTCTCAGCTATTCAGTACATCTAACCCTACAAAATCATCCAAGGAAATAATTTTTGGAGCTCCAGAACTTTTTTGGTGAATTACTTCCTAAAACTAGAGCTTTTATCACTAGAATATTCATAAGAAATTAAAGAAAAGTGATAAAATAGTGAAACCACTTTTGTTGGTTTCATTTTATCAACTCCTATCTGTTGGTATCATTTTTACACAATGGTATCATATAGAATAGGTCCTTGGTCCAAAACCCCCTCTTAGGTAGTTCCTCGGCTATAAACCTTAAGGGATGTTCATCCATGTCTCCAAGGCCATCTCCATCTTCTAAATCCAATCTTCTTAATTTGGTATAATTAAATTGCCTGTTTGCTGTATCGTACTGGTGATTGTATTCCTTGTATTGATTGTGACCTTTTGATCGTTTGCATGTGTTCCCTATCGACGATAGTTGCGATTATATCGGAGAGCAGAAGAAGATGGTTTTTATTGGATTATTATGGGTATTATTGGTATTCTCCGAAGAAGTCTAAGGACATATATATGCCATACTGCTAATCACAAGCAAGGAACCTTCTTGCTCATAAACCTTGTCCTACTATTTTACTTATGCATGTTTTATCTACTATTTGTGAAACTGCACTGTTTTAGTATATAATGTTTTATATTTGGTACGTGGCTTGGCTCCTCCAAACCATTATACCCTTGTAATGTTAAGTACAACCCCCCCTTGGTGTTACCTACTTGCCCCTAGTATAGTAAATGGTGTATAACACGATACCCCTTTGGAGACCCCGTTTTAGTCGAACAAAACTAGAGGATGGGAAAACCCTAGGGAAAAGTTTTACTAAATAGTTTATGATAAAACCTAGGTGAGGTGAGACCTCCCAAGAGTTGTTGAGAAATAAAAAGGTTTTTGTTTTACAAAATGCTAGAGGAAAACCGGAGGGAAAAGGTTTACAAAAACGCACCCGGTTCCTTGCAGTTTGCTAGAACAATTAACCCGTGCAACCACATTACCCTGAAATGGGACAGGGCTAGATTTGAAGATTGTTTATTCTGGTGTAAGCTGCCTCGCAACAACTACATGGGATGCAAATCCTCGGAGGGTGGGCCTTCTCTAGACAATGATCCATGTAAAACATCGACCGGGAGAAGGAATGAAGGGTCTACGGACCTCCACACGTTACTATGAGCCCCTCATTGAAAGCGCACGCTCGTGAAGTGGAAAAAGCGCTCTGGTTGGCTT
Organism: Avena eriantha; assembly: GCA_910589775.1. NCBI lineage: Eukaryota > Viridiplantae > Streptophyta > Magnoliopsida > Poales > Poaceae > Avena > Avena eriantha. The sequence goes on along the minus strand of OU342746.1, from coordinate 52,033,199 downwards.
GGGAATTATATAGGGCGTCCCGGTGTTGAGGGGATAACACTCATAGGGTAGGCACTTATACTAGAGTGGGCTTTCGGAGAGTCTTGATCAGTTACTCGACCCATGATCAGTGTAGATCAGGGCAGGGTAACCGGATGGTGTGGCTAAAGTGTACAACCTCTATATAGTGTAAATCTATTCGAATAGCCGTGTCCGCGGTCATGGACGGTTGGGAAGGTTGCTGTAGAGTGGTCCTGGTTTTGTTTTCAAAACGGATTTCAGAAAAGCAAGGGCTTTGAAAACGTTTTGACCATGAGATGGTCGGAAAGGAGGATGGTTGTGACCAGGGGATGGTCGGAAGGGGAAGGAAAGGAGTTTGGTCGTGAGACGACCGGAAGAAGGGAAAAAATGGGTGACCCAATACCAATGTTTTACAGAACTTTTCAAAAGGGTTTCCAAAATGTTTTACAAAAATTTTCAACAAGGATATGTAGATGCTATATCTACAAGAGAAACTATTTGAAAAAAGAACCTCTCTTGGAGCCCTCCTACTACCAAAACCATATTGCATATCTCCTTGTTTTTACTACTCTCTTAAGGTGGTTTGCGAGTACATTCAAAGTACTCACTAGCATTGTCCCTGGCTATTAACTTGGCCAGATTTCGAGACGACGGTGATGATGGCGACTATGTGAGCTAGGACGTTCTCCCAGTTAGTTGCATGTAGGTTAAGGCACAGCTCAGGCTCTACGCTTGATGAAGTCCGCTAATGATTATTGATGTAGCCATAATGGCATGTAAGGTATGACATGTATCCGCTTAAGTAATGGATGTTTTACTTTGATACTTGTCGGTTATGTGCCATGACTAACTGATCATGGGATCGTGGTGTATGCATAACAGGGATTCTCGGAAGAGACTTGGTATCAGAGCCATCCTGACTATATGAGAACCTTAGTTAGCATGGTCGTTAGATAGGAACCTTATTTTGAAAACCCCGGCTTTCGAAAACTAGTTTCTCAATGAGTTTCAAAAAAGTTCTACTTCTTCTCTTACTCCAAGTAAATTCTTTCGAAAATGGTTTCCTCTAACTCTCGTCCAAACTTCAAACCTACGGATTTTAAATAACTAGGATCTAGAACCCGGTGAAAACAATGAGAACAAGATGAAGACAAGCAACTACCAGCAAACACAAGGAGACTACAATATCGCTCTACCAGCGGAATCCTCATAATCATAAGACATCAGGTACTGCAGTATCAAGAAGCGTCCAAGATACGATGAAGGCTTTATCGGCAAGATAGTGACTCTGACCTGAAGAAAGACGATATCTAGGATCAATAATCCTAAGAATAGGATTCCCCTACATCGCGAGTAGTTAACTCCTTAGTCCACCTGGTAGACCGTGTTTTCTTGCCTAAGCGCATTATGTGTTGCTTGATGTGTGTTCTTTGCCGAGGACATTGTGATTCTCTCGCTCTGTCCGCCTTGTATGTTGTTCCGGTTTGTTTTGACCTCCGTAAAACATGACCCAAGGAGCGATAAACCACCTAGTAACTCCGGAAACACCCCTGTAGGTTGTCGCTAACGAGAACCCAGACTAACCTCGAGAGTATATGAGAGTAAGAGCATCGGAAGAACCAGGAGTTGACATTGTCAAGTCAGAACCACTCGAAGACTTCACCTCAGCAGGATGGCATAACTCGTCCAACTCGCCTCTCAAGACTCATCGATGGCGCAACACTCCCTTGTTCATCAGTCTACTACAACAAGAATCCCGTTGAAGCTGGAAGTCAATCACCGAAGGATGCTCACTATCCACAAGAAACCACCGGATATGTCTACAAAGACAAGAAGTGAAGACCTAACTATGCTGACCTTCGGTATCTTAGACCTTTCGACCACCTCAAGAGACTAACTAATCTAATCGACCCTACCCAAACTGACGGGAAGACCCTCCCTAGAGGTCAGAACTACCCTTGAAGCCAGATGATAAGGAAGCTGAAGACAACGAGTCTACTCCGTCTTCGAGCAGAAGCAACGCCAAGTGTTCAAGATATGACAACCTCTCTAAAACTTGATGCCTCCACCCTAACGAAACACTATCAAGAAGAGTCGTAAACCGCTATTTTACCTTGAGATAACCCCTTAAAGGCTTCATTAGGAAACCACCCTCGCCAAGGTAGATAAAAGAGGGCGTCGCTCGAAGACCTCAGCTCAAGATTCAGGGAAGATACAACCTTCCTCTAACATCAAGTCCGCCCTCCAAGACAAAAGATCTGCACCCCTCCCGAAGAACCTTAGTGAAGCTCTAAGGTGGAAAGACTTCGTCTTTCCAATCAAACTCTAGAGGACCGTCGGCTAGAAGATACTTCAGAAAAGATCCCCAGATTCGATGTCTTTTTTCCAAGTAACAACTCGCGGTTCATCAGAGGAGAAACAAACTGAAGATTCCACGAAATCCCTCTGCTACTTCAGCTGAAGATCATCCTAAAGGACCACAGATTCACTAACCCTGTTAGTTCTAAACTGTTTTGGACAATCCGCTAATTCAACTACTCCGATCGTCTAAGTACGAATAAAAGTAGTATATAAGCCTCATAATACCTAGTTTGCGGACATCATCGGAAGGTTTCAACTCCGGGCAGAAGATTGCGATATCCACCTAACATCATCTGACGACTCCAAGAAGGAAGGACGGCGTTAACTCCGAGCCACCCTAGTTTAACCCTAAGGGGGAAAGACTGCGTCTTTCCCACAAAAATAGAGTAACTCTTTGCCAAAGCAAACTCAGGAGTCCCGACCCTAAAATTGTTAAATAGGATACGCTATGCCCCTAAGGAAGAGCCATGGACCCTTAGAGAGAGGTACTCCCAGCTGTAGATTCTATCCTGCGACGAGTACTCCGTGAAGTTTAGAATCGAGGTAGTCTTCCTAGCCTAAGCCCTCGAGATATCGATCCCCGAAGGAATATAAGATCATCCCTCGCAATCAGGGTTGGTCTACTCAACTCTCCGTGCATCCCGGAAGACTGAAGCTCAACTTTATCGACAGAGTAGTCACTTTCAAAGATGGGTACCGTAAGTTAGTATGCTTAAAATCAGTAGCGCCAACCTTGACTCAAAATCCCCTAACCCTACTCTCCGAAATCTTGGGACGAGCTTCTTTTAAGGGGAAAGGTCTGTAACATCCCAATTTCAGCAACCCTGATTAGTTGTCCAGAATGCAAAAATCAGGGGGAACAAAAACTTTTTCTTGTTTAATGCTAAAGTGTTTGCTTGTTGTTTGATTATACCTATGCCTATGAAGTTGTGTTGGATGATATACCCCTTATCTCAACCCCAGTTGACAAAAGCTATTTCACAAAACTGTCCTGGCTCATCTTACATATTCTCAAATGTTCGGGCGTTTCAAAACCTGAGCCAAGATACCTTTACAACCCCCCCCCCCCATTTTAGTAGCTTCTATTTCCCCAAACTATGGAGAGCTACATACTATAATCTCCTTATGTCTTATTGATAGAACCTTCCACTCTTCTTATCTCTAGATTTCCCAAAACCTCTTTTTAAAGCTTTTGAATTCTACTCTTGGTAGAAATACCAAGGACCCTCATCTTATTCAAATTCCAACCTTTTTCAAAATGCCCAACCTTACCTCAAGCCAGGCTTGATGGTAACCCTAGTAGTAAGATTGCTTTGTTAGTAAGATGAATTGCCTTGATCTGCTGTTGGATTGGTCTGCTTAGGAGATAGTATGAGCTACTCTAGGAGCTCATCACTAGGATCAAGATAATTTAAATTCACAAAACCCTAAGCAAGTTTACAAAGCTGGATCTAATCCCTAGCTACTAGGTGATCATCTAAAACCCCAAACCAGATCATTTCTAAAGAGATCTAATCTAGAAGCTTCCAAGTCAATGAACACCAATATCAAGAATGGATCTATTCTACCCAATCTAAACTTCAACATCATCCACTTGATGATGATTTGGTACCTTGCAACCCATCAACATCATCACCACCCACATTCTAGTCAAAAACCCTAAACCTGCCAAATATGGTTGTCTGGAATCTGTTTCAACATCACCTTTTTGAATGTCTCCTTTTCTCAACCCTTGTGCATTTTTGAAAATGCATTTGAACCATCTTGTAAAACATCCTAATGAATACCAAGGCCCACTATTTCCCTTGGTTAGATCATCCTCCAACCCACTTGTTCTTGATGGTTTTGCACGCAAGAAAATAACTATTCCTACAAATCTAGTCAACCTGCCTACTTTGATAGAAGCACACACCATCATACAAGCTTCTAAGGACCAAATCTTTGCATGGTTGTGTTCTACTCATATAGGTATATCACTACCTACTTCACTTGTTCCAATTGGATCCTTGTGCTTCCTAAGTCCACAAGGTTTTGAAGGCTAGTTGATAATCTGTTTTGGCAGGCTTATTTTATTCAAAGTTGGAGATCATTTCCTGGAACCCCCAACCAGGATCAAGCTCAAACCTCTATACCCTGTTGAGGTATATCACTTCGTTTATCCCTCCATCTATCCCATGCCCCAAGGGGAGATCTGAGCTCCAAGATCCATCAAGGTTTTGGTGGCATGAAAACAATCTTACCCTAGATCCTTAATCTCTAGTTTTTCACCAAAATCAACTTTAATTCTCAAATCCCAAGGTTGAAAATGCTTGCTACACCTTGTCTACATCATCTACCTTGACCATCAAGATTTATCAATTTTTTCATCCATATTTATTATGGACCAAATCTATTTAATTCCTTTAATAGACAAAATCTCCAAAACTCCTTTCCCAATGGAAAGTTTGGTTTTTGCCAAAACACTTCTCCAAACTTTTTCTCAATTGAGGTCCATATATCATACCCTACATTCCCATCTCAAAAATAAATATTTTTTAGATCCTTTATTATTCCTTTTTGCCCTTTTTCTCGAATGGTAGAAATGGATTAATAATTGTCTTAAATACTTTTAAGTCTCAATAAATCTTGGGAAACTTATCCTAAGTGTGTATTCACATTTTGGACCATCTCACACCAAAAACACACCTTTCTCAATGTAAAAATATCAAATGAGATGCTATTAACCACTTCTGCACTTTTTGAATAAAGGGTTGTAAGTGAACTTTAACTCCTTAGAAAAATCTCACATAAATCCTAGGGATGTACCATGACCACATAAGTGTTCCAGTACCATTTCCCCAGCATGTTCTATGCAAGTATCTAAACTTCATTCATACACATTGTTGGATCAAATTAAGCAAACTAAGCAAATCCCTAAGCTAAACCCCATCAAACCTCAACCCTTTGGGTCAGCCAAACTTGCACAGCACAACACCCACTCCCCTAGTCGAGCTACCATGTAGCAATGCAATGTACCAGCCTCTACCTCCTTGTCTTTGCTTTTGGAAAGAAGGAGAAATAGGCTAGTTCTTGAATTGCCCACTTAAAAGCTTGCTGCAGCAGCCACCTCTCTGTCCCTTGCTTGACCACGGCTCCACAACACCCCTCCCACCGCCCATCTTGACCAATCCCTAGCCAGCACCTCCCTCCCTTGCCCTCCTTGCTCTTGGTTCACCATGAACCGACCCCCTCTCGGGATAAAAGGGCTAGAGGCCACCAACTCCCCCTCCCGTGCCCTCATTTTCTCCCTCACCTTCCAACTCCCCTCCCTAGAGAGACACCCCTCCTCCTCTAGTCTGCCTTGCTCGATAAAACGAGCAGAGCAAACTCTCGGCCTCTGCCACGACCTCGAGCTAGATGCTCCCTCCCTAGCTCCTTTCGCTCTACATGTCACGATACTGGGATCCCCAGCCTCTGCAGCATCTAACCCTCTCTTCTTTTCGCTCCTAGGAACCACCCCCCACCGAGGACAACGTGGAACTCTGACGAGGTTCCCCTCGGTCAACTCCACGCGATCCCATTCCAGCCGCCAAGGACACCTGCGACGACCACCGACCACTTCGCCGCGATATCCGCAACTGCCCTGAGCCATCTGCACCGACCTGCAGGCCTCCTAGACCTACCCGGTGAGCTCCTAAGTAGTGCATGCAGTTGTCCTCGCTTGAGAGCACTCCCGACGTGGAAACCACCATTTCCGCCCATCGTCAAGGTTGTCGTCGACTACCGCTTTGCTCCGTTGCATCCTTGATGCCTCTCGAGTAGCAGGTGAGCTGCCTGCGCTTCCGCCACCACCATTAGGGTTCCTGCTCTGGCCGCTCTATCGCTAGGAGGACGACGCCGGACATCCGTCGATCTCCTCCTAATCGCACGGCTCACCGCATCGCGTACCGCTTCGCTGCTATCCACCACTGACGGCGGGGTCCACGCGCGGGCCTAGAAGTGGATCGGTCCAACCAGCGTGGATGCGGCCCAACTCCCTTGCAGATCCGGCCCACTGCAGCTGTTCTCTTTTTCTTTTTAGCAGATCTATTAATTCCAGAAGCTACCTGCTAGGATTAAATCCCAATAAAAATGGAAATTACAATAATTTGTCCATATCCAAATTTCTAATGGTTCCTTCATGTTTTATACAACTTGCAGAACTGGAACCTTGCCAAAAATATTTTTTATTATTTTCTGGCATTTAATCTTCTAAAGAGTATCTTTTACACTAAATAAATTCCATCAGGGTTTTTCACATCTCCAAATGGATTGAACCAAAACCCCTCTGGTAAATAATTTGAATACCCATCTATTAGCCTTTACCTCAGGTCAAGGTGAACTCTAGTTTGCCTGTATTAAAAATAACAAAAACAAATCATATATGTCTTTAAGAATTTCTCTAGGACAAACAATAATAGCTTTTACCCTAATTTCAACTCTAATGGATTAGTTACATCCATATCTACCCAACCCTAGGAGATCACAAATTATTGAGTTTCTGAGGATTTTCAATGAATTAAACATTTCTGTATATAGTATTATTACTAGATAAATCACTCTAGTAGATATGGAACCCCAAAACGGTTGATTCCAATTTCTACAGAAATTTATTCTAAATACCTACCATGTGCCCTTGTATTCAACTCAAAAGGTACTGTAGATTAAATATGGTGAAAAAGACAAAAACACTCCAGAACTTCCTTTGGGAATTTCCTGAGGGCATTCCCCTAATTATTTTGGAGTGATTCCAACTCTCAGATATTCAGTACAGCAAACCCTACAAAATCATCCAAGGAAATAATTTTTGGAGCTCCAGAACTTTTCTGGTGAATTACTTCCAAAAACTAGAGCTTTTATCACTAGAATATTCATAAGAAATTAAAGAAAAGTGATAAAATAGTGAAACCACTTTTGTTGGTTTCATTTTATCAACACCTATATGTTGGTATCATTTTTACACAATGGTATCATACAGAATAGGTCCTTGGTCCAAAACCCCCTCTTAGGTAGTTCCTCGGCTATAAACCTTAAGGGATGTTCATCCATGTCTCCAAGGCCATCTCCATCTTCTAAATCCAATCTTCTTAATTTGGTATAATTAAATTGCATGTTTGCTGTATGGTACTGGTGATTGTATTCCTTGTATTGATTGTGCCCTTTTGATCGTTTGCATGTGTTCCCTATCGACGATAGTTGCGATTATATCGGAGAGCAGAAGAAGATGGTTTTTATTGGATTATTATGGGTATTATTGGTATTCTCAGAAGAACACCAGGGACATATATATGCCATACTGCTAATCACAAGAAAGCCACATTCTTTCTCATAAACCTTGTCCTACTATTTTACTTATGCATGTTTTATCTATTGTTTGTGAAACTGCATTGTTTTAGTATATAATGTTTTATATTTGGTAAGTGGCTTGGCTCCTCCAAACCATTATACCCTTTTACTGTTAAGTACAACCCCCCCTTGGTGTTACCTACTTGCCCCTATTATAGTAAATAGTGTATAACACCATACCCCTTTGGAGACCCCGTTTAGCCAAAGCAAAACTAGAGGATGGGAAAACCCCAGGGAAAAGTTTTACTAAATGTTTTATGATAAAACCTTGGTGAGGTGAGACCTCCCAATAGTTTTTGAGAAAGAAAAAGGTTTTTGTTTTACAAAATGCTTGAGGAAAACCGGAGGGAAAAGGTTTACAAAAACGCACCCGGTTCCTTGCAGTTTGCTAGAACAATTAACCCGTGCAACCACATTACCCTGAAATGGGACAGGACTAGATTTGAAGATTGTTTATTCTGGTGTAAGCTGCCTCACAACAACTACAGGGGATGCAAATCCCCAGAGGGTGGGTCTTCTCTGGACAACTGTCCATGTAAAACATCGACCGGAAGAAGGAACGAAGGGTCTACGGACCTCCACCTGTTACTATTAGCCCCTCATTGAAAGCACACACTCGTGAAGTGGAAAAAGTGCTCCGGTTGGCTTGGGAACTATATAGGGTGTCCCGGTGTTGAGGGGATAACACTCATAGGGTAGGCACTTATACTGGAGTGGGATTTCGGAGAGTCTTGGTCAGTTACTCGACCCACGATCGGAAAGGAGGATGGTTTTGACCAGGGGATGGTCGGAAGGGGAAGGAAAGAAGTTTGCTCGTGAGACGACTGGAAGAAGGGAACAAATGGGTGACCCAATCCCAGAGTTTTACAAAACTTTTCAAACGGGTTTCCAAAATGTTTTACAAAAGTTTTCAACAAGGATATGTAGATGTTATATCTACAAGAGAAACTATTTGAGAAAAGAACCTCTCTTGGAGCCCTCCTACTACCACAGCCATATTGCATATCTCCTTGTTTTTACTACACTCTTAAGGTGGTTTGCGAGTACATTCAAAGTACTCACTGGCATTGTCTCTGGCTATTAACTTGGCCAGATGTCGAGACGACGGTGATGATGGTGACTATGCGAGCTAGGACGTTCTCCTAGTTAGTTGTCTGTAGGTTAAGGCACGGCTCGGGCTCTACGCTTGATGAAGTCCGCTGATGATTATTGACGTTGCCATAATGGCATGTAAGGTATGACATGTATCCTCTTAAGTAATGGATGTTTTACTTTGATACTTGTCGGTTATGTGCCACGACTAACTGATCATGGGATCGTGGTGTATGCATAATATGGTTTCTCGGAGGATTAATCTGGGGGCCCACACTTGAGGCATGCCTTGTTGAGGTCGGTGAAGTCGACGCAGAGCCTCCCACCGCCGGTAGCCTTGGGGACTACCATGGGGTTCGCGTGCTAGTCGGCGTGCAAGACCTCCCTAACGAGGTGGACCTTGATGACCTTTTCCATCTTGGTGACGATGAACTACTGCTTCTCGGCCGACTGCTTCTGGGGCTTCTGCTTCACCAGGCGTGTCGTAGGACACATGGCCAGGTGGTGCTCGATCACCTCGTGAGGGACTCTCGTCATGTCTGATGGGGACCAGGAAAACATGTCCGTGTTGGCCCTAAATAAAATGTTGAAGGCCTCCTCCCTCTCAGGAGGGAGGCCGGCACCGATGGTGATCACAGCCCTGGTACCGCTGGGTCAAGGGGGACCTTCTTGGTTTTGGCCCTCTCTTGGGAGAACACCAACTTCTTCCTACCAGCGATCCCGATGGTGCACATGGCTCCCTCACCGGGAGGGGCCGCTGACTCGGTGTCTTCTTTTCCCCGAGCAGGGGAGAGCTAAGGGCGGTCACCTGCGGGCTGCTGCCGCGCCAGTGCGACGTCCTTGCAGGCTTGCTTGAGGGAGTGCATGGCTTCGGCCTTGTCACAGCACACCGTGATGGCAATGTCGGTGCCGCCCGGCATCTTGACCAGGTTGTAGGCATTGTGCGTGACCTCCATGAACTTGGCCAGGGCAGGGTAGCCCAGGATGGCATTGTAAGGTAGGGAGATCCGAGCGACCTCGACGTTGATGAGCTTCGTGTGATAGTTGTAGCTCATCCCAAAGGTGACGGGAGCTGGACCTAGCCGAGGGGCACGGTGGCGCCCAGTGTAACCCCTACGAACGGCGGGGCCAAGAGAAGGCACATGTTGGGCACCTGCAGCTGCCCAAATGCTTCCTCGGAGAGCATGTTCAAGCCTACCCCGCCATCGATGAGGGTCTTAGAGAACGTGAGGCGATGGTGGGGGTACATACCATGCGCACCACACCCACCAGGCGAGTGGAGCCGGGATGGTCCGAGGCACCGAAGGAGACCGACTGCCATGACCACCGGAGAGGGGCGGCGGTAGCGTCTGGCCTCGTCACCGCCAGCCCCCAAGAGAACTGCCCGGGGCATGAGCCATGGGCGGAAGCCTGTAGGCTGCCCAAGATGTATACGACCATTCTGGTCGGACCCCTATGCGGGGAACCTCTCGTGGTGGCCTCCGAGCCAGTGCTCCTTACCATAGCGTTGCTCGCCCGAAGGTCTCGGATATGCATCACAGCCCCCAACCTAGCATGCCAAATGTCAGAGATTTGTCCCATGAAGGAACTAGGGTCCAACGATCCCTCGGTTCGTGAGGGGGCTGAACACGCGAGCTCGAAGAAGTCTGGCGGCGGCTACGATGGAAAAGGGGATGCATGATAGAAAATTGATACCGGGTTTTTTACCCAGGTTCAGGACCCTCATGAGGAGGTAAAATCCCTACTCCTACTTGGTTGTATTTCTTGCTTGCCTCATGAGGTTACAATGGTGGATGAAATCCTAGGGTTTTAGATCTCTGGGATCCGTCCCCTATGCGATAGGAGAGTGGCTCCTTATATAGGGAAGCATCGGCCCTCTCCCCCGGGTCCATAGACAGGGAGGGTCACCACAATGCTGCCCTTATGGTCTTGGTCTAGGGGACTACTTTTTGGTGGACGTGGTGTTGCGCACTGGACGCTCCTCCACCCGTTGGTAAAGCGTCCTCCTTTGCACGCTCCTTGTCGTCCTCTGTCGGGGAGCGCGTCTCTCCTTACACCAAAATGGCCAAAGGCAACCCTGCCTGCCCTGAAGATGTTTATCAGTTGGTCAGGGTCTTGTCGCCTCCACTTTTGACCAGGTCCCAGCCCTAGGGGCTGCAGAGGCCGGAGCATCCAATGTGTCGATTGCTCTTGTTGTTTCTCTTGAGGGGAAGCCATATAAACCTTGCGGCCTCCCCCTCCAGAGGTCTCCAAAAGAGGTGTCCTAGCCCACCTCACGAAGGAGAGAGACCCTTCCTCGTGAATCCCCCTTGGGGCCATTGAGGCAGCCAGACATAGACTGATCGAGGTACCCCCTGTACCAGCTATCCGACACAAAGGCCCATAGACTGCGGCTGCTGATGAGGACTATGATGAGGATGAGGATGATGACAACGACTCTGAGTGATCTTATTTGGGGCGATAGTGTGGTCTTTTCCATTTTCAGTGTTTTGATGCCAAAGGGGAGAAGATTTCCATTAGTATCATCCGGGATTTGCATGGCTTGGGTTATTTGAACATTTGCTTTCATTTGGTTCTTGTGAGACTTATTTGGTTCATGTGAAACTTTCTATGTGTGTGGACATGCCGATGCATGTCCCAGTATTGTAATGGTTAAACCTTCCCATGTTTAGTATCTATTACGTGACCTGCATGTATTACATGATTATCTTGTTGCACATCGTTAGGGGGAGCATAGTTATGTCTTATTAAGATTCCCATGCAAAACCTTTTGTTGTCATTGAGGACCAAAAAGGGGGAGATTGAAAGGACATTTATTGTCCTAATCTATTTTGGTGTTTGTTAACAACATGAGGATCATTTCACTATGTGTTAATGTCTTCAGTGTAATCTAATGAAAAGAGAAAAGGCCATAACATAGTGGGAAAATCCCTGGAGAAATCTGAGGTTTCCTAAAGAATCCAGACCGGAGACTCCGGTCAGTAGACACGGGAGTCTCCGGTGTGGTCCGGAATTTCCTCGAAAGTCCCAGGAATGGACTCAAGATGCATCCCAAGGTCATTATGTGTGGGGGTCCGGAGACAGACAGGATGTTGGCTGGAATCTCCGGTGTGGTTTCTCGGACCGGAGTTTCCTGTGTGGAAACACCAGAGTCTCTAGTGTCCCAGGTCCAAAGTTCTTGCCAAAGTCCTCGGAGTGAGCGACAAGTCAAGGCCTAGGTCATATATTATGGTGGTCTAGAGATGGACTAGAGATGGGTCGGAGTTTCTGATGTAGACTGGAGTCTCTGGTCTGTAAGACCGGAGTCTCCGGTGTATAAGTTCTCCAACGGACAGAAAACGGTCAGGAGCAGTTGAGGTTATAAATAGGGGACCTCATCTTCTACCTCCTGGTGCTCGTTCCAGAAAAGAAAAGCATCACCATTAGAGCCACCAAAACTCCAAGATCTCTTCATCCAACCACCCAAAGTCGCTGATCTTTGGGGAATCGAAGGACTTTATCTACAGCTTCACCAAGAGAGATCTTCATTTACCCCTCATTCACTTGAGGTCCCCTTGGTCTAGGGTTTCATTGGCAACCCTAATCCTTGGTTTGGTTCTTACAAGCTTGTCTTTGATTGTTGTGACAGCTTGCTTGGATTCGAAAGCCTCCAATTAAGTTGTGGATGTGTGCCTCGAACTTGTTGTAACGGTGTCAGCTACCACCTTGAAGGTTGCCGATATAGTGGAAGCGTGAATCGATCCCGTTGGGGAGAGGTTCACCAGAGAATAAGGGAGGCCACTCATGGCATTGGTGGTTTGATACCACCCCCTCTCCAAATGTAGACGTACTTCCCCTCAAAAGGAAGGAACTGCGAGAAATAAACCTTGTGTCTCTTTGTCCTTCACTTCGATTACTTATGTTGATGAGGACATCCCTACAATTACACCTACCCCAATGACTACTGAAGATGCTACAACTGTTGCAAGAAAGGATCAGTCCAATGAGATTAGAATTGGACCTATTACAAGAGCTCGTGCTAAGCTACTGGAACAACAGGTGAATTTACTCCTAAACGAATCTGGTACTTTGATTGATGAGGACTTTATAATGCCTAAGTCTATGCATTTATGTATGATCAGGTTTGTTGGAGAAACAAGCATGGCGCGAGGAGGAGAAGGGCTACAAGAGAAGCCCAACATGATGATCGCCCAAGGATGCGCGAGGGAGGAGCGGGAGGAAGGCGCAAGAGAAGATCATCAAGACGGAGGCAAAAAGATCTGCCACGACCGGAGTGTCCGGCCAGTTCCACCTGGACTGTCCGGCCTGGTCGAGAGGCAAACTGGCGTGGACATTCTGTCTGCCAGTTCGGATACTACCCGGACACCATCCGGAAACTTCAAAGTTTCTGGCCAGACCGGACTGTCCGGCACACTTAACCCGTAGTGTCCAGCCTGACCGGACTGTCTGGCCGATTTCGACCAGAGTGTCCGCCCGCCGACCGAATCTGGTCCGAGTCGGTTTGTATCAGTTTGAGTCGTTTGCGTATATTTTCGGTTTCTGGTCGCCCCAGCCGCCCTTATAAGCCCTGGGACGACCTCTAGTTAGGGTTTAGACCACGTTAAAATATTTTGGAGTTGTTTCTTTCATAGAACCTCTGGAATTACCCTGTGTTCGAATCTACCAACTATAATTGAGTGTGATTTGTTGTTCCATTGGGAATTAGTAGATTGCATACTACCATTCATGGTCACGACTGCGTGTGCAAGAGCGTGGTGTTGTGAATATCCTACAAGGTTCGAGAGCTATTGCATTGGCATCAGGGATCGAGCGGGATAGTTCATAGCTACAGGCTAGTTATCTATCATCCATCACCGCCATCCGCTTACTGAGAAGATCGGGCCACCCCATATCATCTTGGTATCAGATTTCCAGTGTTGCCTCGGTAAGCATCCACAAAACCATCCATAGATTAGAGAGTGTTTTTCGTCCTATACAGAAAAAGCCTTACAAAAAGATTTCCCATAGACTAGATTGCATCGTTTTCGAGTTTTAGTTCCTGATTGTATCTTCTCGTAGATCCGATCTATAGGTTTTTCCTCGTAGGAGTCTAGTTTCCGTTTGTGTCTAGGTTTAGGGTTTGATCTTGTTTTCCGCTGTTCCCACCGTTACCGTTTCCGCAAGTCTTTATCGTTTTTCCGAGTCCACATAGCGTACTTTTGTTTGCATACCATAGACACAGCCTATCTACAGCATCTGTGCCTAGGAACGTACCCACGAGACTTGTTGCTTTGCTCTGACAGGCTGCTCATTAGGTTTTTGAAGTGCAGAATTTTTTGAAAGGCAAAACCGGACTATCCGGCCAAATCACACCGGACTATCCGGCCCAACCGGAGTCTCCGGCGCATATCAACCGGACTATCTGGCCCAGTTCTGTTATACGTTGATGTACTCGCTTGCATGGAGTAATATAGTTGAAAAATCAAAAAAAAGAGAATCAGTATAAAAAAAGAGCTACAAGCCTGACAAAAAAAGAGATATATAAGTGTGTAATATTGGAGGCCTTGTTGTGTATAGCACTAGTAGATTGAGCAATCTTGTGCCTGTTCTATTTGAGCTATTACTAGCCTCTCTCTTGTGCATTGCAATATTCCTTTTCATAAGTTGCTTTGCCACATTTATCTCCACTATGTGTGTTTCTTGGGTATTTGTACGATCAACACTAGGACTTGTTTGCGGTGTCGATAGGGTACCATACCTATAGCTCCACCTTTACATAACATGTGTGTCCTGCGATCATTCTCTATACCTTTGATATTCACTTCATCACATCAAGTGCATCAGTCTTTGATTTCGTTTGGTAGAGTATCTCTATTCACTTTGGAACGGTAAGATCTCCTTTCTTATTAGTTGTGAGTGAGTTGTGAGAGTTTCCACCATACAGATTCTGATTTTTGCACTAACCTACTAATCATGTCTACTAGTGATGATGATGCTGTGTTGCAGAAAAAGAAGGATGCTACTAGTGATGAGGATGTTGTGTTGCAGAAAAAGAAGGATGAGGAGCTCATCAATTGGCGTGAATATGAGGCTTTGAAATCCCACTTGACACGTGTGTTTACTAACACGACAGATGCCATTGACAAGAATCTCCAAGATATGAATATGAGATTGGATCAGCATGTTGGGACGGTTGATACTATACAAACGCAAGTGGCTACGCTCAATGTCAATGTCACCACTTTGTAGCATTCCATTGAGGGTTTGACAGCCGCCTTACATAGAAGGGAAGATCCTCAACATGATGATGCCTTTGATGATTTCGATGAGGGTAGCGATGTTGATGATGCTCCACATGTTGGCAGGGGACGTGCTATTCCCCCTGTCCATGCACCTGCTCATGGTCGTGGGTTTGCCCATCTTGGGCGTGGTCAACGTGTACCCAACCAAGCTACTGATGATGGTTTGGGCAAGCCAAAATTCTCAATTCCTAAGTTTGATGGTTCCATTGATCCTGAAGACTACCTCACATGGGAGTTGAAGATTGAGAAACTCTGGCGCTTATTTGACTATCTAGAAGATAAGAAGGTCAAGCTTGCAGCATCTGAATTTGATGGTTATGCTTTGCGTTGGCGAGATGCTCTTGTGCAACATAGGAGGGAGGAAAATGAACTTCCTGTGAGGGATTGGCGCGAGATGAAGCAAATCATGAAAGCTCGTTTCGTACCAACCAACTACTTGCGATTAGTTTTTGATAAATTGACGCAACTGAAGCAAGGCACCATGACAGTTGATGAGTACTACATGGAGATGGAGATGCTTATGTAGCGTGCTAGAATTCGTGAGTCCATTGAGATGACCATGCAGCGATTCCTAAATAATTTGAAGTTACCGATCAAGAGCATTGTTCGTCATCACAAGTATGAGACCATGAATTAGTTGTTGCATCATGCTAGAGAGGCCGAATCCCAGTTGGCAGAAGAGGCAAAGTCACGTGCTCGTTTTCCGTCCTCCAGCAGATTTTCGGCCAGGTCTACACCTTCTATAGCCACGCCACCAGCTGCTGCTCCCTTTACACCATCGGCCAAGCCAGCAAGTACACCTTTGTTTGGTTCTAATGTTCGGAAACCCGCTGCTCCTGCTGCTAGCTCGGGTTCCAACATGTCTACTGCACGTACTCGTGATGTGGTGTGCCATACTTGTGGAGGTAGAGGTCACTACAAGAAAGATTGTCCAAACAGCAAGGTTATGTTTGTTAATGAACAAGGTGAAGTAGAAAGTGGAGACGAAGCTTCTGATGATGATATTGATGATGGCGAGGTTGGTGCTGATGCATATGCTGGGCGTGCACCCACTATTGTCGTATCTTCATGTGTACTTAGTGTGCAACTGGTTGAGGAATCCCAGCGCTGCAACTTGTTCCAAACAAAAGCTCTAGTTGGACCAAACAAAGCTTGCAAGATAATTATTAATGGAGGTAGCTACAGAAATCTTGCAAGTAAGGAACTATGTGCCAAACTGAATTTGACATACTTACCTCATCCCAAGCCATACTACATACAATGGTTGAGCAACAATGGTGAGATGAAGGTAAATCATATGGTACGTGTGAATTTTCAAATAGGGCCATACAAAGATTCTATTGATTTTGATGTGGTTCCTATGACTGTTTGTCACCTATTATTGGGTCGGCTTTGGCTCTATTATCGCCATGTGCAACACAATGGCCGAGCCAATACATATCACTTAGAATTCAAAGGAAAGAAGATTACTATGCAGCCAATGACACCACAAGAAATTGTGAATGATTCTCGCCATAAGATAGAGGTGAACTTGAAGGAAGATACTACCACTCAGCGAGACTGTGTAACAGCTATTCCTGATGTAATTGAGCCTAAATTGAGTGATATAACCAAAAGTGAGAGAGTGCCTGGGTTATTGATCCTAGCCACCAAGGAGGATATGAGAGAGTTTCGTGAGGATCCTACAGCCATGCCACTTGTGCTCATGTATAAGGGCGAGGTATTGGTTTCTAACGACATGACCCCTATTTCTCTTGGTGTCTCTTCTGTTTTTCAGGACTTTGGGGATGTGTTTCCATAAGACGTACCCGCAGGTTTGCCTCCATTGCGTGGTATAGAACATCAAGTGGACCTGATTCCTGGCGCCACACTTCCCAACCGTGCACCTTACATGACTAATCCCGAAGAAACTAAAGAAATTCAGAAGCAAGTACAAGCGTTGCTGGATAAAGGGTACATCCATGTCTCTCTTAGCCCTTGTGTTGTTCTTGTTATTTTAGTTCCTAAGAAAGATGGTACTTGGCGCATGTGTGTTGATTGTAGAGCGATTAATAACATCACTATTCGATATCGTCATCCTATTCCATGCTTAGAGGATATGCCAGATGAATTGAGTGGTGCTGCTGTTTTCTCTAAAATTGACTTGCGTAGTGGTTATCATCAAATTAGGATGAAAGAAGGGGATGAATAGAAAACTGCTGTCAAAACTAAATTCGGTTTGTATGAGTGGTTAGTCATGCCGTTTGGTCTTACTGATGCACCTAGTACTTTCATGCGTTTGATGAATCATGTTTTGAGAGAGTTTATTGGTCGTTTTGTGGTTGTTTACTTTGATGATATACTTATATATAGCCACACCGAATCTGAACATTGCACTCATATTAGACAAGTTTTGCAAGTGTTATGTGATAATAAACTGTATGCTAATCTTGAGAAGTGTACATTTGCAAAATATAAGGTCATATTCCTAGGATTTGTTGTTTCTAAGCATGGAGTAGAGGTAGATCAATCTAAAATTGAATCAATTCAGAATTGGCCTACTCCAATGAATGTTAGTCAAGTGCGTAGTTTCCACGGTCTCGCTGGTTTCTATAGGCGTTTTGTGAAAGATTTTAGCACCATTAGTGCACCATTAAATGATTTGACAAAGAAAGGTGTTCCTTCTGTATGGGGCACGGACCAAGACATTGCATTTGATACATTAAAACGTTTGCTTACTTCTACACCATTACTTGCATTACCTGATTTTTCGAAGCAATTTGAAGTTGAATATGATGCTAGTGGTATAGGCATAGGTGGCGTTTTGATGCAAGAGGGTCGGCCTATAGCTTATTTTTCTGAGAAATTGACTGGTTCTCGTTTGAAGTATTCTATCTATGATAAAGAATTATATGCACTTGTTCGAGTACTTGAGGTTTGGCAACATTATTTGTGGCCAAAGGAATTCATCATACATTCTGATCATGAAGCATTGAAATACTTGAAAGCTCAATCAAACTTGCATAGAAGATTAGCTAAATGGGTTGAGTTCATTGAGTCTTTTCCTTACAGCATTAACTATAAGAAGGGAAAAGAGAACGTTGTTGCTGATGCTCTATCTAGGAAGAACATGCTATTAACCAATCTTGATGTTAAAATTCCTGGATTAGAAGCTATTTGTGCACTTTATGCAACTGACCATCATTTTGCTGAACCATGTCGTTTGTGTGCTCTTAGAAACACATGGGATAAGTATCATATACATGATGGATATTTGTTTCGAGCTAACAAAATATGTATTCCAGAATCGTCATTGCGTTTGTTCTTAGTGCAGGAATCACATGCTGGTGGTTTGATGGGTCACTTTGGGCGTGATATGACGTTGCTCATGCTTGCTGATCACTTTTATTGGCCCAAGATGAGGCGTGATGTGTACAGATTTGTGAGCCGATGTATTACATGCCACAAGTCGAAATCTAACCTGAAGCCTCACGGTTTGTATACACCTCTCTCTGCACCGACTACTCCATGGGAAGACATTAGTATGGATTTTGTGCTAGGTCTACCTAAAACTCAGAGAGGTCATGGTTCTATATTTGTGGTAGTGGATAGGTTCTCTAAGATGGCTCATTTTATTGCCTGCCACAAAAGCGACGATACGTCGCATGTTGCTAACCTGTTTTTCAGGGACATTGTGAGATTACATGGAGTACCAAAGACGATTGTTTCTGACCGTGATGTGAAGTTCATGAGCTACTTTTGGAAGACCTTATGAGGAAAGTGTTGGAGATATGCCCAAGAGGCAATAATAAAAGTGATTATTATTATATCTTTGTGTTTATCATAAATGTTTACATTCCATGCTATAATTGTATTATTAGGAAACACTAACACATGTGTGTTTTGTAAACATAAGAGAGTCCCTAGTAAGCCTCTTGTTGAAACTAGCTTGTTGATTAATTGATGATCATGGTTTCCTGATCATGGACATTGGATGTTATTAATAACAAGGTTATATCATTAAGAGAATGATGTGATGGACACACACCCATAGTAAGCGTAGCATAAGATCAAGTCATTAAGTTCGTATTGCCGTAAGCTTTCAAATACATAGTAACCTAATCCTTCGACCATGAGGTTATGTTAATCACCATCACCGGATGGATACTTTGATGACATCAAACGCCGCTTCGTAATTGGGTGGTCATAAAAGTATCATTGGGTATTCTGAAAGTATGTGTTGAAGCGCATGAACCAAGATTGGGATTTGTCCATCCATATGACGGATAGATATGCTCTGGGCCCTCTCGGTGGAATGTCATCTAGTTAGCTTGCAAGCATGTGACTAAGTCACAAGGGATGACATATCACGGAACGAGTAAAGAGTACTTATCAGTAACGAGGTAGAACTAGGTATGGGGATATCGACGATCAAACCTCGGATAGGTATAGTATCGTGAGACAAAGGGAATTGGTTTCGTATGTAAGTGGTTCAATCGATCGCGAAGTCATCGTTGAGTATGTGGGAGCCATTATGGATCTCCAGCTCCCGCTGATGGTTATTGATAGGAGATGTGTCTCTATCATGTCTACATATTCACGAACCATAGGGTGACACACTTAAGGTTCGAAGTTGTTTTAAGTAGATGTGGAATGTGCGTTGGAGACCGAATGTTGTTTGGAGTCTCGGATTGGATTCGGGACATCACGAGGAGATCCGGAATGGTCTGGAGAATAAGATTCATATATAGGAGATCATTTTATGAGATAGGAAATGTTCCGGAGTGTTTGTATGAGGATTCTAGAAGGTTTCGGAATGTTCCGGAAGGTTCTGGAAGATATCTTGGAGTTTGCTTGAAAATCAAGATAGGGATCAAGGAGTCCTGGTGGGTAAAGATACGGAGTCGTGGGGGAGGAGGACTCCTCCCCCCACCTCCAATCCGCCGGCCATAGAGAGGGAGGGGAGTCCTACAAGGACTCCCCCTCCCTAGGCGCCTCCCCTCTTTAAATAGAGGGGCAGGGGCACCCCCTCCTCCCTGGCTCTCATAACGTCCAATCTCTGCCGCCTCTCTCCTCCACCATCTTCTGCACAGGCATAGGCGAAGCCCTGCAGAATTCTCTACTCCACCACCACCACCACGCCGTCGTGCTGTTGGGATTCCGTGGAGAGGATCTACTGCCTCCGATGCTCGCTGGAACGGGGAGAGGAAGGTCTGCTTCGACTCCGCACATGTGACCGACTGCGGAAGCGCTGCCGAATCGTGGCGCCAGAAGGATCGTCTACTTGACCGACGGCGGAAGCGCTGCTGGAACGCGATGCCGGAAGGATCGTCCACACGATCTTGAGATCGGCAAGTGATCGACTACATCAACCACGAGATCTAATCTCGTTAACGCTTTCGGATCTACGAGGGTTAGTTCCCATCTATCTCGTTGCTCATGTCTAATAGATTAGATCTTGGCTTTTATCTAGATCAGATCTAGGTTTTGTTCGTTCTTGCGGTAGAAATTTTTTGTTTTCCATGCTACGAACCCATCAGTGGTATCAGAGCCATATCTATGTGTAGATCTGTTGCACGAGTAGAACACGATGTTTTTGTGGGCGTTGATGCTTTTGTTGTCGGTGTCTTAGCGTGTACTTTGCATCTTGCGGCATGGTGGGATGAAGCGGCTCGGGCTAACATTACATGTCATCGCACATGAGACTTGCTCCACGCTTGACGTGCAACTTGCTTTGCACAAGTGGCTTTGCGGGTGTCTATCTCTCCCACCATAGTTAAGATTCAATTTGCAATGAGCATCTTGACAACACTTGTATCAATGTTGTGGTCCTTGTTCGTAGGTAAGATCGGTCTTATGCGAAAGCCCCAAACCACGTAAAACATGCAAAGAAAATTAGAGGCGTCTAACTTGTTTTTGCAGGGGTTTTGTGATGTGATATGGCCAACATGTGATTGTGATTCTATTTGATGTATGCAATGATCCTTGTTGTAATATGGCAACCAGCAGGAGCCTAATGGTTGTCTTTAATTCTGTTAAGACCTGCGTGTCTATTCATCTTGTAATAACTTTATTCCAAGTAGTTGTAATAGTTGCTGGTGATGATGGACAACCATGAAGCGGCGCCACTGACCTTGACGCAATGCAGGTGATGATGGAGATCATGTTCGTGCTTTGGAGATGGAGATCAAAGGCGCAAGAAGAAAAGGCCATATCATATCACACTAATTATGAATTGCCTGTGATGTTAATCCTTTATGCATCTTGTATTGCTTAGATCGCGACGGTAGCATTATAAGATGATCCCTCTCACTAAATATCAAGTAATAAAGTGTTCACCCTTAGTTGGCACCGTTGCTAAGACTCGTCGTTTCGAAGCATCTCGGGATGATCGGATGTGATAGATTCTACGTGTGCATACAACGGGTGCAAGCCATATTTGCACATGCGGAAACTAAGGTTGTCTTGACGAGCCTAGCATGTACAGACATGGTCTCGGAACACGGAATACCGAAAGGTAGAGAATGAGTCATATAATTGATATGATGAACATGAAGATTGTTCGCCGATGAAACTACATCTTCTCTCGTGAAGATCGGACTTGGTGTAGTGGACTTGGTTCGTGTAATCACTAAGACAATGTGAGGGATGTTGTTTTGAGTGGGAGTTCACCTAGTTAGTTTAATAATTAAATTTGAACTCAATTTGTCATAAACTTAGTCTAAACTACTTGCAAATTGTTGTAGATTATGGCGACCCCCTCCATCAATTTCAATGCGTTCCTAGAGAAAGAAAAACTTAAGAACAATGGAAGCAATTTCACGGACTGGTTCCGTGGACTGAAGATCGTCCTCAGGGCTGGTCATTTGACCTATGTGCTCGATGCACCGCTAGGTGACCCACCTGCAGATAATGCCACCGATGACGAAAAGAATGTTTTCGCCACTCGGAAGAATCATTACTCCACAGTTCAGTGTGCCATCCTGTACGGTTTTGAAGCAGAGCTCCAACAGCGTTTTGAGCACCACGACCCGTTCGAGATCATTAAGGAGCTCAGGCTAATTTTTGAGACTCGCGCGGCCATGGAGAGCTATGAGGCCTCCGAGAAATTCTTTAACTGTAAGATGGAAGAGGGAAGCTCCGTTAGCGAGCACGTGCTCACCATGTCTGGGTACGCTAAGAAGCTCCAAGAGTTGGGAATATCGATTCCTAATGAATTGGGGATTCACCGTCTCCTTCAATCACTGCCACCAAGTTACAAGAACTTTGTGATGAACTACAGCATGCACTGCATGAACAAGACGTTGCCTGAACTGTCGTCCATGCTGAAAACTGCTGAAGTGGAGATCAAGAAGGAGAAACAAGTGTTGATGGTCAATAAGACCACCAATTTCAAGAAACGGGGCAAGCCTAAGAACAAGGGAAACTTCAAGAAGGACGGCAAGAAAGCTGCCGCACCTGCTAAGAAGCCCAAGGCTGGTCCTAATCCTGAAACTGAGTGCTTCTACTGCAAGGGTGCTGGTCACTGGAAGCGTAACTGCCCCAAGTACCTGGCGGATCTGAAGAACGGCAACATCAAGAAGAAAGGTATATTTGATATATGTGTTATAGATGTGTATCTTACTAGTAATCGTAGTAGTGCCTGGGTATTTGATACTGGTTCGGTTGCTTATATTTGTAACTCGAAACAGGAGCTGCGGAATAAACGAAGACTAGCAAGAGACGAGGTGACGATGCACGTTGGAAATGGCTCCAAGGTTGATGTGATCGCCGTCGGCACGCTCCCTCTACATCTACCTTCGGGATTAGTTTTAAATTTAAATAATTGTTATTTGGTGCATGCGTTAAGCATGAACATTATATCTGGATCCTGTTTATTGCAAGACGGTTACTCTTTTAAGTCCGAGAATAAAGGTTGTTCGATTTATATGAGTAATATCTTTTATTGTAATGCACCTGAGATGAATGGTTTATTCTTACTGAATCTCGATAGTAGTGATACACATGTTCACAACATAGATGCTAAACGAATAAAATTGAATGATAATTCTACATACATGTGGCACTGTCGTCTTGGTCACATTGGAGTGAAGCGTATGAAGAAACTCCATTCAGATGGACTTCTTGAATCAATTGATTTTGAATCACTTGAAAGATGCGAAGCATGTCTAATGGGAAAAATGACTAAGACTCCATTCTCTGGTACAATGGAGCGAGCTACAGACTTATTGGAAATAATACATACCGATGTGTGCAGTCCAATGAGTGTAGCATCGCGTGGTGGATATCGTTATGTTCTCACTTTCACGGATGACTTGAGTAGATATGGGTATGTCTACTTTATGAAACATAAGTCCGAAACTTTCGAGAAGTTTAAGGAATTTCAAAGTGAAGTGGAAAATCATCGTAACAAGAAGATTAAGTTTCTGCGTTCTGATCGCGGAGGTGAATATGTGAGTTATGAGTTTGGCATGCATTTAAAGAAATGTGGAATACTTTCACAGTTGACACCGCCGGGAACACCACAGCGTAATGGTGTGTCCGAACGTCGTAATCGAACTCTCTTAGATATGGTTCGGTCTATGATGTCTCTTACAGATTTACCGTTATCATTTTGGGGCTATGCATTAGAGACAGCCGCATTCACTTTAAATAGGGCACCATCTAAATCCGTTGAAATGACACCGTACGAATTGTGGTTTGGTAAGAAACCTAAGTTGTCGTTCCTTAAAGTTTGGGGTTGCGAGGCATATGTAAAGAAGTTACAACCTGATAAGCTAGAACCCAAAGCGGAGAAATGCGTCTTCATAGGATACCCTAAAGAAACAATTGGGTATACCTTCTATCATAGATCTGAAGGCAAAGTTTTCATTGCCAAGAATGGATCCTTTCTTGAGAAGGAGTTTCTCTCGAAGGAGGTGATTGGAAGGAAAGTAGAACTCGATGAGGTTATTGAACCTTCTCTCGGATTTGAGAGTAGCGCAGCACCAGAAGATGTTTTGGTGCCGCCTGCACCAATTGAAGAGGAAGCTAATGATAATGATCATGAAACTTCGAACGAAGTTACTGCTGAACCTCGCAGGTCAACGAGGATTCGTACCACTCCTGATTGGTATGACTCTTCCTTAAACATCATGTTGGTGGACAACGCTGATGACCCTGCGACATATGAAGAAGCTATGGGGAGCCCAGATTCCGAGAAATGGCTAGAAGCCATGAAATCCGAAATGGGATCCATGTACGAAAACCAAGTGTGGACTTTGGTGGACTTATCGGATGGCCGTAAGGCTGTCGAGAACAAATGGATTTTCAAGAGAAAAACAGATGCTGATGGTAATGTTACCGTCTATAAAGCTCGACTTGTCGCGAAGGGGTTCCGACAAATTCAAGGAGTTGACTATGATGAGACTTTCTCACCAGTAGCGAAGCTAAAGTCTGTGAGGATTTTGTTAGCAATTGCTGCATATTTCGATTATGAGATTTGGCAGATGGATGTCAAAACGGCGTTCCTTAATGGTGACATTGAGGAAGAGTTGTATATGGTACAACCCAAGGGTTTTGTCGATCCTAAAGATGCTGACAAGGTATGCAAGCTTCAGCACTCCATTTATGGACTGAAGCAAGCATCCCGGAGTTGGAATCAACATTTTGATAAAGTAATCAAAAACTTTGGATTTATAAAAACTTATGGAGAAGCTTGTATTTACAAGAAAGTGAGTGGGAGCTCTATAGCATTCCTAGTACTGTATGTAGATGACATATTGTTGATTGGGAATGATATAGAACTTCTTAATAGCGTCAAAACCTATTTGAATAATAGTTTTTCAATGAAGGATCTTGGCAAAGCGGCATACATTCTAGGCATCAAGATTTATAGAGATAGATCAAGACGCCTAATAGCGCTTTCACAAAGTACATACTTGGACAAAGTTCTAAAGAAGTTTAGAATGGAAGATAGCAAGAAAGGGTTCGTGCCCATGTTGTCAAGTAAGACCTTGAGTAAAACTCAAAGTCCAACTACGGCAGAAGATAGAGAAAAGATGAATAATATTCCCTATGCCTCAGCCATAGGTTCTATCATGTATGCCATGTTGTGTACTAGACCAGATATAGCACATGCTGTTAGTTTGACTAGCAGATATCAAAGTGATCCTGGAGTGGAACACTGGACAGCGGTCAAGAATATCCTAAAATACCTAAATAGGACTAAGGATATGGTTCTTTCTTATGGAGGTGATGAACAGCTTGTTGTAAACGGTTACACCGATGCTAGTTGGAACACCGATCCGGATGACTCAAGGTCACAGTCGGGTTACGTATTTATTTTGAATGGTGCTGCAGTGAGCTGGAGGAGTGCGAAGCAAAGCATTGTGGCGAAATCTTCAACGGAATCAGAATACATAGCTGCTTCGGAGGCTACACAAGAAGCCGTGTGGATGAAGTAATTCATTACTGAACTCGGCGTGGTTCCCAGTGCGTTGGACCCGATGGCCATCTACTGTGACAACACAGGTGCCATAGCTAATGCGCAGGAGCCAAGGTCACATAGCAAGCTGAAGCACATCAAGCTATGTTTCCACGCTATTCGCGAGTATGTCCGAGATGGTGACATAAAGATTTGCAAAGTCACACTGATCTGAATGTGGCAGATCCGTTGACTAAACCTCTCCCTAGGGCAAAGCATGACCAACACCAGAACGCCATGGGTGTTAGGTATATTACTATGTAATCTAGATTATTGACTCTAGTGCAAGTGGGAGACTGTTGGATATATGCCCAAGAGGCAATAATAAAAGTGATTATTATTATATCTTTGTGTTTATGATAAATGTTTACATTCCATGCTATAATTGTATTATTAGGAAACACTAATACATGTGTGTTTTGTAAACATAAGAGAGTCCCTAGTAAGCCTCTTGTTGAAACTAGCTTGTTGATTAATTGATGATCATGGTTTCCTGATCATGGACACTGGATGTTATTAATAACAAGGTTATATCATTAAGAGAATGATGTGATGGACACACACACATAGTAAGCGTAGCATAAGATCAAGTCATTAAGTTCGTATTGTTGTAAGCTTTCAAATACATAGTAACCTAATCCTTCGACCATGAGGTTATGTTAATCACCATCACCGGATGGATACTTTGATGACATCAAACGCCGCTTCGTAATTGGGTGGTCATAAAAGTGTCATTGGGTATTCTGAAAGTATGTGTTGAAGCGCATGAACCAAGATTGGGATTTGTCCATCCATATGACGGATAGATATGCTCTGGGCCCTCTCGGTGGAACGTCATCTAGTTAGCTTGCAAGCATGTGACTAAGTCACAAGGGATGACATATCACGGAACGAGTAAAGATTACTTATCAGTAACGAGGTAGAACTAGGTATGGGGATATCGACGATCAAACCTCGGATAGGTATAGTATCGTGAGACAAAGGGAATTGGTTTCGTATGTAAGTGGTTCAATCGATCGCGAAGTCATCGTTCAGTATGTGGGAGCCATTATGGATCTCCAGATCCCGCTGATGGTTATTGATAGGAGATGTGTCTCTATCATGTCTACATATTCACAAACCGTAGGGTGACACACTTAAGGTTCGAAGTTGTTTTAAGTAGATGTGGAATGTGCGTTGGAGACCGAATGTTGTTTGGAGTCTCGGATTGGATTCGGGACATCACGAGGAGATCCGGAATGGTCTGGAGAATAAGATTCATATATAGGAGATCATTTTATGAGATAGGAAATGTTCCGGAGTGTTTGTATGAGGATTCTAGAAGGTTTCGGAATGTTCCGGAAGGTTCTGGAAGATATCTTGGAGTTTGCTTGAAAATCAAGATAGGGATCAAGGAGTCCTGGTGGGTAAAGATACGGAGTCCTGGGGGAGGAGGACTCCTCCCCCCACCTCCAATCCTCCGGCCATAGAGAGGGAGGGGAGTCCTACAAGGACTCCCCCTCCCTAGGCGCCTCCCCTCTTTAAATAGAGGGGCAGGGGCGCCCCCTCCTCCCTGGCTCTCATAACGTCCAATCTCTGCCGCCTCTCTCCTCCACCATCTTCTGCACAGGCATAGGCGAAGCCCTGCAGAATTCTCTACTCCACCACCACCACCACGCCGTCGTGCTGCTGGGATTTCGTGGAGAAGATCTACTACCTCCGCTGCTCGCTGGAACGGGGAGAGGAAGGTCTGCTTCGACTCCGCAAGTGTGACCGACTGCGGAAGCGCTGCCGAATCGTGGCGCCGGAAGGATCGTCTACTTGACCGACGGCGGAAGCGCTGCTGGAACGCGACGCCGGAAGGATCGTCCACACGATCTTGAGATCGGCAAGTGATCGACTACATCAAGCACGAGATCTAATCTCGTTAACGCTTTCGGATCTACGAGGGTTAGTTCCCATCTATCTCGTTGCTCATGTCTAATAGATTAGATCTTGGCTTTTATCTAGATTAGATCTAGGTTTTGTTCGTTCTTGCGGTAGAAATTTTTTGTTTTCCATGCTACGAACCCATCAGAAAGCTAGGAACAAAGCTGTTGTTTAGTACTACATGTCATCCCCCAAACAGATGGTCAAACAGAGGTGGTGAATCGAACATTGTCACAGCTGCTAAGGACCATGATTAAAAAGAATCTGCGGGAGTGGGAAGAGTGTTTGCCACATGTTGAGTTTTCTTACAACAGGGTTGTGCATTCAACTACTCAGCTTTTTCCTTTTGAGGTGGTGTCTGGTTTCAAGCCATTGACGCCACTTGATATGTTGCCTCTGCCATTACATGAGAGAGTTGATATGGAGGCATCAAAACATGCTGATTATGTGAAGAAAATACATGGGAAGACTTGAGAGGCTATTGAGAAGAAAGGCAAGAACATTGCTGCCGCAAGGAATCAAGCAAGGAAAGAAATGTTGTTCGAGCCTAGAGATATGGTTTCGGTGCATCTACGCAAGGATAGGTTCCCACTACTTCGAAAGTCAAAATTGAAGCCACGTGGTGTTGGTCCTTCCAAGGTGTTAGCCAAGATTAATGATAACGCATACTCGGTTGATATACCGATTGAGGAGTTTGGTGGAGTTAGCAACAGCTTCAACGTTGCTGATTTGTCACCATATGCTGGAGAAGACCTTGGAGCGTCGAGGTCGACGCCTTTTGAAGGGGGGGAGATGATGAGGACATCCCTACAATTACACCTACCCCAATGACTACTGAAGATGCTACAGCTGTTGCAAGAAAGGATCAGTCCAATGAGATTAGAATTGGACCTATTACAAGAGCTCGTGCTAATCTACTGGAACAACAGGTGAATTTACTCCTAAACGAATCTGGTACTTTGATTGATGAGGACTTTATAATGCCTAAGTCTGCATTTATGTATGATCAGGTTCGTTGGAGAAACAAGCATGGCGCGAGGAGGAGAAGGGCTACAAGAGAAGCCCAACATGATGATCGCCCAAGGATGCACGAGGGAGGAGCGGGAGGAAGGCGCAAGAGAAGATCATCAAGACGAAGGCAAAAAGATCTGCCACGACCGGAGTGTCCGGCCAGTTCCACCTGGACTGTCTGGCCTGGTCGAGAGGCAAACTGGTGTGGACATTCTGTCTGCCAGTTCGGATACTACCCGGACACCATCCGGAAACTTCAAAGTTTCCGGCCAGACCGGACTGTCCGGCACACTTAACCCGGAGTGTCCGGCCTGACCGGACTTTCTGGCCGATTTCGACCGGAGTGTCCGCCCGCCGACCGAATCTGGTCCGAGTCGGTTTGTATCAGTTTGAGTCGTTAGCGTATATTTTCGGTTTCTGGTCACCCCAGCCGCCCTTATAAGCCCTGGGACGACCTCTAGTTAGGGTTTAGACCACGTTAAAATATTTTGGAGTTGTTTCTTTCATAGAACCTCTGGAATTACCCTGTGTTCGAATCTACCAACTATAATTGAGTGTGATATGTTGTTCCATTGGGAATTAGTAGATTGCATACTACCATTCGTGGTCACGACTGCTTGCGCAAGAGCGTGGTGTTGTGAATATCCTACAAGGTTCAAGAGCTGTTGCATTGGCATCAGGGATCGAGCGGGAGAGTTCATAGCTACAGGCTAGTTATCTATCATCCACCATCATCACCGCCATCCGCTTACTGAGAAGATCGGGCCACCCCATATCATCTATCCTTTACCACACCTTATGTTATCTAGTTCTTACTTAGTTAGTTGTGCTAGGCTGGCATATAGATAAATTCACCTTAGTTGCATATCTAGAGAATTTACCTTTTGTGTCAAACCCTAACTTGAAAAAGAGTAAAATTTGAAGTAGCACCTATTCACCCCCCCCTCTTGGTGCCCATACGATCCTCTCACATAGTTACCCATGAATATCCTACAAAGACTTGTATTATTCGTAATGAATTTATCAAAGTCTCTAGAACCTGAAAGTGCCATAAATCTTATGGTGTTGTTTCTATGAATCCTGATGATTCCCTATATAAGTGTTTGTTACTATAACCTAATAACTTTATCTTTTTTCGATTACCTTTGTAAGGGATACTTTGGACCAACTATATCTAATAAATTATTATGATGGTTAAGATACATCAATACGCTTTGATATATTTTAATCATCATAATCCTTGAATAAGTCCTTTTGTGAGTACTAAACTATTAAATAAAATACTAGTCACTTTGATCTAATCATAAAGACTTGTATAGTTTTGTTAATTTCATATCCATTTTGTTCTGAAGGTCTCAGATTCATGTGTCCTTGTGTAAATGCTTGATACGTCCATTTTGCATCACCATTCTATATCATAATTTACTGTTATTCATTGATATATTTCATATTAAGAGATGATACTAATGTTATTTCATCTGTTTTTGCATGGTTGATGACTTTTGGAGCATGGACCGCTGCAGTCAGGATTCTGATGGAAAAGGGGCTGTTTGGAGGCGAAATTCACGAAGATCACAAAATTCGGGAAAATAAATGGAAAATCCTATTTTTCCAGAAGACGAAGATAGCCAGAAGGGGGAGTGGAGATGGGCCACAGGGGGCCCACACCACCCCTAGCGCAGGCCACCCTAGGCCACACCACCAGGTGGTGTGGCCGCCCTGGTCCACCCCTGGCTCTCCCCTCCAGCGTATATTATCCTCCCAAAACCCTAAGACTCGGGGAGCGACCACAGAAAGATTCCGCCGCCTCTACAGGGCGGAAAACACCGAGAGAGAAAGATCTCTCCGGTAGACAGAATTCTGTCGGGCGAATTCCTTCCCAGAGAGGGGAGATCCTCGCCATCAACATCACCATCAAGCTAGACTTCATCGGGATCATCATCATCACCACCATCATCTCCACCAGCACCATCATCACCATCTCCATACCGCTGCAACAATTGGGTTGAATCTTGCATAGTTCTTAGGGGAAACATTCCCGGTGTTGATTACTCTTTGTAGTTGACGCTATTGAGTGGAACCATTGAATTATTGTTTATGTTCAGATTGCTGCATATCATTATTTCATCTCTGATCATGATCCATATGATGTCTTGTGAGTAGTTTGTTTTGTTCTTGAGAACATGGGAGAAGTCATGTTGTTAGTAGTGGAATTGTGTTGAGAAATATTCAATGGTTTGTTAATTAAGTTGTGGTGTACTTCTTCTAGTGGTGTCATGTGAACATCGACTAAATGACACTTCACCTATATGGGCCTAGGGGAATGCATTGTGTATTTGGCTACTAATCGTAGGGGCTGCCGGAGTGACAGAAACCTGAACCCCCGTTAGGAAACCATTGCACAAGGGACATCAGGGTCTTAGAGTTTAAAGATGTGGTTAGGTTTTTATCTTAATTACTTTCTTGTACTTGCGGATGCTTGCAAGGGGTATAATCACAAGTATGTATTAGTCCTAGGAAGGTCGGTACATTAGCACAGGTTCACCCACACAACACTTAGCAAGCTAACGAAGATTAATCAACTATATGAAGCGAAAGCACTTGACGATATTCCCATGTGTCCTCGAGAACGTTTGGTCATCTTAAGTAATACAACCGGCTTGTCCTTTGCTAAAGAAAGGATTGGGCCACTTGCTGCATTTATTCTTATTGTCTTTTATTTACATGTACTTTATTTACCTGCTTTATCGAAAACCCCTAAAAATCCGTTTGCTAAGTATTTGCAGAGAATTCCTGATCCACACCACTAGCCAGCACCTTCTGCTCCTCGTTGGGTTCGACACTCTTACTTATCGAAAATATTGCGATACACCCCCTATACTTGTGGGTCATCAAGACTATTTTTTGGCGCCGTTGCCGGGGAGTGAAGCGCTATTGGAGAGTGGAACTGGTAAAGGAAACTTCTATTGTGAGTATTGTTTATTTTTGTTAGTTGCTTTATTTTCAATATGAATAATTTGCTGAGTTTCTTATTTCGTAATGCTACTACCACTGCTAAGGTGGTAGATGAACCACCACCTGCTGAGAATGATAATTTTAAAATACCTACAAGAATTATTGATCGTGTTATGGATAACTACTATGTTGTGGATGGAAGTGTCCATCATGGTGATCATTTGCTCTTTATATAGGAATTATGCGGGTTGTTCAAGTGTGTAGGTATTACAACAGATCAAGTTAAGAAGAAGTTATTCTCGTTATCACTGAAGGGAAGAGCTGAGGACTGGTATAAGCTGCTGAAGAATGGTCAAACTCTTGAATGGGAGGAAATAGTACCTCTCTTTTATTCAAAGTTTTATCCTCCTAGTGAGATTCATAAAGATCGGAATCAAATATACAACTTTTGGCCTCTTGATAGAGAGAGTACAGCTCAAGCTTGGGGGAGATTGAAGTTACTAATGCTCAAATGTTCCATTCATGAGCACCCCAACAATATCATTATCAATAACTTTTATGCAAGGCTTTCTCTTAATGATAAGGATTTATTGGATGCTTCTTGTGATGGATCATTCACTCGCATGGAAGAAGAAGCTAAATGGGATCTTCTAGACCGTATTCAAGACAATGCTGAAGCATGGGAGAATGACAAAGGAAGAATGTCAGGTATAAATTATGATTATGAATGCATTGAATCTTTTATGGGAACTGATGACTTTCAAAATATTAAAAATTCTTATGGTCTAGACTCTCAAGCTATTGCAACTTATTTTAAGGCTTTTACTTCCTATATTGAAGTGCCTAAAAAGAAGTGGAATAAGTATCATGAACCTTATAAAGATATTGTTAAGTGTGTTCCCGCAAGAAATACTGAAGTTTATACTGCTAATCATGTGTTACCTGAACCTTACATTGAGAAAATGCCTTTCCCAGTTAAGATAAAGAAACATTCTATGATAGCTAGTATGGTTAATGCAAGTATAAATAAAGTTGTTGAACTTGATAAACAAATGGATGATGAACCTATGATTGCAAATTTGAAATATTTTGTCACTAAATATGTAGAAGAAGGACACACTATCATTTGTAAGGATACCTCTAATATTGTTTCACAAAGTAGTGTTATGAGAGATAGTGTTCCTGTGTTTTCAGTTAGAATAAGTGATCATTGCTACAATGGTCCTTGTGATAGTTATATTGTTAAGTTTATGCATGATACTAAAAGTTACTATGAGAGAGGGAAAAGTGTTCTTATGCATGTCAATAATATCAAGTTTCCTCGTTTTATGCTTAAAGTCTTTATGTTGCACTTGTTTTGCCTTCCTATGCTTGCAGCCTTTGGTTTCAACAACTTGTTTGCTTACAAAATTCCCTTGCATAGGAAGTGGGTTAGACTTAAAACATGTGTGTTTTTGTTTCTTAATTCTCCCATTTACTTCGATTCATATTCTTATGTGAGCATCATCAAAATTATCATATGCCCATCTTAATGGCTATAAAGAAAGAGCTTTTTGGGAGACAACCCAATATATTTGTCCTTTCAGTTTGTTATCGTTTGTTTGAGATTTGGAAGTTATTACTTCAGTAATAACCTTTCCTTATCCTTTTTGTTTGGTTTTTGTGTCAAGATCAACCCCTAATGAGAGAGAAGTAATATTTGGGGAATTTGCTGTCCTGAAACAGATTTCTGTGCTTCACCGTAAATATTCGTGAGAGATCTCTGTATGTCTGATAGAGTTGTAATTTTTTGTACTTATGCCCCAGGTTGTTATTTAACTTTTGTTAGTTTTGCACTTTTTGATTCGAGCAACAGAAGATTTTCGAAAAAAATGATATTTTCTTGCTGTCCTGTTTTGACAGATTTTGACCATTCTTGCATTTGGTTCTTTAAATCGATTTCCTTTTTGAATTAATTTTGGGTTTTCAGAAGGAGTTGCTACAGTAGATTATGTTTTTTATGGATTTCAGTTGAAATTAGACCTAAGAGGTTTTATCACTTCACTTATACTAATATTGCTAATGAGAACTGTGTGAAAGAAATTTCCAGGTTAGAGGAGAAAATGGTGTCATAAGAAAGTGAAAGGTTTCATGACTCAAGCAATATGTGTATGAAGATGAAGATATTGATGTTATTCAAGTGGTGACTCCGAAAGAATCTACTAAATACCAAATTCAGAGACCTGCAGAGTCCGCTTTCGAATAGGTAACAGTTCTGGTAAGAAAAGTTCCGCGAAAAATCTGTCTAGTCATATTTTTGCAGTTTTTATCCAACAAGGAAAGCTATGAAGCGAAAGAGGGACGAAAATGGAGCCTGGGTGGCTCACACCACCCTGTGGCACGGGCCCACCCCTGGTCGCGCCACCAGGTGGTGTGGCCGCCCCGGACTCTGTCTCCGACCCGTTTTCTCCCAATACCTTCCTTTTGTTGTAAAACTTCGTAATATATAATCCCCCGGATCCCCCGAGGTCCGTATATCGTGTTCTTGTCGTGTTTTTTGTTTCAATCTGTTTTGTTCAGATGTCGTTCAGGGGTTCATCTTCAAAGGATTACGAGTTGCGACATCGTCGCGAGCTCCATCGAAATCTTGAGAAAGAGACTCTCGTGGGACGGGTGAAGCAAGAAAGGACCACAACTAGGTGCGAAGACATGGATCGGAACGTCGTAGAGGAAGTAAAGGACGTGACAGTAGGCATGAAGGGGCTGATACCTCCAGATCTCAGTTCCTGCCCTGCAGCAGTAGAAGCTCTATGAGTAATTGACGAGTTCTGCGACAAGTACCGAGTCTTGAGGAGGAAGGTGGATATGCTTCAAGAGGAGAATCACAGGCTTCGCAAGATGCTAGAAAACATCCTCGGACCAATCAAGAGGACACCACCGCCAAATGAGTAATTCGTCATTAGGTTTTGGCATCCCCTTGGTTTGTT
The DNA here is from genome assembly GCA_910589775.1 of Avena eriantha. Classification (NCBI taxonomy): domain Eukaryota; kingdom Viridiplantae; phylum Streptophyta; class Magnoliopsida; order Poales; family Poaceae; genus Avena; species Avena eriantha. The sequence continues at coordinate 51,998,817 of OU342746.1, read as the reverse complement.
CTAAGCTTGGGGGAGTGCCGCGGTATCACATCACTATCTTCTATCTTTTTACCTTTTTAGTAGACTCATATCATGAATAGAGAAGTTATCATGTAGGATGGTTTGCATTATGGAAGTGTCCCCTCTCTGATTAGATATGTATCCCTTGGTGTGAGTTGCCGTTATGGAATATTAATGAGAAGTTCTATCATTTACTCTTTTGCATATATTATATTAGTTTTCAATTCATGGTTATATGATTGATCTTGTTGTTAGTATTGGTATCACTTTGGGACATTGAGTTAATTTAGTTGGTTTTGGAAAACCTGGCTCGGTCAGTAGCAACACTATTTTTGAGAGTTGAATGAAAAAGATAAAAGTACTCTAAAAAAATATAATTTCATCATCTTTCTTGATTTGCTCATAAGCCTAGTATTCTCTAGTTAAGATCTTTTGTGCTTCCAAGGAAGATTGCATGTTTGATTTTGTCATTTGTATGTTTGTTTGTTTCCTTCAACTCTTATACTTGCTACCTAGCCTTGCTAGCCGAAAACCTGTACTGAGAGGGAATTCTTCTCGTGCATCCAATCCTTAAACCAAACCTATGCCATTTGTGTCCACTATACCTACCTATTAGCACTATTGCTATTCCAAGTAAATTCATGTTTTTATCTACCTTCTGAATTAAACTTGTTATGTGAAAATTAGTGATTAAATCTCTCACGAACTTGATGGCATACTTTACTTTCTTGCATCTAATAAACTTGAACCATCGTGCCCATCTATGTTGCGTATATGCTTGCGCTTTGTAAGTTGTGAATTAGCAGAACCATGCTGTCATGGGGAACACTTTCAACATTGCACTGGTACTTTGTACCTAGTTGATATCATGTTCTTTTTCCTATGATGGCGTCAGTGTGAAATGAAAGGGGAGCTTGTAAGTCCATGGAGTTATGTATGTGTGTTAGAGAAACGCCTGGGCCGCCGGTCTAATCCATGTTATCATGGTGGAAACCTGCAGCGTAACCATAATGTGCATCGACGAAGCATTCTTCTTATAAAAAGAGTCAGACATTGAGAGAAAAATAGAAAAAGAAAAAGAAAAAGAAAAGATGTGAAAAGAGGAAAGAGAGAAAAAAGCACCATCTTCCCATGGTAAATAAGAAGATCGTTGAGATGCTTGTTGTCTGCTTGCCTTGTCATTTTGATATGGGGATTCTTCCGTATCATCGGGAAATGGGTACCCTGTTGGCGGTTCTCTATGATACACATGTACTTACTATGATAAGAACATACCAGTGACTAAACATGAGTACCATGAGGAGCGGCCCTCATATTCAAGGGACATGAGATTTTCAACTTACAACTTGTCAAGCATATCCTCATATTTGATCACTTTAACCTTAATCACCTAAAGATTCTTATGATAGGGGCAATGAGAGATAAAAGCTAACAAGTATCATAATTTTTGGAAGCTCTTTATGAAACTTGAAATCCCTGCTTCCCTCTGCGAAGGGCCTTTCTTTTACTTTTTAGTTGAGTCAGTAAACCTATTCCCTTCTACCTCAGTAAGTATTTTGAGTTGTTGTGTTTCATTCATTCGTATGATGATTTATCCAATCATGTTTCTTATGTTCCTTGTTTTGCACATTTGCTCTTATCTTAGTGTTTACTTCTTTGAAATCTATCATTGAAAAAACCAGTTATTTGTGAACTCCTATAAATTGTCAACTATTCTTCGACCAAGAGCTAAGTTTGCCATTACCAATTATGATTTACTTTATGTATCTTTATTTGTGTTTCCTTTACCTATTGCAAGTTAAGTTATATAATGGTGAGTTGTCTGCTATTATGATCTATGTATTGATGAATGTGATCCTTCTTGTCCGTATTCTTTTATCGACTCTTCACTCCATAAACCTGAGGCCATGTTTATTGAGCTCAGTTTCGCTTGGGGACAAGCGAAGTCTAAGCTTGGGGGGAGTTGATACGTCCATTTTGCATCACCATTCTATATCATAATTTACTGTTATTCATTGATATATTTCATATTAAGAGATGATACTCATGTTATTTCATCAGTTTTTGCATGGTTGATGACTTTTGGAGCATGGACTGCTTCAGTCAGGATTCTGATGGAAAAGGGGCTGTTTGGAGGCAAAATTCATGAAGATCAGAAAATCCGGGAAAATACATTGAAAATCCTATTTTTCCAGAAGACGAAGATAGACAGAAGGGGGAGTGGAGAAGGCCACAGGGGTCCCACACCACTCCCTGGCGTGGGCCACCCTAGGTTGCGCCACCAGGTGGTGTGGCTGCCCTGGTCCACCCCTGGCTCTCCCCTCTGGCGTATATTGTCCTCCCGAAACCCTAAGACTCGAGGAGCGACCATAGAAAGATTCCGCCGCCTCTGCGGGGCGGAAAACACCGAGAGAGAAAGATCTCTCCGGCAGACAGAATTCTGCCGGGGGAATTCCTTCCCGGAGAGGGGAGATCGTCGCCATCAACACCACCATCAAGCTGGACTTCATCGGGATCATCATCATCACCACCATCATCTCCACCAGCACCATCATCACCATCTCCATACCGCTATAACAATTGGGTTGAATCTTGCAAAGTTCTTAGGGGAAACTTTCCCAGTGTTGATTACTCTTTGTAGTTGATGCTATTGAGTGGAACCATTGAATTATTGTTTATGTTTAGATTGTTGGACATCATTATTTCATCTCTGATCATGATCCATATGATGTCCTGTGAGTAGTTCGTTTTGTTCTTGAGGACATGGGAGAAGTCATGTTGTTAGTAGTGGAATTGTGTTGAGAAAGATTCGATGGTTTCTTAATTAAGTTGTGGTGTACTTCTTCTAGTGGTGTCATGTGAACATCGACTACATGACACTTCACCTATATGGGCCTATGGTAATGCATTGTGTATTTGTCTACTAATCGTAGGGGTTGCCGGAGTGACAGAAACCTGAACCCCCGTTAGGAAACCTTTGCACAAGGGACGTCAGGGTCTTAGAGTTTAAAGCTATGGTTAGGTTTTTATCTTAATTACTTTCTTGTACTTGCGGATGCTTGCAAGGGGTATAATCACAAGTATGTATTAGTCCTAGAAAGTTTGGTACATTAGCACAGGTTCACCCACACAACACTTAGCAAGCTAACGAAGATTAATCAACTATATGAAGCGAAAGCACTTGACGATATTCCCATGTGTCCTCGAGAACGTTTGGTCATCTTAAGTAATACACCCGGCTTGTCCTTTGCTAAAGAAAGGATTGGGCCATTTGCTGCATTTATTCTTATTGTCTTTTATTTACATGTACTTTATTTACCTGCTTTATCAAAAACCCCTAAAATCCGTTTGCTAAGTATTTCAGAGAATTCCTGATTCACACCACTAGCCAGCACCTTCTGCTCCTCGTTGGGTTCGACACTCTTACTTATCAAAAATATTGCGATACACCCCCTATACTTGTGGGTCGTCAAGACTATTTTCTGGCACCGTTGCCGGGGAGTGAAGCGCTATTAGAGAGTGGAACGGGTAAAGGAAACTTCTACTGTGAGTATTGTTTATTTTTGTTAGTTGCTTTATTTTCAATATGGATAATTCGTTGAGTTTCCTATTTCGTAATGCTACTACCACTGCTAAGGTGGTAGATGAACCACCACCTGTTGAGAATGATAATTTTAAAATACCTACAAGAATTATTGATCATGTTATGGATAACTACTATGTTGGGGATGGAACTTTCCATCCCGGTGATCATTTGCTCTTTATACACGAATTATGGGGGTTGTTCAAGTGTGTAGGTATTACTACAGATCAAGTTAAGAAGAAGTTATTCTCATTATCACTAAAAGGAAGAGCTGATGACTGGTATAAGCTGCTGAAGAATGGTCAAGCTCTTGAATGGGAGGAAATGGTACCTCTCTTTTATTCAAAGTTTTATCCTCCTAGTGATATTCATAAAGATCGGAATCAAATATACAACTTTTGGCCTCTTGATGGAGAGAATACAGCTCAAGCTTGGGGGAGATTGAAGTTACTAATGCTCAAATGTCCCATTCATGAGCTCCCCAACAATATCATTATCAATAACTTTTATGCAATGCTTTCTCTTCATGATAAGGAAGAAAGTGAGGTATAAATTATGATGATGAATGCATTGAATCTTTTATGGGAACTGATGACTTTCAAAATATTAAAAATTCTTATGGTCTAGACTCTCAAGCTATTGCACCTTATTTTAAGGATTTTGCTTCCTATATTGAAGTGCCTAAAAAGAAGTGGAATAAGTATCATGAACCTTATAAAGATATTGTTAAGTGTGTTCCGGCAAGAAATACTGAAGTTTATACTGCTAATCATGTTTTGCCTTTCCCAGTTAAGATAAAGGAACATTCCATGATAGCTAGTATGGTTAATGAAAGTATAAATAAAGCTGTTGAACTTGATAAACAAATGGATGATGAACCTATGATTGCAAATGTGAAATATTTCGTCACTAAATATGTAGAAGAAGGACACACTATCCTTTGTAAGGATACCTCTAATATTGTTTCACAAAGTAGTGTTATGAGAGCTAGTGTTCATGTGTTTTCTGTTACAAAATTCCATTACATAGGAAGTGGGTTAGACTTAAAACATGTGTATTTTTTCTTCTTAATACTCCTGCTTACTTCAATTCATATTCTTATGTGAGCATCATCAAAATTATCATATGCCCATCTTAATGGCTATAAAGAAAGAGCTTTTTGGGAGACAACCCAATATATTTGTGCTTTCAGTTTGTTTTTGTTTGTTTGAGTTTTGGAAGTTATTACTTTGGTAATAACCTCTCCTTATCCTTTTTTGTTTGGTTTTTGTGTCAAGATCAACCCCTAATGAGAGAGAAGTAATATTGGGGAATTTGCTGTCCTGAAACAGATTTTTGTGTTGCACCGTAAAAATTCGTGAGAGATCTCTGTATCTCGGATTGAGCTGTAATTTGTTGTGCTTCTGCCCCAGGTTGTTATTTAACTTTCGTTATTTTTGCACTTTTGATTTGAGCAACAAAAGATTTTCTAAAAAAAATGATATTTGCTTGCTGGCCTATTTTGACAGATTTTGACCATTCTTGCATTTGCTTCTTTAAATCGATTTCCTTTTTGGATTCTTTTTGGGTTTTCGGAAGGAGTTGCTACAGTATCTTATGTTTTGATGGATTTCAGTTGAAATTGGACCTAAGAGGTTTTATCTCTTCACTTATACTAATGTTGCTAATGAGAACTGTGTGAAGTTTTGTGTGAAAGAAATTTCCAGCTTATAGTGTTCCGAGGCCATGTCTGTACATGCTAGGCTCTCCAATTCAACCTAACTATATTCATAGTGCATCCATGGTCTGCACCCACCATATGCGAACATCGATATGTCTAGCACCCAATCATTATGGACCGCTTCATAACAATGGACTTTCTTGGTGTTGCACACATTAGGGAGAACACTAGTATTGGTATTACATTAGGGATCATATTATTAATGCTACAGTCGCGTATCTAATACAACTAAGAAAAACAAGATGCACATAAAATAACATCACATGAAATTTATAATGTGTCATTGATATAGTCCTTCAGGTCTTGCGCCTTGATCTCCATCATGCACCACGCCTCGATCACCAGAACGCGCCACCAGCATGATGCCAACTCCACGACGTCACCATTTCGTTGTCTCCATGAAGTGTACTCACACAACCATATGAAATTTACCATATCACATCACATACCCTCTCCTGCAATATAAAGTTAGATGCCTCTACTTTATTTCTTTAAAGTTTTACGTAGCTTCTAGGGGCTTTTGAGCTAGAACCGTTCATACCTACGAACATCAACCACAACATTGATCAACTAGTTGTCTCTACTATACCCATTTTGGGGCCCTCTATTGTAAATTCCATATCTACTATCGTGAAAGAGACCGACATCCGCTAGCCACTTATACAGTGCAAGCCATATGTCAAGCGTGAAACCAGTCTCGCATAAGATTACATGTAAAGTCAGTCCCAGCCACTTCATCTAACAGTGTCGTGATATCAACAAATACACGTGGGACGGTAATGATAGCTCTAAATTTCAACACTTTTTATCATTAATTTTCCTTTGGTTTATTGTCGGTTTTCACTGGATTTCACCCTTTCACTAATGCTAACATTGCAAATTAGCGAAACCTCGGTTTCTTTTGAAGGTTTTCAGGTGATGAACATTTTTGGAAGATCTGGTAGCATTTATGGGCTAATTACACCTAAAGAAACAAAACCCCAATTGAATCCCCTTTCATTAGAGGCGTCTAGATTACATAACAACCACTGGTATGGTCGGGACGCGCCCGTACCGTCTGCCCCTACAACCCTCCTTCGGCTCCGCTATATCAATACAAGCAACTTTCGTGAACAGGAGGGGACTAAAAACACAACACTACCGCCGCAAATACATCTAGAAGAGGGGAGATTAGATCTGAAGCAGAGAAGCACATTGTCCATTCTTCGATGATTCCTAGCATGTAAATCATTCACTCTACCATCATCCCCATTTGTACTAAGAGAGAGAGATTGGCACTTGTAAGATTAGGGTTTGATACTTTGATCTACCTTGGTTTGTATTTAACTTGATCATCAACTGGTATTGTGGCTTGCTATGGTAAAGTTGATACGATTCATATTTGCAATATCATTATGCATTTGACCTATCTTCCTCTCATGTCTGGGTAAATACCCATAGGCATGGGAGACGTAGGGGATTGGTAAGATGTGTTGTGTCTCCCTTATTTCCATCCATTTGTGATTGTTGTCGTGATATTATATTGTGAGAATGAATATCTATGTCTGCCTAATGCTTATTGTCCAATTTAAGGGCCCGGATAACATGATCCAGATATCTCATAAGTATGAACTTGTATACTAGCGAATCAGCGACCCCCGAGTGACACGACCGATATGAATGAGGAGCTAGTACTACTCGAGGATAACAAGGAACCATCAAGATTAAAGACTTGATCTAGTCGAAATACCTTAATTAATATGTTGACCATTACTGTGGTAACAGGTAGATGGATCATTGGGACTGGGAAGATTTTGCCTAGAGGACTCATAGTCGGTATACAGGTTTCTTGCCTACTCACCTATGAATAAGAAGTATCACCATCACTTATTCCATTTCATCCATATGGCACATTCACAATTACCATGAACCGTTTCTCTCCACACCTATCTTCTCATCTACAGGAACCTCGGGCACTTTCCTCACTTTTAGTTTTATGTTATTTACTTCTCGCACTTTCCTTTACTCAAATTTCCTCTATTATTCACTCACCCCCTTCCACTTACAAAAATTGCAGTCAATTCACTCAAGACAACATGACACCTTGAGTGCGACAGAAATGCCGCATAAAGACACTTAACAAGGCTCCTTATTGGAATTGATATAAAAATTGGAATTAATACTTCGGCGAAAAGATGCTCTAACGAACATGTGCACTTGAAGGCCATCAATCTAGTTTCTAGCATCGTTGCCATGGAACTGAGCACTAAGTGTTTGTTTCTTGACATTCATGATTGTTGACAACATTCATGATCTCTTTTTAAGATAGAGGTACTACCCATTCTACAAAACTTATTTACCTCCATATATTGACCGTATTCCAACTGAAAGACGCCTAAAATTTATTGAAAGATTTTCTAACTCACGTACTATAGACGTGAACAGTTTGATTGCTTTGATGGCAGACTTGATCATCACCCAGGGGGGCGAAGAGCCTAAGCAACCATTGGGAGAATATGATAATCCATCTAGGCACGTGAGAAAAATGTCTATTCTTTATCCTGGTCTTGAAAGCCGGGAATTTGAAATATATCCTAAGTTAATCTATATGATGAAAGAAATTGCTTTCGCGAGAAAAGAATATGAAGATCCTAGTGATAATTTGACGAAGGTCTACGACCTTTGTGCTACTCTTAAACCAGTTAGTCTGCCAATAGAGTTCGTACACCTTAAACTTTTTAGCTGGTATTTAAAATATAATTCTTTTACTTCGTTGCAATCGTTACCCAATCACACTATAAAAAGTTGGGGAGCTTGCATCCTAGAGTTTATGCATAAATATTTCTCTCTTACTAAAATCATGCAGATCAAACACAACATTACAAACTTTCTTCGAGGGATTGAAGAAAACTTTTACCAAGCATGGAATAGATTTTATGGAATGATAATGAAAGTCCCAAATCATGGCTTTTAGTAGCATTTAATTATCCAATACTTCTATAATGGGATTAATGAAGATTCAAAAGAAATGATTGACTTAACTACAAAAGGAGATATTAGCAACTTGATGTTTCCAGAATGCATAAAGATTTTTGAGGTATGATCCTTCAACGATGAAAAAACTATTGAGGATGTTAAACCACGAAAAGGTATGCTTCACATACCCTAGGAACTTATGCCCGAAGTTAAAAAGTTCATGGAAGAAAAAGGAATAACAGCGGAACTTGTTGAAGAAAATAAAGTAGATGTTCTTCAAACTTATGTTGTAGAAGATGAAATAAATCTTGTAAAGCAAAAGTTTACATATCAACAAAATCAGTTCCATGACAAATATTATAAATGTCTATTGACTCAATAAAAGAATATAAAAGAGTTAAATGAGGTTTTTGATGATTTATGACATGCCACTAGGCATTTGGACAAATACTTGAGTATGGTTAAAACTCAATGCGATCAGATGGCTGAAACTCAAGCTTTGATTTTAGATCAAAATAATTTTAATCGCAATACTGTTTCTACTAACATTGTCACTAGACATGGTACAGAGACACGAGAACCTCAGGGGCTAGCTTGGTATCAGAAAGAACGGGCTAGCAAAGCAAGAGAGACTCAAGAAATGACTCAAGAAGAAGAGGACCTTGTCGATCCGCAAGATGATATTGACTACGAAGCTCAGAGAATAGAGCATGAGGCTTCTAACAAAGATAAAGAAGAAGAAGAAGAAGAAGAAGAAGAAGAAGAAGAAGTAGGAGATAAACATAAACAATATGATTCAGATGCTGAGACAGTCGACTCAAGAGATGAAACCGGTCTTAGAAAGGAACAAGAAGAGCAAGCTATCACCTCAAATGAAAAACGTATCGATAACCAAAAACCTTCGGCGAAGAAGAAAACTAAAAAGGATGGTGAACCAGTGGCCAAGGTAAAAGAGAAGGTAACACCCACTAGAAAGAAAATTCCTTATCCTAACCGTGTTCAGTATGAACCGGATAAAGCTATTTATGATTCTTTTGTCAAAGCTCTGGGAAGTCTTCGTTTAGAACTTCCTCTAACTGTTGCGATTCAAGTTCCTACTTATAAAAAGTTTATGCGAGATATTCTTAATAGAAATAAGAAGGTAACTAAGACTGTAGAAGTGATGACAAGCGTTGGCGATAAGTTGACTTCTAAGCTTGGAGACCCAGGTATACCAACTATCTCTTGCGTGATTGGGCTTAATGCTCTTTGTGACTTAGGGGGAAGTGTTAGTGTCATGCATTATGCCCTATTTATGAAATTAAATCTTGGAGAGGATTCTCCTACTTCAATTACCTTACAAATGGCTGATAAGACAACTAAATAACCTGTCGGTATGATCGAAGATGTTTTACTTAGAATTGACCAACATGTTATACCCACTGATTTTATCATACTAGATGTTCTCAAAGATGACAAACTTTCAATCATCCTTGGAAGACCTTTTCTTAGCACTGCAGGAGCTAATGTTGATTGCTCTACCGGTAAGGTTGTTTTCGATATTTATGATGATCAGATCGTTCGTTATTTTCCAAAGAAACAAGAGCAATGTGGTAAATATATACCATTGCCTAAGCGTGTCCACGTGGTAAGTGCCATAAATGAAGGGCAGCCTAAGGTAAACGCTGAATACTTAGAGGTTGGTTAGCCTAAGCCAACCCTCCTTAAAAAATAGTTAATGGGAGTCAACCCATTCTGAGTAGTAAAGTTTTATTTAAATTTTATTTTATGTTTATGTGTTTTAATACATGGATTTCTATTTTCATGCCCCTATTTCATTAATTATACTTAGTTTTCCCCAGCCGCTTAACTTTTCCTAACTTTTGCCTCTCTCCTTCTCGGAAACCCATCAAAGAGCTCGAACGGCAGCTGCCGTCAGGTTGACCATTGTGTGACGTGTGGGGCCACATGGTGTGGGACCACATGGAGTCGTTTGGTTAGGAACATGTTATGCTGATGTGTGGGGCCATGCCATGTGGGACTGCATGGGGCAGGTTTGTTGGGAATGCATTATGGGGGACATGGTGTGGGACCATATGGGGCACGTTTGGTGGTTACGTGCGTCCTGTCACCTAAATTGGAAGTTTTCTTTTTTGTTATTTTTATGATTAGCCTTTTAAGAGCGTCTTATCCCCTCTCTCTCGCTAATAGTTGTGTTTTTTTTGTCCAAAAAGATAGTGAATCTAGAGAAGCTTCTCTCTTCATACATTGTTCCTTTTGGCCCTTGTTTTTACCCAATCTGGTAGCAAATCTTGAGCAGAAAATATAACTAACACCATAAATAAATAGAAAGCAGATGTAGATAAAGAAGCTAATATAGGATATATAGTACGGTACTTAATGCGGTTCGACAATTAGGCTGCTCAGCAGTAGCGAATAAACTCAACACAGACAAGACAAAAGAAGCTGCTTTATAGCAGCAGCAGCACAAGATCAGTGGCCCCTCATGGCCTCCGCCAGGAGGTCCTCCGCCTCCTCCCTCTAGGTCCTCCGCCACTTCTTGTTGCCCAGTCCCTTGACCTTGGGTGCCTTGGGCTTGATCAGGGGCATGTGAGCCTCCTCAATGGCCACCTTCTGGAGGTTGAGGAGGTGAATACCGAGCGCCTGGTGCTTGGCTATGAAGCCGTGGACGTTCACGGACTCGATGTAGGTCCTCACGTCCTCGGCATGCTTCACAAGGGAGTTGAAGTCGGTGGCGTGGAGCCTCTTGGTGGTGTAGAAGGGGCACCTATAGACGTCGCCAGCAAAGAAGTTATCGTATTGGCCGGACATCAGCCTCCTCAGCCCATGACGAGTCTTGGTGTCCTTGGACTCATCGTCACTGCAGACGTCGCTGCTATCCTCCTATTGGAAAAACTAGCAGAGTGCAATACGGACATGATTGAGATACCTTGATTATCGGGATTGATTATTTGCATAAATTAACCGATTGATATCCCCTGATTATTCCCCAAATATCAAACAAAATTGAATACTGATCCCAACTACGAACAGGGGGATTCAAATACGAACAGAGGGATTCATAGAAATACGAATAGGGGGATTCATCGAAATACGATATCTAACACAAGAGTATTAGCTACTTTAAAAATACAAACAGTTGAACCCTAATAACATATGATCTAGCATCCAACGATGGGAATGGGGGAAGAACAAGGGAAGGGGAGAAAACGCTGGTTACCTCCGACCATGTGTCAGCGATGCTGGTGTTGTATGGGTTCTCTGGTCTTATGTAATCAACCTCCTCGTAGGGGTCCCAGCCGATTGGGATCTGCCCGAGACCGGCAGGGGCCTCCTTGCCAACGTCTACGGCGGAAGCGAGGATGGGGGTCCGGACGAGGACGGTGGCTGCCTTCGATGCCTCGACAGTGGCCTATACAGGGACGAGGGCCTCCTCGCCGGTGGCCTTGGAGGCGCTGATGGCCACCACGCCGTTCTTCTCCATCGCCGGCGTGGTTGGGGTTTTCTTGGGGGTTTGTAGAAGGTGATGGGATAGTGGAGACGGTTGAGTGAGCGAGTGAGTGATGAGTGAGAGTGAGGAGGCCTCTATAAAGGAGAAGGGAAGCAGCATTTCGTTGCACCAACGTGCACCGCGTAACCGCATATGCTACTGCACCATGCATGGCCACACGTGTCCGCTACCGCCCCGTGCACCGCACACGCCTACCGTGAGTCACGTTTTTTCCCTCGTGTCTAACCCTGGCAACTTAGTTGTGCTCAGTTTTGCCCTCGAGTGTAACACTAGCAGTTTGGTTGTACTTAGTTTTTCCCTCGAGTACTAACACTGCCATGTGCAATATACTGAGTTTTACCCTCCGATGGCTGGTCAACAGAGAGTCAACGAATGGGTTTTAGCTAGCTAATTGAGTCATTTTATGCACAAAAAATTCAAAAAGATCAAAATATAGTGGCATCTACCCAGGAGTCTTATTATGTGACCTGCCACCATAAGAAATGTATATAAATCAAGTTTTAACCCAAATCACCACTTCTCAAATCACCTACTATCTATGAAGGTTCATGGCTTTCTACTCAAGCCTCTCCCCAAAACATAGTTTGTCTGAATGAAGCAATAATTTTGAAACTAGTGTATATTTGAATTTCAAATAGTTTGATGTATGCCAAGATGTATTTTATTATATAAAAGACGCATTTTCCATTTTTAAATCTCTTTCTATTTTCTATTTGAATCCCTTTGTCAGTCTTGCCCTTGGTTTTTAAGTTCTACACAACTTTACCCTTGGTTCTTAAGTTCTACTTACGTTTCCCCTCTCTTAGTCACAATCTCTCCCAAATGTGCTCATCTTAGCTGCTACGCTATGATTGGTTGAGATAGTTGTCATGCAGATCGTGCCCACCAACCGTTGATCCTCTATGATCTAGCGGACAGGATAACCCCTATATCTGTTGGGAGGCACCCCTCTATCCATACAAAATAATGAGTTTGCCACCGGTACTTTAACTCCATAAACAAATGAAATTGAATATAATTTGAAGGGAACGTCTTCAAAGGTGTATAATTTGTGCATTACATTCCACTCTTTGAAAATGATAATCTCTCAAGATTTGTTCAAAGGTGTATAATTAAGTGTGATTTCAAAGAGTTCAAATGTGTATAATTTTCGTATATGCAAGTTTATACATGCATTCCACTCTATGAAAATGGGGGAGAACATGATAATCTCACAAAATTTTGCTAGCACATCATTATATCGTTATTAAGTGCGATTTCACAGTGTTCAATGGTTTAAAAAAATTGTATATGCAAGTTTATGCATTATATTTCACTCTATGGAAATGATAAATGATCAGGATTATATTAGCACAACATTATCATGTCCTAAGTGCGATTTCAAAGAGTTCAAAGATGTATAATTTTCTTATATGCAAGTTTATGCATTACATTCCACTTTATGAAAATGATAATCTCTCAAGATTTTCTTAGCACAACATTATCACGTATTAAGTGCGATTTCAAAGAGTTCATATGTGTATAATTTTCGTATATGCAAGTTTATCATTACATTCCACTCTATGAAAATGGGGGAGAAAAGGATAATCTCTCAAAATTTTGTTAGCACATCATTATCACGTATTAAGTGTGATTTCAAAGTGTTCAAAGGTTTATAATTTTCGCATATGCAAGTTTGTGCATTACATTCCACTTTATGAAAATGATAATCTCTTAAGATTTTCTTAGCACAACATTATCACGTATTAAGTGTGATTTCAAAGACTTCAAATGTGTATAATTTTCGTATATGCAAGTTTATGCATTACATTCCACTCTATGAAAATGGGGGAGAAAATGATAATCTCTCAAAATTTTGGTAGCACACATTATCACGTATTAAGTGCGATTTGAAAGTGTTAAAAGCTTTATAATTTTCGTATATGCAAGCTAATGCATTATATTTGACCCCATGGAAATGATTAATGATGAGGATTTTATTAGCACACCATTTTCATGTCCTAAGTGCGATTTCAAAGAGTTCAAAGGTGTATAATTTCCGTATATGCATTACATTTTACTATATGAAAACGAAGATAGACAAAGGGCCACTGTTGTCGAAGAAGAAGAAGAAGAAAGGGGAGGCAACAGCACAAGGGTGGGGCTGGCTCGAGGTCCCATCTTGCAATGCCAACCTAGGTAAGTTGTGGGTCCGGCGCTCACGTGGATAAGCTATCGGTCCGATGTTGATCTGGATAAGTGGAGAGAGGTGTCCACTATGGTAACCGACTGAACACGGCCCCACTTGTCAGCATGTAACAGCAAGGGTAACTACGGGACCTAATAAAATGCGACCCTACTTGTCAGCACGTAATGGCGAGGGTCCACTACGGGACCCGACTGAACGTGGCCTTACTTGTCAGCATGTAACGACAAGACTGACGGACAACGATTTTTCAGACCGTGTGAGAGTTTCGTACTAGGAGATGGGAAAAGGGAGGAAAAGTTAAGTGGCTGGGGAAAACTGAGTACAACTAACAAACCGAGGGTATGAAAGAAATCCCTTTAATAAATTTGTTGAAGTCATAGAATTGAAGAGAAATTATACTACTGTGAAGTTTAAAGAAGATTGAAAGAAAGTTGAAGGGAAGAAAAAGGATTCAACCCACATAACATGTATCGGTACGACCAGAGGTGCCCGTACCATCTGCCCGTACCGATGAAGCAAATTTAGTCAGCAAGTTCTTCTCAATACAATGTTCGTAACGGGCATTGGTACAGTCATAGCCGCCTGTACTGTCTGCCCGTACTGAACTTCGACCATTTTTTCTAACCTTACTGACACGGTAACTACCACTGGTACGGTCGGAGGTACCCAGACCCCCAGGTTCAATCGCAAAACCCTAATTCTTGATCCAACGGTGACGACCACCGGTACGAGTGGGACGTTCCCGTACTGCCCGCCCATACCGACTACATCACTAGGTAAAGTCGACGGCGGCTATCTCACAGCCAGCCTCTTTCTTCTTCCTCTCTCATTCTTTCTTTCTCTTTCTCTCTCCAACTCAAATCCTAATCCTCTAGAACCTTTGATTCTTCACCAATTTCTTGTTTTGAGTGGGGGATTCTTCACATCGGTAAGTTTCCACACTTTCTTTTCTGAAATCCATGGTTGAATTCCTCACATTGACTATCTAGATGATTTCATCATATTTTCAGATTATTTTTGAGTACTCACGTTAGGATTTGTAATTTCTTCCTGTAATCTTTTGTTTGTATGATAGAAACCCGATGCCTGTAGTTTTTCTTTGAAATTTTGCAGCACAATGAACATTGGGAAGATTTTGCGCTCTGGCAAGGGGGAGGGAGTGTCAGGAAGATTAGGCGCTCGAAGGGAGACAACTTGAGGGCAGCCATGAATAAGGACTACGAGAGGGTGAGTGGATGCAAGGTTATACTCACTAAGTGGGTGAACCGTGACTTCCTCTCCCTCAAGGGCCTGCTAGAAGACTTCGAGAGGATAATTGTGGCTACTAGCATGGTTCCTTTCTCCTACCTCTCCACCGATACCTTCGAGGTCACCATGTAGGAGTTCCTATCATCATTCCACGATGACCTTGAGACCCAAGAGTGTCATTCCACTGTAAGTTTCGTGCTCAATGGGCAACCCTACAGCCTAACTTTTTATCAATTTTGCGATTGTTTTGGGTTCTCCTACGAGGGAGAGCTCGATACTACTTATGATGTCCTCGTAGAGGCAATGCATGCTTGGGTGCAGATTTCTGTTCATGGGAACACCTATTATTTGCGCAAGAAGAGCGCCACTATCCAGAATCCTACTATCCGCTACTTCGCCACCTTTTGGGTGAATTCTATCTTTTTGGGAAGGAAGATACTGGGGCAATGGCAGGCCCCGAGATAAGCGTAGTTTATATTGCCCTCCATCCTGAGATGGAGCATAAGGTAAACTTGGGTGCTTTTATCATCTAGCACTTCCGCCGCCAAAGGTCGGATCCCTCGGGTGGCATTCGGCGTGGAGGATTGATTACTCAAATCACCTATGCAAGCGAATTTTTCATGTTGCGTGAGAGAGTTGTGGCTGGCAGAAAGAAGCTGGATCACATCCACATGGCTAGCACAAAATTAATGGGGGTTTATAAGCCCCAACGCTCTCTTCGTGCTTATCAATTTTATTTTGAGCCTAATGCTTATCTCTGCCAAATTTTGCTTCCATTTGTCCAAGATTTGGTCTACCAGGTAAGCAGAGTTGAGTCCTCAATGAGGAGCAATTCTAGGAGGCGATGATCTCCTCGGGGGGATTGTGCCCCCGAGAGGGAACCCCAACTGGGAGAACACAGCCAATAGCCAGCAGAAGTAGGAGTATGGTGGGTAAGACTGGAACACCGTAGATTGGGATGACTACGGTCAACAGCATTAACATCAACAACCATTTCCCTAGTACCAGTAGCAAGGTATGCCTCCGCCTCAGCCGGGATTCGACTATGTCCCGAGGAGTGAATTTGACCAGGTGGTGCATCGCATCGACAACATATAAATAGGTTGGATGATGTGAATACTAATATCGTCAACCTCACTCAATACTTCACCTCCTTCATGACCGACTTACCGAACCTCTATTTATACTTCCCACACCAGCAGCCGGTGTCCAACGATGGTGGCGATAATTGATCCAAGATAGGCCAAGAGCCTAAGCTTGGGGAGGTTGAACTCCTTCCCACCTTTTGCATTCATATTTTTTGTTCTTATTTTGATTTTTTTTCTAGTGCATGTTTACTTTCAGTTTGCATTGATAAAGAAAACCCAAAAATATTGGACTAGCTTTTATCTTGATTTGTGTGAAGTTCTCTCAGCTCTTGTTAAATTTTTTGCAGGTTACTCACTTCTAGTGACTTAGCTATAGAGACGAACGCGAGGAGTTGACCCAAGTGGGAGATGAGCAAGTAAGATGTGTTTGTGCGGTTGCACTTTAGATCCACTCCACGCTTAGCTCGCTATCTTTTAGGACTTAATCTCGAGGTTAATGTCACTAATTTGGTTTCGACTAATGACAATTACGATTGGTTAGAAAAACAACCCATTAGATTAAATTCCAAACTTTTGAGAACAAGAGAAAGTGTCTTTTGGCAACTTTGGTGCCATGTATTTGTCTTAAGGGCTTCATCTTAGTAGTACTCAACCCTACATCCTAATGGTTTGACTTGATAATACTTTCTGAAAAGAATTGTTTGATGGAATGAAAATTTTATGGTGGTTGAGGGAGATGCCAAACCTTCTTTGTTCAGCTGAAAAGACATACTTTATTTGAAAAGATTTATGAGAGTACCCAAACTTCATGGAACCAACAACTCCTATGTCCTACGAATGAACTTGAGTTCATCTCAGATTTCGGTTACAAGTTGGTTAGACATTTGTAGCATTGTTGTGATGGGCAAAATTTTAGTTCCATGGGCCCAAGTACTTGAGAAAAAAAGAATTACCATCAAGATATGAGCTAAAAAATATTCGATCCTTCTGAGAGTATTCGTATCACCTCACCACCTAAAAAATCTAGAGTTCTTGCAAAACAAGGAAGAGATGGGGTGTTAGATAGCCACGATTTTCGAAGTGGGTGTTAATAAAAATCTATAAGTTTATCCTTCTTTTGACATCTACTTCCGCACCCTTAATTTTACTAAAGCATCCTTTCTTAAAAATATTTTTACTCCCATAAAAGAGAGGCGTTGAAAATAATTGTTCGCAAGCTTGACCAAATTTTTGGCAGTCTCTTTTCAGTTTAAGAACTATTAGATAGCGAGTTACTTGTGGTTAGGAAGTGAACTTAAGTGCAATTGTTCAGATATATTATGCTCATGTTTAAGGTTGCAGGATTTGTGACGATGGAATATGATACAACCTTGAACTTATGAGTTTTCCCTCTTGATACAATTTATCTCTATTATTCATTAGAGCTTTGTCACTCGAGGGCGAGTAACAGCTAAGCTTGGGGAAGTTGATAGCTCCAAATTTCAACACTTTTTATCATTGACTTTCCTTTGGTGTATTGTCGGGTTTCATTGGATTTCACCCTTTTTCTAATGTTAACATCACAAATTAGCAAATCCTTGGTTTCTTGCGATGGTTTTCAGGTAGTGAACATTTTTGGAAGATCTGATAGCATTTATGGGCTAATTACACCTGAAGAAACAAATCCCCAATTGAAGCCCCTTTCATTAGAGGCGTCCAAAGTCCATAACGACCACTGGTACAGTCGGGACGCACCCGTACTAGTAGGACCCTCCTTCGGCTCTGCTATATCAATACAAGCAACTTTCGGGAAGAGGAGGGGACAAAAAACACAACACAGTCGTCTCAAATACATGCAGAAGAGAGGAGATTGGATCTGAAGAAGGAGAAGAACACTGTCTCATTCTTCGACGATCCCTAGCCTCTAAATCATTCACTCTAAGATCATCCCCATTTGTATTGAGAGAGAGAGAGAGATTGTCGCTTTTAAGATTAGGGTTTGATACTTTGATCTACCTTGGTTTGTATTTGACTTGATCCTCAAACGGTATTTGTCGTGGGAATGAGCACGGCAGTCGCTACCAGGGGGTAGCGATTGGAAGGATTTAGGGCAAGACCAAGTCGCCATCGACGGTGCGAGATTTAGGGCTAAGACATAGGGATTTACCCAGGTTCGGTGCCCTGGGGCCGCACTACTTAGCCATGCCAGTCGCTCGACCAAGGGTTGACTTCCGTAAGTTAGCGTGTTTCTAGGTGTACGAGTGCGATTGGCACAAGAAAATGGCGAGTAGGCACAATTTGTCTGATCCGAATTTTATTCCATCATATATCAGCTGAGTACAAGTTTTAGTTCTATGTATAGAACTTTCGAAGGAGTTTTACATTCCATGGCCGCCCGGCGTCGAGTTGGCCATCACATCATATATCGATGAGGTAGTAGGCATCGTTGCTGAGGACTCTCCCTATGGCGAATGGCCCTTCCCATGGGGGACAGCTTATGCATGCCCTTCTTGTCCTAGATGAGTCACAGGACGAGGTGGCCTTTCTGGAAGGTGTGAGTCTGGACTTGGCGGTTGTGGTAGCGGTGGAGTACTTGCTGGTAGATGGCAGTGCGGGAGCGAGCCACGTCGCGGGCTTTATCTAGCAGGTCGACCCCATTTTGTCGGGAGACCTCATTGTCTTCTGCCATGTAGTGGATGCCTCGAGGCGAGTCATGATCCAAGTCAGTTGGCATGACATCCCCGGCGTCGTCCACCATGAAGAAGGGGGTGAACCCTATCGATCGATTGACAGAGGTGTGAATGCCCCACAGCACGGAGGGGAGCTCTTCAACCCAGTAGCCAGGAGTCCATTCGAGGGGGACCTGCAGTCTTGGCTTGAGGCCATGGAGGATGCTCTAGTTAGCGCGCTCTTCTTGGCCGTTCAATTTTGGATGGACGACTGAGGCGAGGTCGAGTCGGATTCTGTGCTCCTCGCAGAAGTCAGCCATGGCACCCTTGGCGAAGTTGGTGTTGTTGTCTGTCATGATGCTATGCGGGTAGCCGTATCGTTAGATTAGCTCACGGAGGAACTTGGTGGCGGTCTTGCCATCAGACTTCTTGATTGGCTTCGCCTTGACCCACTTGGTGAACTTGTCAACGGTGACCAGGAGGTGGGTGTAGCCTGATGGAGCTTTTTTGAACCGGCCCACCATGTCGATTCCCCATACGGCGAATGGCCAGATGATGGGGATGGTCTTGAGGGCCAAACTAGGGATGTGGGTCTGGTTGGCGTACTTCTGGCATCCGATGCATCGTTGGACGATGTCGGTGGCGTCAGCGTGTGCGGTGAGCCAGTAGAAACCATCGTGCATGGCCTTGGTGACTAGCGATCGGGCATAGGCGTGGTGGCCGCAGTCGCCGCAGTGGATGTCTTGGAGGATCTTGCGTCCCTCTTCTGGATACACGCGGCGCTGGAACACGCCGGTCACGTTGTGCTTGTGGATCTCGATGTTGATGATGACGAAGAATTTGCAGCAGCACACGATCATTCGTGCCTTTTTCTTGTCCGTGGGCAGGATCTTGTGCTCGAGGTAGGTGAGCTATGGCACAGTCCAGTCGCTAGGCTCCACGATCATGGCGACCATAGTGGGCTCGGGTTGCAGTGGTATCCGATGTCCATCTCCTTCAGGGGAGACCGAAGTCCTGTCAATGATGTCGAGGAAGACGCCCGGAGGTGGTGTTTGGCTGGTCGGTCCGATGCACGAGAGTGCATTGGCCTCTTTGTTCTTGCAGCGATCGATCCACTCGATGGAGTAGCCGTCCAAGTAGCCCCCCAGTTGGTCCACCACCTGGTGGTAAGCTATCATGTTGGGGCGACTGCATCGCAGGTGCCGGTGACTTGCGCGGTGACGAGGTCAGAGTCGCCGTAGCACTTGAGGCGATTGACGTTCATCTCCTTGGTGGCCCGCATGCCATGGAGGAGGGCGTCGTACTCTACCATGTTGTTGGTGCAGGGCATGAAGTTGAGTTGCAACATGTATCGGAGCTTGTCGCCCTTCGGGGTGGTGAGCACGATTCCTGCTCTGGCACCATCTAAGTTTTTGGAGCCATCAAAGTGGAGGTGCTAGTAATGGAGGTAGGGCACCATCTCGGTCTGCAGTGCTTCTTCCCAGTCGGCTAGGAAATTGGCAAGAGCCTGTGACTTGATCGCCTTGCGCGGCTCGTACTTGATGTTGTGGATGCCGATTTTGATGGCCCACCTGGCAACTCGCCCAGTTGCCTCGCGAATGCGGATGATGTCCTGCAACAGCGCGGAGGAGACGACTGTGATGGGGTGCTCCTGGAAGTAGTGCGGGAGCCGTCGCTAGGCTTTGAAGACCGCGTACACTAGCTTCTGGTACTGCGGGTAGTGCTGCCTTGAGTCTGTTAGGACCTCGCTGATGTATTAGACTGGGTTTTGTACGGGGCACTCCTTGCCCTCCTCCGGTCGCTCGATGACCTTCACGGCGCTGACGACTCAAGTGGAGGCCACGACGTAGACAAGCATTGGCTCCTTGTCGATGGGGCGGCGAGTAGCGGTGCCACGAGCAGCACTTCCTTGAGCGCCTTGAACGTGTTGTTCGCTTCTTTGTCCCATTGGAACGTGGGATTCTTGCGCATCAAGTGGTCGAGGGGCATTGCATTCTCATGAAGCCAAGGGATGAAGTGACAGAGAGCTGTGACTCGCCCGGCTAGCTTCTGGACGTCGCGCAGGAACTCGGGTTTTCTGAGTCGCGTGATGGTGTCGGTCTTGGTGGGGTTTGCTTTGATGCCCCGTTTGGAGACTACGTACCCCAGGAGCTATCCGATGGGCACGCCGAAGGTGCACTTCCCTAGGTTGAGCTTGATCTTGTACTTCCACAGATTTGTGAAAGTTTTCGCCAGGTCGGCAAGCAGGTCGCTCTGGCGGGTTGACTTTACCACCATGTCGTCGATGTAGATGTGGATGTTGCGGCTAATTTGGATCGCAAGGCACTCCTGCATGCACCATTGGTAGGTCGTGCCGGTGTTTTTGAGGCCGAACGTCATTGTGGTGTAGCAGAAGGCACCAAATGGCATGATGGATGCCGTTTTCTCCTTGTCCTCAACAGCCATATTGATCTGGTTGTAGTCAGATTACGTGTCGAGGAAGCATAGTGATTCCGACCCCGTGGTCGAGTCAATGATCTGGTCGATACGTGGAGGACGAACTCCTCCTTCGGGAAGGCATTGTTGAGGTTGGTGTAGTTGATGCACATTCTCTAAGTGTTGTTCTTCTTCAGAACCAGGACTGGGTTTGCCAACCACTTGGAGTACTTGATTGGCCGGATGAAGCCTGTGGCGAGCAGGCGTTGTACTTCTTTGGCGATTACCCGGCGGCGCTCTTCATTGAAGGGCCATAGGGACTGCTTCACAGGTCGCGCTTTGGGGTCTGCATTGAGTTTATGCTCAGTGAGTTCCCTCGGGACACCAGGCATGTCAGATGGTTTCCATGCAAAGATGTTGCGATTCTCATGTAGGAACTCGATGAGTGTGCTTTCCTACACGAGGCTCATGTTGGTCTCGATGGTGACCTTGTGGCTCGAGTCGCCCGGGACAAGATCGATGGTGCAGGTGTGTGTGGAGGCCTTAAATGCTGTCAACCCGGTGTTTTCTGCATTGGGTTTCTTTAGGATCCTGGGGTCATCCTTGTCAATGCCACTCGCATATTTGGTAAGCTCGTCGGCATGGTTGGTCTCCTCGGTGATGATGGGGTCAGCGAGCTTGGCACCCTTGGCACTGTTGTCCTCACATTCCATGGCCATGTCGGGGTCACCGTGGATGGTGATGATGCCGCGTGCCCCTAGGAGCTTCATCATATTGTACATGTAATGCGGGGCCGCCATGAATTTGGCGAATAATTGTTGCCCCAGGACGCAGTGGTAGGGGCTGTGGAAGTTCACAAGCTCAAAGACGATCCGCTCGGTGCGGTAGTTGGCCGGCGTGTCGAAGGTGACCGACAGCGTCACCTTGCCAATCGGGTAGGCCTTTCGTCTGGGGACGATGTCGTGGAAGGTGGTTAGGGTCGATTCGACCATCGACTGCTAGAGTTGCAGCCTTCTGAATGTGTCCAGGTAGAGGATGTTGATGGAGCTTCCACCGTCCATCAAGGTCTTGGGGAGCCAGTAATCAGCCACTTTGGGCTTGACCACCAGGACAACTTGCCCAGGGTACTCGATCCATGGCGCGTGGTCCTCGCGGCTCCAAGTGATGCTCTGCTTTGACCAGTTGAGGTAGCAGGGAATGTTGACTTGCATCACCGCATTCACGGTGACTGTGCGGGCGAGCACCTTCTTCTCGCGTTTGGTGCCGAGCCCGATGAACATGTGTAGCGAGCCAACGTCGTTGCCGAACCCACCAGCATTGCCGTTGTCCCTTGGCAGGTCATTGTTGGGGCCCTCCCTTGCTTTCCTTGCCTTCTTGATCTCCTTCAGAGAGTGGCAGTCGGTGGTGGTGTGAGTGGCGGGCTTCCCCTCCCTGCTGTGGTAAACACATGGTTGGTTGAGCAGTGCAGTGGGGTCGAATTTCGGCCTCGTCTCATTGCTGGCATGGTAATTTCCACTGTTGCGGTAGTTCCCTCCATCGCGGAGGAAGTTCTTCGGGTCACGCTGCCTATAGTCGGCGTTGGCGACGAAGTCGACTCGCCCGTCACCGCGGTGCTTGCTGGTGAGGTGAGTGTTGCTATAGCGCATCTCACGATGTCTCCCGTTATCATTGTCACCGGTGCAGCGTCTCCCACCGACTTATCGTCGGAGTCTTGGTTGGGGTCCTCCTCCATATAGAGCTTGGCAATCTCTAGGAGGTCGAGGATGTTGTCGAGCGTCCGGTAGACCCACTTGATCTTGGCGACCAGAGGTTCGTACCGGCATGCATTCTTGAAGCAGTGGATCACCGTGTCCAGGTGGATGCTAGAGGCGTTGATCCACAAGTCCTGCCACTGTTGCACCCAGTGGCGGGTCGACTCGCGTGGTCCCTGGAAGCAGTGCTCTAGGTCCTCGATGCTGGTGGTGCGGGTGTAGGAGCCCTCTAAGTGCCTGACGAAGGCCTCTCGCATGTCCTCCCACGAGTCAATGTTGTCCGCGAGGAGGGTGTTGATCCATTGCCGGGTCGCTCCCTCCATCGACAGGGGGAGGTAGCGAGCGGCAAGTAGGTCGGGGCAGTCGGCGATCCCTATCGCCATGATATATGTATCGAGCCACATAGTTGGGTCGTACATCAGGTCGTACTTCTCAATCTCCTTTGGTGCCTTGAAGTTGGTGGGTTACATTTTGCCTCAGATCATTGGTTCGAAGCATTATGGGCCAACTCGGCTGAGGGAGGCCCTTGGCATGGGCTCACCGCGGTTGGTGAGGGTGTGCCTCAGGTCATTCGGCTAGCGTGCTCGACAGGCCTAATTGTTGACGATGTGGGTCCACGAGTTGATCGGTTGACCATTCGCAGCGATCGTGTTGATTGCAGGTCACGGCTCGTTGGTGGAGAGTGCGGGATTCACGGCCCATGGTTGGAGCTATAGGGGCTCGGGCGGTGGGAAGTTGAGGGTGTTGGCAACCGTTGGACACCCACTTGAGGTCGCCCTGCTCCCGAACGAGCGGGAGTACATCCGCCCTTGCGGGTCGACTCCTGCGGCTTGCTACTCGACGGCCCTGGCGAGTAGGGCCTGGCGTACTTGATCTGCAGTGCGCCCTCTCCCGTGATGTTGATATTGGCGACTGCTACTTGCCCCGCGATGACGTTGTCCATCGGGGTGGAATAGAACATGTGTACATTGGAGTCCCAGGCTTGAGGCGAGATGATGATCCGCGGCTGCTCTAGGGGAGATGTGCGGTGGGGTGGTGGTGGAGCTCCGCTCACAAGTGCGCTAGGTGGTGGGCTATTGTTGCCGCCAGGTGGCGTGTTCTCGTAGATCTCGCGCTCAGCTGCACGAGTGGGGTCATGCTCATCATCGAAGTTCAGGGTGCGGCCTTGGACGTTGGAGTTTAGGCGGCTCCTGATGCGGTGTTGGTGGTAGAGCGACAGCTCCTGTGCCATTTGCCGCTCGAGGCGGTACTTCTCGCGCTCGGCCTGCTCCATGCGTGTTGTCGCCTCCAGCTGCACGCGGTATTCCTCGACCACTGTTGCCGTCGCGGTCGGTGAGATCGACATGGAGAAGGGATTTGGTAGGGCACTCGCACTGCCCACCATGTAGATCGCGTTGAAGCGATTGGATCTGGTGTGGAAGTCATCAGGGGACTCCGACCCGGAGTCGGATTCGAAGATCCCGAGGATGGAGGGGTCCTCGAAATCCTCAGTGTTGGAGACCCGTGTGATGGAGTCTTCGCGTGACGCGGCGGTGATGGATCTGGTGACCGAGGCAGGGTTCACCGAATCAGCGACATTGTGGAGGGCCGCATCACTCCCGGCTGAGTCATATTCGGAGGCGAGGTGGGTGATGGAGCAGATCTGGCCTTCCGAGAGTAGATCGCGGTGTGCCGGCGATCCGCCGATGATCGCTGTCTCTGCTGGGTCAACAGCATCCGTGAACCAATAAATAGCTTGATGGTGACCGGCATCACCGCGATGTGCATGACCGGGTGCGACACCGGGATGTAGCTGTTGGCCAGGATCTGAAGGATCTCGCCGCTTGCGATCATGCGGTCGGTGGCGATCAGCCGATCGATCGGCGAGTAGGGTCTCGCTGCAGAACTCAGGCTGGACTTGCCATGCCCCATGGTGGGCGCCACTGTCGTGGGAATGACCATGGCAGTCACTACGAGGGGTAGTGATTGGAAGGATTTAGGGCGAGAGCGATTCGCCATCTGTGGTGCAAGATTGAGGGCTAAGACACAGGGATTTACCTAGGTTTGCCCCCCCATAGGGTAAATACCTACTCCTGCTGGATTGTATTATCGGTGAGTGAGTTACAGGGGTGGCGAGCTCGGCGGCTAGGCAGCGAGTCGCTTGGATGGGGTGTATGATGGAACGTAAGTTACAGAGCGTACCCTAGGGAGGTTTATATAGGGGTATCTCGCTAGGTTTTATAGGATTACAACCGAGTCAGTTAGGAACTCGGAGGATTTGACCTAATCTGACTAGGCCTATCTACACTTTTGGGCCTTCAGCTTCTAGTCGTCGGGCTTCTCCTTCAGTCACTTTCCAATCGCTGTCGCAGGCCCATTCGCTTTGAGCTTGGTCCAGTCAAAACATCCTGATGAGTACACCCCGATCAGCATATCCCCATCAGTATTGTGGTTTGCTACGGTAAAGTTGAGACGATTCATATTTGTAATATCATTATGCCTTTTATCTATCTTCCTCTAATGTCTGAGTAAATCACCATAGGCTTGGGAGATGTAGGGGATTGGTAAGATGTGTTGTTCCTACCTTGTTTCCATCCATTTGTGATTGTTGTCATGATTATAATATTGTGAGAATGAATATCTATGTTTTCCTAATGCTTGTTGTCCAGTTTAAGGGCCCGGATAACATGATCCAGAGATCTCATAGGTATGAACTTGTATACTAGCGAATCGGCAACCCCCCGAGTGACACGACCGATATCAATGAGGAGCTAGTAATACTTGAGGATAACAAGGAACCATCAAGATTAAAGCCTTGATCTGGTCGAAAGACCTTAATTAATGTGCTGACCATTACTGTGGTAACAGGCAGATGGATCATTGGGACTGGGAAGAATTTGCCAAGAGGGACTCATATCGGTATATGGGTTGCTTGCCTACTCACCTATGAATAAGAAATATCACAATCACATATTCTATTTAATCCATCTGGCACATTCACTATTACCATGAACCGTTTCTATACGCGCCTAACTGCTCATCTGCAGGAACCTCGAGCACTTTACTCAATTTTACTTTTATGTTATTTACTTCTCGCACTTTCCTTTACTCAAGTTTCCTCTATTATTCACTCACCCCCTTCCACTTACAAAATTGCAGTCAATTCACCCAAGACAACATGACACTTTGAGTGCGATAGAAACGCCGCATAAAGACACTTACCAAGGCTCCTTATTGGGATCGATACAAAAACTGGAATTAATACTTCCGCAAAAAGATGCTCTAGCAAACCTGTGCACTTGCAGGCCATCAGGTAACAACCAAATGATAAATGCCCACATTAAACATGTGTTCTACCCATACTAGCATAACTACGCATAGATCTTCTCTGATACCACTCAAGGGGTTTGTAGCAGAAAACAAAAAATTTACTAGATAGTGCAACACCCGATGTTAGGATCTATCTATGAGTTAAGCAGTAACGGGGATGGTATTTCGGTTACATACCCTTCTAGACCAAACGCGGTTAACGTCCCGCAGGGAATGTGGATGAAGTAGTTGTACTTGTATCCGACCTCAAGGTCATGAATCTCCTAGCTCGTCACATCCTGGTCCTCGCACGACCACTCTGACACCACAAGTGGCGGTGCCCCCGAGGTATCGCACATGTACGGCGTCCTATGACAACTTTTGTTCTCCTTGATCCAACCAGGATGCAGAAGTAGACCCTCTAGAACTAGGATCCAGCAGCACGACGGCATGCTAGTGGTGTTGTCTCTCTCGTGCATAGTTCTTCGTGGAACCGCACTTGCGAGATTCAACTGATAGTGGGAAAATATCCATAAGGAAAAGGCCTTAGGAACCCCCCCCCCTTTATTTTTACTGTGTTCTTTTTCCCACCAATATAGACCACTTTATATAGGGAAAAGGGAGGAATCCCCTCCCTAAAGTCCTAATGTGGGACTAAAAGAAAAAGGGGAAAGAGGGAACTGGATGGCAGGGTGAGGCAGTGGTCGGCTAGGCCCCACGCGCCAGCCTAACACCTGCGGCTATCAACGGTCGGGTGGGCCTTGGCCGCGGCCCGCCAGCGCCCGCCCGGAAAATATTTATTTAATATATTAATCCACAATTAATATATAAATGCATAATATAAAATATCTATTAAACTGAAACACCTTTCGACTTCTTTCCTTCTTCAAAACAAATTCGGATCCTCTTTGGAACTATTCCAATAATTTTCTTGGAACAATTCCGATACTCACTTTCTCACCATTGATCCCTTCACTTCCATAGTATCTCAGAACATCATAATACCCTTAAGTGTGTTAGCCTATGGTTTAGAAATGGCATAGCATGATCAAGATCTCTCTCTGATCAATGATCAATAGCAGGACTAGAATGTCCATAATGACCCCTATGCATTCCATGAAACTCTATCGTTTGAACTATAAACTATGTGTCCAATTCCTTTAGTCTCTTCAATACATGACTTGCCTGAGATTTGATATTTAGTATCAACATACTAATCTCGTTATCGACAAGTCTACTTAATTCGTTATCGTGATATTTTATCCCCATGACCTAGTCATGCGCTGCAGCTTATTGGATACAATCTCACCGAGTGGGCCCAGTATATCTTCCTGTCATGCGGGTGGAAAAATCCCGATCTTGATTCAGAGGTCTCAACCTGTTCCTTTGGAATACCCAATGCACACCTTTCGAGTCACACAATTACGGTCATGACGGTTGATGTGATCAAAGCATCCGCGGAGGTAGTGATTAATATGATCTCACAGTCGAAGGAGTAGGCTATTTTGTTTCTAACTATCACAAAGTTGAACCATGTGACAAGATCACATTGTAATACTTATTGGGTAATGTCCATCATATCATTCTCCAATGATATGACTCCATTGTCAACTAGCATAAATGCTCCATGATCAGGAAACCTTGATCATCGGTTGCCCAACAAACTAGTTGAATAGATGCTACTAGGGACTAGGTTTGTTTGCATACCACATCTATATCAATGTTTCCTCATGACACAGTTATAGCACAGTACAAAACTATTATGAACTAGTTTGAGATATGATAATAAACCTAGTTAATATTTGCCTCTAGGGCATATCTCTTCAATTCCATCCCCGTGACCAAGTCATATCCTGCGTAACTTATGGATGTAATTTCACCAAGTAGGCCCAGTGTATATTTGTGTCACTCGGGAGAACAAATCTTGATCTTGATGCATACGCCTCAACATGCCCCTCTGGAATATACAACATACACCTTTATGATCACCCTATTATAGTTTAATGGTTGATGCAGTCTAAGTAGTCTCGGGTGATAGTGATTAAACATGATCTCACAGTCTAAGGATTAGGATACTTCGTTTCTAACTATTGCAATGATGAACTTTATGACTTGATCGTGGTGCAATACTTCTATTGGGTAATGTCCATCACATCATTAACCAATGGCATGACTTCATTGTCAATTGGCATAAATGCTCCATGGTCAGGAAACCTTGATCATAAGTTGCCCAATGAACTAATTGTATAGAGGCTACTAGGGACCTTTTGTTTGTTTATATACCACATGTGTATCGATGTTTCCTATTGATACAGTTATATCATGATATTAAACTATTATGAACTAATGATATATGATAATAAGCACCTTTATTATTTTCCTCTAGGGCATATCTCCTTCAGGGTTAGCCTTTCACCTCACATTTAAGGATTGTATTAAACAAGTACCTACACTTGAGAACCAAAAGCTTGCAGAGTGAACGCACAAAGGAAAACCTCACTCTAAGAACGACTAAAACTCTCTAAGCTTGTGGTGGTAGGTTAGGGTGGTGGAGTGCCAAACAAACAACCAAACAAAAAGGATAGTCAAAAGTGGAGAAAATCCAACAAAACTCAAATCAAAGGAAAAGGTCGACTCAAAAGGTGACGGGAACCCATGACTATACACACACGTGGAGATTAGCGAGATTAGCATGACTATGAAAAATGAGCCACAAAATGTCCTGCCAAAGACTATGATCGGTTGTCGTGCCAATGCAAGTTGAGACGCTGGCTCGTTTGCAAAGAGAAAATAAGGAATGGATTTGTGGACTTGCCTTGGGCGCTCTTATCTCTCTTCCTTGGACGCTTGAGACTCTCAATGCTATGGGAGACTATGTATATTTTTCTATGTATCTTTTTCTTTTTCTCTTTTTTTATATTTTTGCTCTCTATATGCTACCAAATCACTTTTACTTTTTCTCTTACACTCTCACTATCCAAGGAAAAGTGCACATTGCTCAAACAAACACTATATGTGCCACTCTCGGGGGATAGGTACACACAAAGGAAGATTTTGGGTTAATAAGGTGACAGAAGTTATACCTTTGGTATGATGACAATGTACTTGGCGTCTATATTATGGTTGGTGTTCGAGTCTCGCGGTGTTGATGACCATTGTCAGAGTTGATGATTGCATAAGCCTTGAGTTAGTTCTTGGACACATGCACGAAACAAGAACAAACAAAGGAAATTACCCAAAATAGAGAAGAGGAAAAATCGTGAAAATCATGCATCAGGATGGAGACTCCGGGTGCACGACGGCGGATACATCAGTGTCTCAGAGGCGGAGACTCTAGGGTCAGGGTTGTACGAGTAGCTCGTGTTTTTGACAAAAATCTGAAGGAGTTATGCCCTAGAGGCAAATAATAAAGTGTATTATTTGATATATCTCCTATATGTTCATAATACGTTTCATACTATGCTATAACTATGTTAATACGAAACATTAATGCACGTGTGGTATGTAAACAAACTGTGTCTCTGGTTACCTCTAGTGAACTAGTTCATTGGTCATGAGGATGGCCTATGTTTCAAGATCATGGGCATTTATGCCAACTGACAATAAAGTCATGTTATTAGTCGAATAACATGATAGACAAACATCCGACCGTTATATCTTAATGAGATCTAGTTACAAAGTTCACCATTGATGATAAAACACAGAGAACCTCACAACCTGATCCTTTGACTGTGAGGTAATGCAAATCACCATTTCTGGAAGAAGCTTTGATGGTTATCAAGAATCATCTCGTAAAAGGGTGATCAAAAAGGTGTCACTCAGGTTTTCCAAAGGGATGTGTTGAGGAGTACATATCAAGACCAGGATTTGTCTAGTCCATGTAACGGACAGATACATGTGGCCATCTCGGTGACATTGCATTGATGAAGGTTGCAAGCATGTGACTAGGTCACGGAATGCAACGACATGAGAACGAGAAGACAAGTTCATCGGTAACGAGATCGAACTAAGGTATAGAGATACCGAAGATCAAGTCTCGGATGAATTAGGTATCGAATGACAAAGGGAATGGGGAACGACTATCTCACGGTTTGAGCGATTGTATTCGTGAAACGCACGGGGGTCACATGGCCTTCTAGGTCCCTCTGTTGATCATTGATGTGAGAGTGGTCTCAATCATGTCCGGAGTGTTTCCGAACCGAAGGATTTCACGCTTAAGGGTAGGGATGCTTAGGGTAGATGAGGTATCGTAAGAGAAATAGAGAGAGAGAGAGAGAGAGAAATCGGAATAGTTTCGGGTAACATCCGATGGAGATCAGAAGGGGTCCGGAAGGTGTTCCAGAGTAAAGAAATAATATAATATGTATATTTGAATGTTAATTGGAGAATTAATATTAAATATATTTTTTATTTTATTATTAAAGCCATCCCACTGCTAATGGGCCTCACCCGAAGGGAGGCCCAATAGGGCATGGCGCCTAGGGAGTGGGGGGCAGCCGTCCTAGGCTTGGTGGGCCGCCCCAATGGGGCCCACCTAGGCCGGCGGCTTCCCCAAGGTGGCCGGCGGGTGTGGGGATTAGTCCCACACCGCCTGGCCCCTGGGTGGTGCGCCCCCCTCCTACTATATATAGGGGTCTCCCTCCCCCTTTGGAATCACCCATTCCCTCTCATTTTCTCTCTCTCATCCATTGAGGACTTCTCCGTAATATTGGGGAGGACCTCGTGGGTGAGTTCTCCACCTTCACACTACCGTCATGTGATCTGCGGTCCGGCATCTACTTCTTCCGCTGCTCGGCTGGATCGGAGTCCGGTTGATGTCTCCTACACCGGAGGCACCACACTTGGGGTGCTGCTTGTCTTCATCAACATACGACTTCCTGCATAAGGCGTGCCTCGATTTTCAAAGGTATGAATATCGAATCCCTTCTTTGTTTCTTGTATCTACATAGTATAGATCCTGGTATTAGTGTTCGAGTAGATACAAAAAATTTGTTTTCTACTACGGAACCATACAGTGGTATCAGAATGGGTCTATGGGTAGACATGTCGTACGGATAGAACACATAGCAATATGTGGGCATTGATTCTCTATTTTCTACCATCTTAAATGTTATTGTACATATCGTGGCACTATTTGATGAAGCGGCCCCCAACCGACCTCACGTAGTGATTCACGCGACTGGTCCACAAATCAAAGTGGCTAAGGGGTGTCTGTCTCTCTGTAGTAGTTGATATGGCATTGACACTGGAGGGCCCTGAAAAGGGAAGAAGAACGACAATCATTGAATCCATGTTGTGGCTCGACGTTCGTAGGTGGAAGGGGTTCTACTACGAAAGCCCTAAAGCCGCGTAAAACATGCAATAGATAATATAGAAGCGTCTATCTTTATTATTGCATAGGGGAAAGTGTTATAACATGGCAATGACAAGTTTGTGAAACTCTCATTGAGGCGTGATCATGATCATAAAGCTATAACCATGGCATAACACTTTACTTTTGAAGTATCACTTATTATACTGATATATATACTTATATTCGACAGTAGTATGATAAGATAATCCCTCACAGCATTCCAGTTATAGTATTCCCCTTGTGTGTGCACCACCAAGAAAGTTCTTAGGTATGAGGCCGACCATGATGATCGCGGGTCAGACATATCTACGTTCGCATACAGTGGGTGCAAGCCATGTTGCACTGCGAATACACATGAGTTAGAACTCGCGAGCCTAGCATGTATAGACATGGCCTCAGAATACAGGAGACCGAATGGTCGAGCATGAATCACATAGTTGATGTGATTGACATTAGGGAATGTCCACCTTTGATACTGCAATGATGGCCGTGATTATCGGGGGAGGTGCAGGGGATAGGGATCATGTGATCACTAAACGAGTAGAGGGATGTTCGTTTAAGTGGGAGTTCTTTTAATTAAAAATTGAACTCATTATTATGAACATAGTCTAAACACTTTGCAAATCCTTTGTACATGTCTCGCCCACCCACCTTTAACCTTACTACTTTCCTCGAGAAGGACAAGATGAAAACTGATGGAACCAACTTCACCGCATGGTTCCGCAATCTTAGGATCCTCCTAGTCCCCTACAAGTTGACATATGTCATCAAGGCTGAGCTTCTGGCTAAGCCTGCAGATTCCGCCTCCCAGGACGAAAAGAATGTCTGGCAGTCCAAGGCGGACGATTTCTCCCTCATCCAGAGTGGAATGCTCTATGCCATGGAGCTGGAGCTTCAAAAGCATTTTGAGAAGATGAATGCTTTTGAGATCATTGAGGATCTCAAGGCCGTCTTTGCTCCACAGGCTCGTGCAGAGAGGTATGATGCTTCCGAGCTCTTCTTCTCTGCTAAGATGGAAGAGCACTGCAGTATTAGTGAGCATGTGGTCAAAATGTATGTCTATGTTAAGCGATTAAACGCCCTGGATTGTTAAATCCCGGAGGAGCTCGCTATTGATAGGGTGCTACACTCGCTGCCCCTAGCTATAAAAGCTTTGTGATGAACTACAACATGCAAGGGATGACTAAGACCCTTGCTGAGGTGTTCGCCATGCTCAAAACTGCTGAGGTTGAAATCAAGGAGCACACGGTGTTGATGGTCAACAAAACCACCAACTTTAAGAAACCGGGGCAAAAGGGGAAAGGCAAAGGTAAGAAGTCTAAGAGGGATGGCAGGTTTGTTCCCAGTGCCTCAAAGACTGCAAAGACTGGCCCTAAGCCCGGCACTTCGTGCTTCTACTGCAAAGGGGATGGGCACTGGAAACGTAACTGCCCCAAGTACCTTGAAGACAAGCGAACTGGCAAGATAGCCACTCCGAACAAAGGTATATATGATATACATGTTACTGATGTATTCCTTACGAGCGCCAGGAGTAACACCTGGGTATTTTATACCGGATCTGTTGCTCACATTTGTAACTCTCAGCAGGATCTATAGAGTAGGAGGCGCTTGAGGAAGGACAAGGTGACGATGCGCGTCAGCAATGGTTCAAGAGTCGAAGTGATGGTCGTCGGCATCCTGCATCTCCGTCTACCATCAGGATTATTATTGGTTTTGAATAAATGCTACTATGTACCCGCATTGAGTATGAATATTGTGAGTGGGTCTTGCTTGTTGCAAGACCATTATTCGTTTAAATCAAGAACAAACGGTTGTTCAATTTATATGAATGCTGTTTTCTATGTTCATGCTCTTGTGTGTGATGGTTTATTCTTACTTGATCTTGATTGTGATACACACATCCATAGTGTTGATGCTAAACGTTGTAAGCACAGTGACTATAATTCCATATTCATGTGGCATTACCGTCTTGGTCACATTGGCGTAAAGCGCATGAAGAAGCTTCATTCAGAAGGGCTTCTTGGATCATTGGATTTTGAATCCCTTGATACATGTGAGCCATGCCTCATGGGCAAGATGACTAGGACACCATTCTCCAGAATAGTGGAGAGAGATGTAGACCTACTTGGGATCATACATACGGATGTATGTGGACCAATGAGTGTCTCAACACATAATGGTTATCGCTACTTTGTTACCTTTACTGACGACTTAAGCAGATATGGATATATCTACTTAATGAAGCACAAGTCTGAAACCTTTGAAAAGTTCAAGGAATTTCAGAAAGAGGTAGAGAATCAACTTAATAAGAAAATCAAGCACCTTCGATCGGACCGAGGAGGCGAGTATTTGAGTTATGAGTTTAACATGCACTTGAAGGACTGTGGGATTATCCCACAGCTTATGCCAGCCGGAACACCACAGCGAAATGGTGTGTGGGAACGTTGTAACCGAACCCTATTAGATAGTGTCCGGTCCATGATGTCTTTGACTGATTTGTCTGTGTCTTTTTGGGGATACGCGTTAGAAACCGCCACTATTATTTTAAACCGAGCACCATCCAAATCCATGGAGACAACCCCATATGAGATATGGTATGGGCAGAAACCGAAGTTGTCATTTCTGAAAGTTTGGGGCTGTGAGGCATACGTTAAGAAAATACAGCCTGACAAACTTGAACCCAAATCGGAAAAATGCATCTTCGTAGGATATCCAAGGGAAACCATTGGATATACCTTCTACAATCAAGCCGAAGGCAAGATGCTTGTCACAAAAATCAGCACCTTTCTCGAGAAAGAGTTTCTTGCAAAAGGAGTGAGTGGAAGGAAAATTGAGTTAGATGAAATTGTTGACGCTTCTCTCCAAATTCCGAGTAGCGCAACGGAAGTTGTTCCGAAACTGCTCTCTAACATGGAGGAAGAACCCATTGATGATGATCAAAACAATGACGTCGAGACTCTTGAGGTTCGCAGGTCTACAAGGGTTTGTGCCACTCTTGATTGGTATAGTAGCCTTGTAATGTCTGTCATCCTAGATGAACAGGAAGAACCTGCAAACTACAAAGAAGCTATGGATAGTGCTGACTCCGAGAAATGGCTAGAAGCCATGAAATCCGAAATTGGATGCATGCATGAAAACCAAGTTTGGACTTTGGTGGATCTTCCAGAAGGCCGCAAGGCCATGGAAAATAAATGGATCTTTAAGAAAAAGACAAATGCGAATGGTAATGTGACCATTCACAAAGCTCGACTTATCACAAAGGGGTTTCGACAAATACAAGTAGTTGACTACGACGACACTTACTCTCCCGTAGTGATGCTTAAGGCTGTCAGGATTTTAATAGCAATTGCTGCACATTTCGACTACGAAATTTGGCAGATGGATGTCAACACCGCATTCCTCAATGGTCACATTGATGAAGAGTTGTATATGATGCAACCGAAAGGTTTTGTTAATCCTAAGGATGCTGGAAAGGTTTGTAAGCTTCAACGGTCCATTTATGGGTTGAAGCAAGCATCTCGGAGCTGGAACCAACGTTTTGATCAAGTGATCAAAAGTTTTGGATTTGTCCAAAACCAATAAGAGTTCTGTGTTGACAAGAAAGCGAGTGGGAGCTCAGTTGTTTTCTTAGTGGTATATGTGGATGACATATTACTCATGGGAAACGATGTGGATCTTATGAAAAGTGTGAAAGCATATTTGAGTATCCAATTTTCCATGAAGGATCTAGGTGAAGCTGCATACATATTAGGAATCAAGATCTATAGAGATAGATCAAGGCACCTAATAGCATTGAGTCAAAGTACTTACATCGAAAAGATTTTGAAGAGGTTCAAAATGGAGAATACCAAGAAGGGTTTTACGACCATGATGAAGAATTGCAAATTGAGTATGACTCAATGTCCTGTGACGGACAATGATAGAGAGAAGATGTATTTCACACCCTATGCCTCAGCCATAGGGTTTATCATGTATGCAATGTTAAGTACGCGACCTGATGTGGCATTGGCTCTTAGTTTGACGAGCCGATACCAAAGTAATCTAGGACCGGATCACTGGACAGTTGTCAAGAATATCCTAAAGTATATGAAAAGAACGAAGGATATGTTCCTAATCTATGGAGGAAGTGATGAAGCCCTAAACGTAACGGGTTACGTGGATGCGAGCTGGAACTCAGATCATGATGACTCTAAGTCTCAAACTGGATTTGTGTTCCTGGTGAATGGTGGGGCGATAAGCTGGAAGAGCAAGAAGCAGTCGGTGGTGGCACAATCTTTAATGGAGTCTGAATATATTTCTGCGGCTGATGCAGCAAATGAAGCTGTTTGGCTAAGGAATTTCGTCATCGAACTGGGAGTTTTTCCCAATGCACAAGACCCCATGACGATCTACTGTGATAACATGGGTGCTATTGCAAACGCCAGGGAACCAAGAACTCATTCCGCAGCCAAACACATCAAGCTAAGATTTCACGTCATCCGGCAGAACATTGACGAAAGTGAAGTCAAGATTTGCAAAGTAGATATGGAACTAAATATGGCAGATCCTTTTACTAAAGCTCTCCATCAGGAAAAGCACGAACAACACCGTGATTCCATTGGTGTTAGTTTCCTTCCTATTGTAAACTAGTTTTGTTTATGCTCTAGTGCAAGTGGGAGACTGAAGGAGTTATGCCCTAGAGGCAAATAATAAAGTGTATTATTTGATATATCTCCAATATGTTCATAATACGTTTCATACTATGCTATAACTGTGTTAATACGAAACATTAATGCACGTGTGGTATGTAAACAAACAGTGTCTCTAGTTAGCTCTAGTGAACTAGTTCATTGGTCATGAGGATGGTCTGTGTTTCAAGATCATGGGAATTTATGCCAACTGACAATGAGGTCATGTTATTAGTCGAATAACATGATAGACAAACATCCGACCGTTATATCTTAATGAGATCTAGTTACAAAGTTCACCATTGATGATAAAAGACAGAGAACCTCGCAACCTGATCCTTTGACTGTGGGGTAATGCAAATCACCATTTCCAAAAGAAGCTTTGATGGTTATCAAGAATCATCTCATAAAAGGGTGATCAAAAGGTGCCACTCAGGTTTTCCAAAGGGATGTGTTGAGGAGTACATATCAAGACCAGTATTTGTCTAGTCCATGTAACGGACAGATACATGTGGCCATCTCGGTGACGTTGCATTGATGAAGCTTGCAAGCATGTGACTAGGTCACGGAATGCAATGACATGAGAACAAGAAAATAAGTACATCGGTAAGGAGATCGAACAAAGGTATAGAGATACCGAAGATCAAGTCTCGGATGAATTAGGTATCGAATGACAAAGGGAATGGGGAACGACTATCTCACGGTTCGAGCGATTGTATTCGTGAAACACATGGGGGTCACATGGCCATCCAGGTCCCTCTATTGATCATTGATGTGAGAGTGGTCTCAATCATGTCCGGAGTGTTTCCGAACCGAAGGATGTCACGCTTAAGGGTAGGGACGCTTAGGGTAGATGAGATATCATAAGAGAAATAGAGAGAGAGAAATCGAAATAGTTCTGGGTAACATCCGATGGAGATCAGAAGGGGTCTGGAAGGTGTTCCAGAGTAAAGGAATAATGTAATATGTATATTTGAATGTTAATTGGAGAATTAGTATTAAATATATATTTTATTTTACTATTAAAGGCATCCCACTTCTAATGGGCCACACCAGAAGGGAGGCCCAATAGGGCATGGCGCCTAGGGAGTGGGGGGCCAGCCGGCCTAGGCTTGGTGGGCCGCCCCAATGGGGCCCACCTAGGCCGGCGGCTGCCCCAAGGTGGCCGGCGGGTGTGGGGATTAGTCCCACACCGCCTGGCCCCTGGGTGGTGCGCCCCCCTCCTACTATATATAGGGATCTCCCCTCCCCTTTGGAATCACCCATTCCCTCTCATTCTCTCTCTCTCATCCATTGATGACTTCTCCATAATATTGGGGAGGACCTCGTGGGTGATTTCTCCACCTTCACACTACCGTCATGTGATCTGCGGTCCGGCATCTACTTCTTCCGCTGCTCGGCTGGATCGGAGTCTGGTTGACGTCTCCTACACCGGACGTGTGACGAACTTCGGAGGCACCACACTTGGGGTGCTGCTCGTCTTCATCAACATACGCCTTCCTACGTAAGGCGTGCCTCGATCTTCAAAGGTATGAATATCGAATCCCTTCTCCGTTACTTGTGTCTACATAGTATAGATCCTGGTATTAGTGTTCGAGTAGATAGAAATTTTTTGTTTTCTGCTACGGAACCCTACAAAATCCACGCCTTTGGGCCTCAAATCCACAAAAAATCGCTATAATTGGGCAAGGAAACACAAGCAAAAGTTTTACCAAGACCTTAGATAAGTTTTGGTCGGATCAAAACCACAAATAACACTCCAAAATGAGAGATCAGTCCAAAAGGTAAATTTGGGACCCTTTTTTGGGAATTTTCAAATTTATGGTGGATAGAAAAAAATTAGGGAGAAATTTGTGATGCACGGGGCTCTTGATACCAATATGTTAGGGGTTAAACCGTAGGAGTTCCCGATCTTTCACGAATTTCCGAGAATCGAGGTGGAATCATGAGGGGAGAGGGAGAGGATGAAGATTCAAGCGAACACACTCACGAAGAACACGATGAACGCGCGCACACGTGATACAAAGCAACCTATGGATCACGTCGACGGCTACCGATCCAACAGAATCCCAAGGATCAGTGTCTTGCAAGAAACTCTTTCTAACTAATAGGGCGAGACTAGGATCTTGGTGAGATCTTGACAACTTGGATAGATATTACTCACACAAAGGCCTTATACAACTAGGATGCAACTAGGACAAATCCAAAGAGGTTGTGGATAATAGTTGCTCCTTGTCAAGGAGCATGAGACCAACTAGATAGATTCCATAAGGTGGTTTTCTTCTAGTCTGTTATCAAGTCTAGGGTTTAGGATGAAAGGTGAGGCTATTTATAGGCCAACCACATAAACAAAGGTAATTTGGAGATAAAAGATAAGTTCGGGATGGACTGGGAAGTACATGGGCCGAAGGCCTAGCTATTGGCACGCAGGCATATCACTTAGGTCAGAGACTCCGGAGTCATGGGGCCGGAGCTCTGGTCAAGGAAGAGAATCTGAGGTAGCGGGCGGAGACTCCGAATGTGTTCTAGGGATTGCAGACGCGGGGGTATGGGGACGAGCCAGAGACTTCGGGTGCGTGCTGGCGGAGATTCCGGGTTTGAGGCAGAGACTCCTGAAGGAGTCCAGGAGCTTGCAGCCTGATGTTGCATGCGGTGAGGCCAGAGACTCTAGTCCTGGGGGTTACTTCTCTTGTCCATCTTTCGATGTGGCTTGTCGATGCGTCTGGGCTTCGTAACTGAGTATGCATAGTGTAATGCCATGAAGTAGCAAATCATTCAAAGGGGTATCAAATTCACATGAGGATAGAAGCAAGTTAACCTTGTCATGGAGTAATTTGGCTCAGGCACGAGTCATGGGGCCACTTAGAGGACTTGGTGGTGAGGATGTGGGGACATCCGTAGGATGGGGTGCATCAATGATCATTGGCGAGGATTTGACGGAGATGAGTATATGCCGAGGTTAGAGTATAGGTGTGTGATGATGCAGCTGGCAGTGGGAAATGCAATCTGATATATGATCTGCGAAAGAATAAGAAACCGCCAGTCAAACACCCGGCAAGAAAATTTGACAAAATCTATTGGATCTAATCTACGAGTTGCGTGGCCCCGGTGGAGATTGTTCTCCTCGGGGGCGTAGAGGAAGTAGTGGGTTAAACCCTAGGTCAAGAAACGAGAGGCTCTGATACCATGAAGTCAATAATAATTGGTTGGGTTGGTAGATTTATTGTGTATTGTGTTGTTACATTATGAGCCCTTGGGATCTTTATATAGTACTAGAAGATTTGGATACTAAGAAGCATAGTAGAGATAGCTACCAAATATAGCAATCCATGATCTACCCTAATACAAACCCATGGTATACTCTATCATCTTGCCAACTGGGGTTTGATTACTAGGAAAAAATATTTGGGGGTGGATGTTCCTAACCTTAGAGCTATGAACCTTTATATCTTGGGTTCCTAGTTTAAACTCTTCTTCACAGCTGGGACAAACTTTGGAATAGGATCGTTGAGTATGAATATAACACTTCTCCTAACATTTGTTGCATTAGTGACAATGCTTCCTCACCTTTGGAAAGGGATTGTTTGGGCTGCCCCATCTGTTTGTAGTTCGTAATGGATATCGCTTGAAGGTTGGGAATGGTCAAAGTATCTTGTTTTGGTTCGATACATGGATTTCTAAGTGTTCTCATGTCACCTTGTTTTGGGATCTTTTCTTGATTTACAATGAACCTTCAACAATTGTATTTTATGTCATTGTTGGCAATGAAATTCGCTTGTCTTCTCGGCATTTTTTAATAATATAATAATGTCTATATGGCAGGAGATGTGCAACCAGTTGAGGCTTGCTTGGATAACCGTATTTCGAGCCATTAAAAAAATTATAAGTTTGTTAATGATGGAGGCGTTTTGATTCCACATTTTTCTTCTATTCTGGACAATTCAAATGCCTAACCAAGTGCAGAAATTTTGGTGGCTCCTTAAATAAAACCATCTCTTAATTAGAGACAATTTGGCAAAACGGCGTACTATAAATGATTAAACATGTTTGTTTTGTTCTAAAATTGGACCCACTCCTCCGCTTGCTCTTTGATTGTGTGGTTCCTAGATAGATTTGGGTTATGCTTGTTGATATTTGGCATGGGATCCATCTAACTAGCATTATGGAGTTACATCGTCTGTGGATGTGTAAAAAAACTATTCACGATACTATGATTGATGCATTCTTGTGATCCTTAAGGAAAACTAGGAACGATGTTTGCTTTTAGGGAAGACAATGGTCATGATTAGCGATGGTCTAGGATCATTCAACCTCGGTGTTGAGGAGATGCGAGTCGGGGTACAAGGAATCTTAGTCGCTATTGTTGGACCAAAATTTACAACGGCTGAATATCAAACTAGGAGAAATTTCGCTTGCTTGGCCGGCTTGAAGACAGATGCAGAGTGTCGGCAATTCTTCATGGACAACACTAGGGTACTTTCTTTATGGAATGCATGCTCATTTTGCATCAGGATGACAAAGAGTTACAATGAAAGTAGTAGTGCTAAAATTAGCTAGGAGTTTTACACTCTGAATTTCCTTACATGCTACTTGTATTCTCTGGCTTCATTTGACTAAAAATGACAACCCCCTCCACCCTCTTTTTTTCTAAAAATACAAAAAACTATATGATGAAAATATATTTTATCATGAATATAATGATATAATTGCATGGCATAAATATTTGTGCCTTTTTATTTAAATACAGTCAAATTAAAAAAGCGTCAACACCCGGATTTTTAATCCCAGATGCCTGTTATGCCATACCTCGCAATCCTAGGATCACCATTTTTGCGAGACATAACAGATTAATATCACAGTACATCATCCATTACAAACCATAATAAGGTCTTACAAATAAAGGATCTCATGATCCAGTCTTAATACAAATCAAAGCAGCGGAATAATAAACATAGTAGTGGGCTCCATCTTCAGGGTCATAGGCAATGCTGACGATGGGAGATGATCCTAGTTGTCATAGACCTCCTGCTGTCCATCATCCTAGTAGTCCTCCTCATAGTCTGGCCACGGGAATAGCTAGGGACAAAGCCATGAGTACTCTTTAAGTACTCGCAACCTATCACTAACAAGTAAGGTAGTTCTAGTAGGAATCTTAAGCTCTAGGTTTATTTGCAAAAAGCCAGGTTTATCTTAAACTGAGTTTAGAAGTAAAGAAAACTAATTTAATGTTCAAAATCACTTAAGTAGGAACCTAGTTTTCATGTCCACAATCCTGTTATGGTCAAGTCAAAGTCATAGTTCAAGTCACAAGTCATTTTGAAAACATCTGACGACGGAACAGTATGGCCACTCCAACTGTCCAAGACCGCGGACGCGGCTATTCGAATAGTTTGACACTCTGCAGAGGTGGTACACTTTCACCACAAAATTCGATACATCCCTCAGAGATAACCCTGAATCAATCATACTTAGTATGCGGATAATCAATCATAACCTTTCAATTACACACCCTAGTATAGGCACCTCCCCTATAAGCTTGGCCTCCCAGCCATGGCCATCTACCATCCTAGGAACTACATAGGTGGACATTCACCCGAGGTAGCCTCAGCTCAACCTCTTCCGCAAGGGAACCCATACTAAGGCATATAAACTTCCGGATAAGCCCTACCCAATTCATGTATTGTGGTTGTCCGGTAAAATTGGAATGGTGTCACATCCGAACCCAACCATCAGTTTTTATAAAGGGCTAAGGTGCATGCCTCAACATTTTCATCATCAATCATTATGTTCCTCAACACATGTCAAAACATCTCAATAGAATGAATCATGATTCCAAGGTTATCATAATCATTTCACCAAGTATTCCCCTCTGAAGTGATCAACTTTTATGCTTAGCACTAGCCACTATAGTTGAGGGTATTCTCTAATGAGGGGTTCTAATATCCAATCTCATGCCATGGAATGACATCTAAGTATAACTAGTTAGGCCTAGTTTTATACTCTTTATGGTATCTATTCTATTTTTCCAATACTCACAAAGCTCTAATTAAAAGTAAAGAACTCTAGTAAAGTAAAAGAATAAAGCTTGCAATTAAAACTTGGGATGGGTATAATCAAAGTTGTATAACCAAAGCATGGCTAATGCACCTTGCTTAAGTTATCAAGTTTGCAAGTATTAGCTTGCATAGTTAAGAAACTTGCAAGTGTTAGCTTGCCTTGAGGAGTGCAGTGGTTAAAGTTTTCTTCTTCTTGGTAGTACTCCTCCTCCTCGTATCCTGGGTTGGTACTATCGTCAATAAATGAATACGAGGTACACAATCACCAAACAATACTTAAT
The DNA here is from genome assembly GCA_910589775.1 of Avena eriantha. NCBI lineage: Eukaryota > Viridiplantae > Streptophyta > Magnoliopsida > Poales > Poaceae > Avena > Avena eriantha. The sequence continues at coordinate 51,956,065 of OU342746.1, read as the reverse complement.
TATTTCTATTTAGCACACTAAGGATCACACTTGATGATCTAGCATCATCACAAACATCACATAAAATAAAGACTTAATCTTATTTATTTTATTTAGAAAAGTAATTTCTACCCATTGAAAAACTTAAGATTTAATATTCTCCAATTACAATATGGGATCATGTTGACACATGTCATCACCACATATTCTAATACATGGGAATGTGATTTAAAGGGTTGGTCATACTTTATAAAGTTTAAGGTTATCATTTAATAGAATTAAAGTGACTAGAAATGTCCATATAGTATTCTTTTGGTACTATTCTGAAGTCACTTCATGTAAACCTAAATATTTTTACATATTCAGATAGATCTTGTCAAATGTGATTTTTCAGAGTTGGAATAAACTCAAAAGCATTTATGGTTGATTTTTGAAAATTGTTTGAAGTTGAAAAGTCTCTGTCTTATTATTTTTGGTATAGGTGATCTCTAACTCCAATTGATTTGAATCCAACGGGCTTGGATAGATTATTTAAATATCTTTCTAACAAAATTGGAATCATGCAATTTGGTTTAGTGAATCTCTTTGAATTGAATTTTGAATCTACTAATAGAATGTGGTTTTAACTAAATTGGAAAATACATATTTGAATTCACAGGCCTGCACGGGAAATCTACTAGGTCGGCTCAATCTGCACAGCATGGCGCAGAGGGCTACAAACAGAACGGCCCACTAGTCAGCGACTCAATCTACTTGAAACGGTATCGTGCATTCTAGGCCCTACGATTAGAACACGATCTAATGGCTGAGGTTCATCGTCGGCGACGAACAGCTCGGCGAGGTCTAAACCCTAACGCGGCGGTGGGGGTCGTGTGATGCTCACCAGGGCTCTATCTAGGGTCGACGATGGGGGCGAACGACGTTGTCGACGACGGCGGTTCGAACGGTGGTCGCGGCAGCTCCTGGGGAGGCTCCAATCGACGGCGCCCTTCTCCTTCTACAGCGGCAGGCTCCGGCCAAATTCTGGCAAAGCGGTGCTCGCCTTGCTCCGGGGAGAAGTGTGGGAGGCTCTGTGAGGAGTGGGGAGTGTGGTGGTGTGTAAAAATGTGGCGGAGAGGGCCTCTATTTATACACCGACGAGGGGACCGGGCGGGATGGGCTGGCGTCTCCGGCGAGGGCGGTACAACGTACTATCGCCATGGCTGTGGGTAGGGGCGGTGCGGTGTTCCCTGGCGATCATCATGGGTGTAATGGCACGGCACGAGGCGGCGTGGAACGGTCGGGCGCGTGTGATGCTCTGCACGGGAGCGGCGATGTTTGAGACGGCGCATGGGAGCTACGGGTCGCACGGCGGCAAACGGGGGTGTCTGGGAGGTGGCTGTGATCATGGCGAGTTAGTGCACGTGAGGTGAGGGCGAGGTGCGGCGCAGGCGAGCTGGTCTGCTGCTGCGCTCTAGCGCGCTCTCGGCACGGCATAGAGACACTGGGCATGGCGATGCTGGGGTGGTCCAGGGCCTGGCTGTGATCGAGGGCTGGACAAGGGGTGGCGATGGACGGTCGCCTGCTCTTACGCGTTGTGGGAGAGGGCGGCGTCGTTCGTAGCGCTCTATCCATGTTCGGCCGGCGAGGCTGGCTTCGGGCGGTGCTGCACTGTTGCAAAATAGCCAAGGAGGAGCGTGTCTGGTGCTGCTAGATGTTGGGGGAGACCAAGGGAGTGCAATGGGGGCATTTGGTCGAGTGATCAATGCCCCAAACAGTGAAGTTAGGTAGAGTGTGATCTGTTTCTGCAAGGTGTTTGATTAAATGACCGAAAGAACTTAAGTTCGAAAATTTTGAATGAATTTTGGTGAGTGATCTAAACTTATGCTTGGGTGTCTATGGTTTCTTGGAAAAGTCAAGGTGAATTGATTTGAGTGTTTTTTGCAAAATGGTGATCTTACCATATGAACTTGATTGTTCAACTGTCCTTTAAATAGATTTGAAAATAGTTTTTTTGAGTTTGTAAAGTGGGCTTAGGTTCACTTTTACTTGGTCTAGCAAGGGGTGAAAAGAAGTGGAATTGTTTCTATTATAAATTCTTTACTAGGAACACTCAAAGTGGCCTAGTGGTTAACTTTGGTCAAAATGACCATTTGCTCATATCTTTTATATTTGATTTCTTTTTCTTTGGAAACTTTTTGTAATTGGCCCAGATGATGTAGTATTCATCTTTAAACCATTTCTTGTCATTTGTAGCAATCAAACATTGCAATTTCACTCAATCATACACTAATGCAAATCACACATGCACTCACATTCAAATTAGTAATAAAAGTTTTTGCTAACCCTAAAATTGGGTGATTAGAACTTGATAATCTTGATTAAAAGATTTGGGGTGTTACAAACCTTCCCTCCTTAAGCAAAATCTCGTCCCGAGATTTAAGAAAAACTAGGAACTAAAGAGATTTGGAAACTCAGTCCTAATATAATCTTCTCGCTCCCAAGTGGCTTCTTCTTCGGTATGGTTGCTCCACTGGATCTTGAGAAACTTGATACTCCGAGTCCTGGTGGTTCTAAAAGCTTCTTCCAAAATACAAATGGGTACTTCACAATACGTCAGATCCTTGTTGATATCTATGGCTCGGTGATCGATGTTCTTGAACACTTCGGTCTTCTCCGGAACTTCTAAGCATTTGCGAAGTAACAAGATATGGAACACATCATGGATGGCTGACATCTCCTCTGGCAATTCTAGTTGATACGATACTTCTCCTCGGCGATTCAAAATCTTGAAGGGTCCAATATATCTAGGGGCTAACTTTCGTTTCAGTTGAAAACGTTGCATTCCTTTTAAGGGTGACACTTTGAGATACACAAAATCTCCGACATTGAAGGTCAAGGCTCTACGTCTCTTGTCAGCATAACTCTTCTGTCTGGATTGGGCGGTCTTGAGGTGCTCATGGACTTTGTGAACCTTCTCTTTGGCTTCTCGTAGGATGTTGGGTCCGAAAATCTGACTCTCTCCTACTTGCGACCAATTCAAGGGGGTACGACACTTCCTTCCATACAGAAATTCAAATGGGGCCATTTGCAAACTGGCTTGATAACTGTTGTTGTATGAGAATTCTATGAAAGGGAGACAATCTTCCTATTTTGATCCATACTCTAGAACACAAGCTCTCAACATATCTTCTAAGATTTGGTTGACTCTTTCAGTTTGTCCATCGGTCTGTGGGTGATAAACGGTGCTGAAGTTCAGCTTGGTTCCTAACCCTTCTTGGACCTTCTGCCAAAATCTTTAGGTAAACTAGGTTGCTCGATCCGATACTATGGTCTTAGGGGTTCCATGCAAACTGACGATTCTAGCAATGTACAGCTCTGCTAGCTTCGAACTCTGGTAGGTGGTCTTAACAGGTATAAAATGGGTTACCTTGGACAGTCTATCAACTATGACCCAAATAGAGTCATTTCCCCTACTAGATGTAGGCAAACCAGTGATAAAATCCATTCCGATATAATCCCATTTCCTTTCTGGAACCTGCAATGGTTGTAAAATTCATGTGAGTCTCTGATGTTCCTCTTTGACTCTCTGACAGATATCCCACTTGGCTATGTAGCTTCCGATTTCTCTCTTCATCTTGTGCCACCAAAATTGCTCCTTCAAATCCTGATACATCTTCATTCCTCCGGGATGGATAGAATAAAGAGTATCATGAGCTTCCTGCATAATAACTTGCTTCAGCTCAGAATCTGTTGGCACACAAATACATCCTTTGTAGCACAAAACTCCTTCTTCATCTTCGGTGAATCCGGGTACCTTCCCTGTACCGATATGATGCTTGATTCCGTCGATACTTGCATTTCATTTCTATGCCTCCTTGATCTGACTGATCAAAGTGGGTTGAAGTTCAATGCTAGCTAAAAATCCTTTGCTAACTAGCTTTGTTCTAAACTGCTCCAACTCTTCATGCAAACTTGGTTGGGCTTCTCTAATCATGGTATTTAATCTACACGGTAGTCTGCTAAGAGCATTCGCTACCACATTGGCTTTGCCGGGGTGGTAGTGAATGTCAAGGTCATAATCCTTGATTAACTCTATCCATCTTCTTTGCCTCATATTAAGCTCCTTCTGAGTGAAAATATACTTCAGGCTCTTGTGATCCGAATAAATCTCATAGCGGTTACCCATAAGGTAATGACGCCATGTCTTCAATGCCAAAACTACGGCTGCTAGTTCAAGGTCATGGGTAGGGTAGTTTTGCTCATGTTGCTTCAGTTGTCAGGACAGATATGCTATGACTTTGCCTTCTTGCATCAACACATATCCGAGACCAATCTTGGATGCATCACAATACACATCAAAAGGCTTATTGATATATGGCATAATCAAGATTGGGGCTGAAATCAATCTCTTCTTGAGCTCTTGAAAACTCGCTTCACATTTATCCGTCCATTCAAACTTATTATCTTTCTTCAACAATTGGGTCATCGGTCTTGCGATGCTCGAAAATCCTTCAATGAACTTGTGGTAATATCCCGCTAATCCGAGAAATGCGCGGACTTGGGTTTGAGTGGTTGGGGCTTTCCATTCTTCAACATCTTTGATCTTGGCGGGATCGACATCGACTCCTCCTGTCGACACAATATGTCCTAGGAATCCTACTTCCTTCAACCATAACTCACATTTTCTAAACTTGGCATACAACTAATGTTCTCTAAGGGTTTCAAGGATGGTTCTCTGGTGTAGCTCATGGTCTTCTTCTGAATTGGAATAGATCAGAATATCATCGATAAAAACAACGACAAACTTATCCAGGAAGGTCATAAAAATCGTATTCATGAGATTCATGAAATAAGCGGGGGCATTGGTTAATCCAAAAGACATGACCGTGTACTCATAGAATCCATATCTGGTGGTAAAGGCGGTCTTTGGAATATCCGTTGCACAAATCTTGAGTTGATGATAACTAGTTCTAAGATCAATCTTAGAAAACACTCTAGCACCAGTCAACTGGTCAAACAGATCCTCTATCTTCGGCAGTGGGTACTTGTTCTTGATGGTGACGTCATTCAGCTTCCGGTAATCCGTGCACAAACGGTTACCTCCATCTTTCTTATCCACAAACAAAATAGGCGATCTCCATGGCGATGCGCTTGGTTGAATCAAACCTTTTGCCAGCATGGCATCAAGTTGTTTCTTCAGCTCCACTAATTCAGATGGGTTCATACTATAAGGTCTTTGAGCCATGGGTCCAGTTCTAGGAACAAGTTCAATTATGAACTCGATATCCCGATCTGGGGGCATACCGGGCAATTCCTCTAGGAATACATCGGGGTATTCACAGACTACTCTGACTTAGTCTAGGGTTGGTTGGGCTAGACTCTTGTTGCATTTGAATTGATGGGGCAAGGTCTCCGATGCATGCTCTACTAATACTCCAGAGCTACTGGTCATGGTTATGGCTTTCTTGGCACAGTCAATTAATCCTTTATGTTTCGACATCCAATCCATTTCTAGTACTACTTCCAAACCTTTGGTTCCAAGTACTATTAGATTGGCATAAAAATCTATTCCATGGATTCTGATAGGTACAGCCTTGCAAATTTTTGTAGCTTTGGTGGTTGAACCAGGTATTTGAACTATCATAACATGCTTCAATTTTGTTGGTTGAATCTTACTAGTGCATGCAAATTCTTCTATAACAAACGAGTGCGATGCTCCGGAATCAAACAACACTCTTGCAAGTACTGAGTTAATAAAAAACATACGCAGCACGACATTTGGTGCTTCATGGGCTTCTTTAGCATTCATGTGGAACAGACGGCCGTTGTGGTTGAGCGAGTTCCCTGAGGCAAATATCCTTCCAGGCTGAACACGGCGTTGTTGCTGAGCAGGTGCATTCACATTGGTGGCTGCTGCTAGCTTCTTGGGACACTCGTTGGAGTAGTGACCCTTGACTCCACATTCAAAGCAAGTAATCTGGGACTTGTCCTTTCCTGCAACAAGCACTCCATTGCTTCCAGTCCTTGGGGCAGTATTCTTGTTGTTGTTGTTGTTGGACTTGGGCGGTGCATGGTTGAAGTTATTGGAGTTGTCAGGGTTGTTGTTGTGGTTTCCTCCAGACCTCTGCTACGATTGGGATAGTTGGGACGGGACATAGGGGTCTGTTGTTTCTTGGGGCATATCCTGCAGACGGGTTGGGGCGATACTTCTGGGTATTGTGGGATCCAGTTCGGTGCATCATCCTGCGCTTGCGATTGTCATTGGTTCGGTTTATCTTCCCTTCCATCTGAATGGCAGAGTCTACTAGCTCTTCTAGATCTTCAAAACAGATGTTGACTAACACAGTCTGCATCTCATCATGCAGTCCATTTAGGAACCTCTCCTTCTTCCTTGCTTCGGTATTGATCTCATCAGGGGCATATCTAGCTAGGGACAGAAATTTGTCAAGGTATTCAACTACCGTCATCCTTCCTTGCTTCAGTTCCCTGAACTCATCCTTCATCCTAGTGACCAAACCTTGGGGCACATGGGAGCGACTGAACTTGATCTTGAATGCTTCCCAAGTCATCATTTGTCCTTCATTCATGGTACAAGTGCTATTCCACCAGGATCTTGCATCTCCTGCCAGATAATGGGTGGCAAGCAGTACCTTCTCATTGGCTTCAACTCCTGCGACCTCCAGATTGTTCTACATGGTTTGCAGCCAGTCATCAGCATCTAAGGGATCCTCAGATTTACTAAAGATAGGTGGGTTGGTATTCTGAAAGTTCTTGAGTTTGGATCCATGATGATCTTGGTTTCCATGGCCTTGATTATTGTGGGCCATATGAGCTATCTGTTGCAGAGTGGCTAAGTTGGCTTGGCGTTCGGCTCTACTAGCTTCATGGTCGGAAACTAGCATTTGCAGAATCTGCAACATTGGGTCCTGAGATAAACTGCTACCTCCGGGATTTCTGTGAGTCATCTGAAGATTGAGATAGATAATGAGATTAGATGGAAATTTCTAAGGTTCATGGTTTTGTTTCAAAAGCTTTAAAATTTGAGTTTGACTCAGGTTTTGCAAACTAACAACTTCTTCTCATTCATTCATTCAAAGTACACCATACAAACACACACCACAACACAAATAGAAAACAGATGGTTTTAAGAATCATTCTGTGAAACTACGATACAGTGGGACCGGATACAACCCATTCCTATGGTAGTGCTCAAGTGCATCTAATCACCATCAATGAAGTCGGAATCATCATCATCAGTGTGGAACTCCATGACATCATCCTCCAGATAGTCATTGTCATCACTAAGGTAAGAGTAAAGATCTCCCTGGATATCTTCGCCTGCCTCCTCCTCCTTTGCTTCAAGCTGGACTTCCTGTTCATGGATGGTCTTCTCGAGAGCAGCCACCTTCTTGTGAAGACGATCGATGGTGCGATCCTTCTTGTCACGCTGATGACGAAGTGATTGGTGTTCCTTGGCGAGAATGGCGAGGGTCTGGTCCTTCTTGACTGCAATGGCATGGTTTTGGTTGGCGTAGGCGCGAGCGTTGTCCAACTCCTTCTGACTATCATACAACATGAAGTCAAGATTGTCCACTTGGTGCTTCAACTCTGGGTGTCCTGGAATCTCCAAGGGCATTCCCATAGAATCACGCCTTGTGAAGTGAGCAAGGTGAGTTCCCTGGATCAGGTTGATGTTATATCCACAAAGATGGGCAAGAGCTTCATGCATGGCCCTGGATAATCCATCTAGCCAGTTATTCTTCCGCGAGGTGAATTGGATCTTCTCCGAAGTGGGTGCTTCCATCTTGCCTCTGAGATCTGCAACTGTCAACCATTGTAGATCTCCTCCTACGTGATCATTGAGTTGTGCCCCGAAGAATTCTGGGTGCGGGCGCTCAAGATACTCTGACAGTGCATCTAGATCCCTCTCAAAGATCAGGTGGCCTTTGTTGCCCAGCTGGTAGAACTTGCTATATTGGACTTCCATCTATAAGAATTTAGGGTGAGTAAGTTAGTGGGGTGATCAAGTGTGTCAATTTTTATGTAGTAATGTAAGAATTTTTGAGGAACATGATTTTTTGAAAGAATCTCCAGGATAAGAGTGGGAATAGGTTTTCATAAATACTCACTTCTTTTGTTTTGAAACTAAGTTTTTGTTCGAACGTCCATTCTAACTAGGGTCTCCTATGGTCAGGATGGCTCTGATACCAACTTGTCAACACCGGGATTTTAATCCCAGATGCATGTTATGCCATACCTTGCAATCCCAGGATTACCATTTTTGCGAGACATAATAGATTGATATCACAGTACATCATCCATTACAAACCATAATAAGGTCTTACAAATAAAGGATCTCATGATCCAGTCTTAATACAAATCAAAGCAGCGGAATAAAAAACATAGTACTGGGCTCCATATTCAGGGTCACAGGCAATGCTGACGATGGGAGATGATCCTAGTTGTCATAGACCTCCTGCTGTCCATCATCCTGGTAGTCCTCCTCATAGTCTAGCCACGGGAATAGCCAGGGACAAAGCCATGAGTACTCTTTAAGTACTCGCAAACTATCACTAACAAGTAAGGTAGTTCTAGTAGGAATCTTAAGCTCTAGGTTTATTTGCAAAAAGCCTGGTTTATCTTAAACTGAGTTTACAAGTAAAGAAAACTAATTTAATGTTCTAAATCACTTAACTGGGAACCTAGTTTTCATGTCCACAACCCTGTTGTGGTCAAGTCAAAGTCATAGTTCAAGTCACAAGTCATTTTGAAAACATCTGACGACGGAACAGTATGGCCACTCCAACTGTCCATGACCGCGGATGCGGCTATTCGAATAGTTTGACACTCTGTAGAGGTGGTACACTTTCACCACAAAATTCGATACATCTGTCAGGGATAACCCTGAATCAATCATACTTAGTATGCCGATAATCAATCATAACCTTTCAATTACACACCCTAGTATAGGCACCTCCCCTATGAGCTTGGCCTCCCAGCCATGGCCATCTGCCATCTTGGGCACTGCATAGGTGGACATTCACCCGAGGTAACCTCAGCTCAACTTCTTCCACAAGGGAACCCATACTAAGGCATATAACTTTCGGCTAAGCCCTACCCAATTCAGGTATTGTGGTTGTACGGTAAAATTGGAATGGTACGAACCCAACCATTAGTTTTTATAAAGGGCTAAGGCTCATTCCTCAACATTTTCATCATCAATCATTGTGTTTCTCAACACATGTCAAAACATATCAATAGAATGAATCATCATTCCAAGGATTTCATAATCATTTTCACCAAGTATTCCTTTCTAAAGTGATCAACTTTTATGCTTAGCACTAGCCACTACAGTTGAGGGTATTCTCTAATGAGGGGTGCTAATCTCCAATCTCATGCCATGGAATGACATCTAAGTATAACTAGTTAGGCCTAGTTTTATTCTCTTTATGGTATCTATTCTATTTTTCCAATACTCACAAGGCACTAACTAAAAGTAAAGAACTTTAGTAAAGTAAAAGAATAAAGCTTGCAATTAAAACTTGGGATGGGTATAATCAAAATTGTATAACCAAATCATGCCTAATGCATCTTGCTTAAGTTATCAAGTTTGCAAGTATTAGCTTGCATAGTTCTAGTTTTCATAGTTAAGAAACTTGCAAGTGTTAGCTTGCCTTGAGTAGTGCAGTGGTTGAAGTTTTCTTCTTCTTCTTGGTAGTACTCCTCCTCCTCGTATCCTAGGTCGGTACTATCGTCTATAAATTAATACGGGGTACACAATCACCAAACAATACTTAACTATTACTATTTAGCACACTAAGGCTCACACTTGATGATCTAGGATCATCACAAACATCACATGAAATAAAGACTTAATCTTATTTATTTTATTTTTAGAAAAGTAATTTATACTCATTGAAAAACTTAAGGTTTAATATTCTCCAATTACAATATGGGATCATGTTGACACATGTCATCACCACATATTCTAATACATGGTAATGTGATTTAAAGGGTTGGTCAAACTTTATAAAGTTTAAGATTGTCATTTAATAGAATTAAAGTGACTAGAAATGTCCATATAGCATTCTTTTGGTACTATTCCAAAGTCACTGCGTGTAAACCTACATATTTTTACATATTCAGATAGATCTTGTCAAATGTGATTTTTGAGAGTTGGATATGCTGAGAGCATGTGCGTTAGATTATGGATCCAGTTGGGATGAAAGTCTACCGTACGCAGAGTTTTCTTACAATAACAGTTATCAGTCGAGCATAGAAATGGCTCCATTTGAATTCCTTTATGGAAGGAAGTGTACTACACCGTTGCTATGGAATGGAGTAGGAGAAAGAAACTTATTCGGGCCAGACCTAATCAAAGAGGCCGAGGAGAAAGTCAAGATGGTAAGAGATAGGCTAAAGGTAGCTCAATCTCGACAAAAGAGCTATGCTGATCCAAAACATAGAGAGGTTACCTACGAGGTTGGTGATAGAGCTTATCTCAGGATATCACCACTTCGTGGTGTGAAGAGATTTGGAATCAAAGGAAAACTAGCACCACGGTATGTAGGGCCTTTCAAGATTTTGAGTCGCAAAGGAGAAGTAGCATATGAGATAGAATTACCAGAATCTTTGTCAGCAGTTCACAATGTATTCCATGTCAGTCAGTTGAAAAAGTGTCACCCAGAGATGGAAGAAACTTCGTTGAAAGACACTATACCATTGGAGGAAGTTCAGCTAGATAATGATCTCACTTATGAAGAGAAACCTATTAAGATTCTGGAGACTGCAGAAAGAATTACCCATACCAAGACCATCAAATTCTGCAAAGTGCAGTGGAACCATCACACTGAATCAGAAGCAACCTGGGAGCGAGAGGATGAACTTCGGAGAGATCACCCTCACCTATTTGCTAGCCAACCCGAATCTCGAGGGCGAGATTCATCTTAAGGGGGTTAGATTTGTAACATCCCAAAATTTCATCTGAAATCATCATCATTGCACTCATATCATCATGGCATGTTTTTGCATTGCATTTAGAATGTCCTCCAAAAATCTGGTGCAATTTTGGGCCATGGTTAAGAATTTATGATAGTTTTGAAAATGGAACCAAAGAAAATGCTATATTACCTATTAAGTCCAAGTAAGTACTTTGGATTCAAATAGAAGGTAATTATGTTTTATAATACCCTAAAAATCTAGTTTGAGTTTTTACAAATTTTCATAAATTGGTTTGAATCAATTTGAATCATTAAATCAAAAGTTTTGGAGAAAACTGAATTAGAAAAAGAAAAGGAGGGAACATTTCAAACAGCAGCAGCAGCATCTGGCCCAATCTGGCCCATTAAGCCCACCCGGCGTTTTCCCCTCTCCCCCGCTTTCTTACCGCGCCCCTGGCTACTCCCTCTCGCTGACAAGCCGGCCCCACGCCACGTCACCCCCCACCCCGTCGTCTTCAACCGCGTCGTCGAGCAAACCCCCCGTTCTCAGCCGCTTTCAAAACGATTGATTTCCGACCATTTCTCGCAGTGATTCTCCCTGATGAATGCTCCTACTTAATCCTCACCCCCTCCTCGTCATTTTCCCCCAGTCGCCACCCCCAGAGAGCCCCCAGGCTCCCCTAAATTCGAGCTCGAACGCCGCTCACTGGCGGCAACTCCGGCGACGATTCCGGTGAGTCCAGGCCGCCCGGCGCCCTCCCCTCGGTCCCATCTATTTCCCCATCTCCTAGCGCACCTACTGACCAAGCCGCGCGTTTTCTTTTGCCCCAGATCAACGACACGGACCAAGTCTGGCGAACTCCTCTGCCGCCGCCGTCCCTCGCTCATTCCGGTGAAGGTAGGGTTTCCGCCGCCCCTTTTTGGTCTCTGCTAGGTCGTGCTGATCCGTGTGCATCACCCTGACCTCCTTGCTGGCTGGTTTGAGCCCCAGGTCATCATCTCCGTCGCTGAGCCGTGAGTTCCGCCGGCAACCGCAACTCCGGCGAGGAATCAAAGCTAAGCCAAAGCACCCCCCCCCCCTCGCCACCGTAACCTCCATCGAGACCGCCGCGACCCTCCCTGACCTCTGGTATGTGTCCACGGACTCCTTGCCCCTATAGAACCACCGGACCGCCGTCAGCCGGCGCTTCGCCGCCGCGCACCGTTAGTCAGCGCCGCCCGTTCCCGGCCAGGTCCCAGGGACCATAAGATCTCGCGTCTACGGCTAGGATTAGAACGCAGACGAAGCGGTACGGGTTAATCAGATCCGTCTGTAGTAACTTAAAATCTGACGGCTCGCAGCAGTCGATCCGGCCGAACCGGTACCAGCCAATAGGAAAGCGCCACGTCGCCAGACTATTTCGTTTAAATAGAAAAATAGACTGATTTAGTATTTAACTTAGAAATTCAATAACTTTTGATCCACAAATCAGAAAAATACAAATTTGGTGTCTATGGATTCAGAAAAATGAGACTTTTATTATGGAGGCCTTGTTTCACACTTTTGCCTGTGGAAAAATGGAATTATAGGCAGAACCTTTTTAGGAGTATTTTATTCACAAAAATTGTTCTATAGATTATTTTTGAGTATTTCTTATGCATTTAGTTGAGGTATTCTATCCTCAGTACTGTAGACTCTATAAATTATAGAGTTGTGATCATCTCATTGCATTTTGCATGCATTCATGTTTTTGTAATGTTTTATTGATTAAATTATTGTGGTTGTATTGTTTTTGTGTAGATTGTGTGGATTGTGAAGTTTGTTGCTGTGAGGATTGTACCTATTCCCCCAGCTACCAAGGCAAGTGATATTTCATCCCATGTCCTATTATTTTCACTATTGCCCTAGTGATATTTTGGTAGATCTTGACATGATAGAATTTTTCCTATATTGCTATAATATGCTATGCTATATAGATTATATCTTGGTAGTATCCCCTAGTTAAAGGACTTTGTATGTTAGAATGCTTAGCTATGCTAGTAGAATTTGTGGGTGGAAAATACATATCAAGATAGTATGAAAAGGTATTTTTTTATTGACTAAGAAAACAACTATTATTAACGAAACACCTGGGTGGATTGGGACTTGCTTGGATTATGTTGAGTGGTTACTCAGGGGCCATGTCTATGGTCAGCTGGTGTATCACACTTGTGGATGGCCACCTAGGAATAAAGAGATTGGAGACATTCTTGTCATGAAGCTTCCAGTGCAGCCACATGGCATATGGGCTCTGCCTTGACCAACTAAGTTGCAAGAACTTAGCCAGGCGGACAGAGGGTGGTAGTGATGATAGGATGGAACACGTCCGTGGTGGTCTGAGGGATTGCTTCTGAAAGGTCTTGTCTCGATGCATGTCGAGTCTTGTGGGGAAAGTGCACCACCTCTCGAGAGGGTAAAACTAAGTACTTAGCCGTGTCCCCGGTTATGGACAACTTCTGAGCCTCAAGACAGTGAAGTAGTTCAATAATCTCCTCACCCAAATTTCTCTAAGTTAAAACTTGTGGGTGAACAGGGATAAAGGTTCAGTGATGTCAATCATTGGTACCTTATAGCTTGAATGGAAAACTTCTTCAAAAATTATAAGTTAAACTAATTTTAGCAAAACCAGCCATAACCCCACTTAGCCATATATTCATGTAGTAGTTGGATTATACTAAGTATATTTGGTATCACTTGCCAATACAATTCCAAATGTATTGACCCTTGTGGTTGTAACTTATTATGTTGCAGGTTACTCTGATGATGAGTAGGGTTGCGAGTCTACACTCGACATGCTTGCCTGTGGCACATGAAGACTAAGTACTCTATTATTATATGTTATGTGAACTTGTGTTTTAGTCTTAGGCTAAGTGAGTTGTAAGAACTATTATACTCCTGGTTGTGCGATGTAATAATGACCTTTGTTTCTGTGTACTTCATCTTAAACTGTGGGTGCTAGCATTTCGATCCAGGGACTAGCACTGCAATCACAGGGATCTTACCTTATCATGGTGAGATCTTACAGATGGTATCAGAGCACTGTGTTGCCTGTAGGATCGTGACCCTAGAATGGATTAGACTAAGGAAAACCCTTAGGAGAACTCTATATTCCAAGCTTACACTTGTCTTTTCCTCTCGTAAAACTTTTCCTAATCATCCTTCTCATCTATTTTGTAGATGTCCACCATCAATGAATCTGTCAAGAAGGGGCCACTGATGACTATGACCCTAGAGTGTGAGACAGAATTTCCCAATATACTCAAGAACCTGATGCTTGGCTTGGGAATGAATGGTGAAGCTGTGTACAAGGGATTTCCTGTGATAGACGAAGGACAAGAGTATTGGTGGGTGCAACTCCATTTGTACAAAGACAAGGAGGACGATTCCAAGAGTACGGGATTCTGCATGTTCACCAACTCTGAAATGCAACCGTCATTCTTTGACTCTGCAAAAAACGCTGCATGGAGAGCTATTAAGGAACTTGGGGAGAGACTCAAGTATAGAATGCTCAATACCCAGGAAGATCTCAAGGAGGAGAAGCGTCTTGTCCAAGACTCAAAGGCCACGGTGAAACGCCTAAGTAAGGATATCATAGGCCTAGCTTTGGAGCTATGTGACCAAGACAAACAGATTGCTGCCAAGGATGCCCAGATTGCCACCTTGGTTAAGGAGTGAGATATTAGTTGGACCACCACCCTTGGCGTTTTATCACGTTAGTATTTTGATCATACCAACTTATGTGGTATGGCAAAAAAATAAGTTATGTCTAGAACCCTGTGCTTGAGTTGAATAATGTATTGCTACTTGGAATGTTTTGGTTGATTTTCTTAAATTGTGACTTGTGTTTACTTCCTCTATGGTGTGTTACTAATTTTCTCCATACTATGCAAAAGATGCCGAATTTTGTCTACAGCACGGCCAAGGATTTCAAGGGGACTCGCTTTGGGACTCGCCTATTGGAGCTAGTCCAAGTGCTCGCTCTTCCAATCCCTACCATTCAGGGACTTCAGCTGAGGAAGTTTCAGAGGAAGGACTTATGGGGATTCAAAGTTACCCAGCCAGGACGTGAGACGGAGCCCCAAACTGGGGAAATTACCTTCAAGATACTCCATGATGACATGGAGAGGGGCCTTGACGTAGCTATGCAAGAGCTGTTGGGACGCCTATGTGGACGTCACTCTTCTGAAATCAAGAGCCACTACTTCCATTTCTTTGGGAGGCGCGACGAGGAAGGAGATCCTATTGTGTTGGACGAGGCCACTAAGGAGTCTATCAAGCCCGTGCAACACTACCTCCAGGACTTAGAGAGCCTCATTAGACACCTTGATACTGATAGGACTAATGTGATGCTTAGCAATGATGAACTACGAGTCCAACTTAAGGAGAAGGACAAGGCCTTCTAGAGCAGGAAAATCGAATCAAGGAAATGGAGAAGAAGTTTGAAGATCAAGAGAAGAAATTCAAGAGCCAAGAGAAGAGAGTTCAGGAGAAGAACAAGAAGATTAGAGACTTGGAGACTGAGTTAGAGCTTGAGGACATTGAGCTGGAAGCAGATCACGAGGTCATAGAGAGGCTACGCACTCAGAAGAGAGAGCTACAGACAAAGATTGACGCCTTGACCACAAGCTTGGAGGAATACAAGGCAGGGTTCGCAGCAGTAGGGCTTGCACTAGTGGAGGAGGAAGTTGACATGGAGGAGTAGTGCTGCTATTCCATCTACTTATCGTCTATTATTATTGAGTTGCATAAGTCATACCGACTTGTGGGTGACTATGCTAGTATGTTATTTTTGCAAACTCTGTCATTTCGTTGTTGTTAAACTCTCATGTGCTTGTTTGATTGATTGTTGTTTTATTTGGGGTTATCTATCATTACTTACCCTTATTAAACCCACAGATGCCTCCCCGACGCAACAACGAGGATGACAATGGCAATGGGATGCAACAGATGATGGCCACGCAAACCCAGTTGATGCAAATGATGACTCAATTCATGGCAACCCAGAATCAGAACAACAACAATAATAACAATAACAACCAGAATAATCCACCGCCCCTGGATATGCTGACCAGATTTCTAAGGCTGAGACCTGCTAAGTTTTCGGGTACCACTGACCCCATGGTAGCAAATGACTGGCTACGCTCTGTGAATAAGGACCTAGTCACGGTTGGGTGCACAGATGCTGAAAAAGTCAGATTTGCAGCACACTTGTTGGAAGGTCATGCAGCTGCTTGGTGGGATAATTTCCAAATTACCCACCCCATTGAGGAAGTGACTTGGGCAATGTTTGAGGATGGGTTTCGCACCACTCACATCTCTGCTGGAATAATGGGGTTGAAGAAAAGGAGTTTCACAACCTCAAGCAACGCCACCATAGCATCTCTGAATACATCGAAGAGTTCAATAATTTGTCACGTTATGCACCCGACGATGTTGACACTGATGCAAAGAGAAAGGAGAAGTTCCTGGATGGGCTGAATGATGAGATTTCTATGCAACTATCTGTTGCATATGTTCCAACTTATCAGTCCTTGTGTGATAAAGCTACCATCCTGGAAAACAAAATGAAACAAGTGGAGGGTAGAAAGAGGAAGCACCATTTTGATAAGTATGGATCAGGATCTCCTCACAAGCGCTCTCATGGTGAAGGAAGTGGGAGTTCAGGATTTCACAAAAATGGGAATCATAATAACCATCATAACAACCACAACCATGATGGAAACAATCATCGTGGACACAACAAATGTGGATTCAGGAACAACCACAATGGTCATGGCCATGGAAACCAAAATGGACAGAATCGTCACAATCAGCCAGCAAAGAAAGACATAAGTCAGGTAGAATGTTTCAAATGCAAGAAACTGGGCACTATGCCAATGAATGTCCAGAGAATAAGACTAATGGTGCCAAGCCGAACCCATTCCAAAAAGGGCATGTGAACCACATTAATGTGGAGGAAATCCAAGAAGGATCTGATGCTGTGATTGGTAAGTTCAAGATTAATTCCTTTCCTGCACTTATCCTTTTCGATACTGGCGCATCGCATTCATTCATTTCAAGAGCATTTGTAATCAAAAACGGACTCACCACTGAAACTATTGGATGTCCTATTAAGGTAAGTTCTCCGGGTGGAGAAATGATAGTAAATTCAGGGTGTCGACAGATCATCCTAGAAATTGGAAAACACAAGTTCCCGATTAGTTTAATAATCCTAGAGTCCCAAGGATTAGATGTCATATTAGGAATGGACTGGTTGACCCGTTATGAAGGGGTGATTGATTGTGCCAAGCGGACTATTATGCTTACCACCCCAGAAAAGAAAAGGATCAAGTTCAAGTCTAACTTTGAACCCAAGGGGAGCAAGGTTAATTCTCTTAAGGGAGTTAGCCTAGACAGTGTGCCAATAGTGAAGGAATACCCAGATGTGTTTCCCGAAGAATTACTTGGCATGCCACCAGATAGGGATGTGGAGTTTCTAATACACCTACTGCCAGGAACAGGGCCTATAGCAAAGAGACCTTATAAGATGTCAGTTGACGAGTTAAAAGAACTCAAGAAGCAATTAGGAGAACAACTGGAAAAGGGATTTATCCAACCAAGTTCATCGTCTTGGGGAGCACCAGTCTTGTTTGTTGAAAAGAAGGACCGAAGCCAGAGGCTATGCATAGATTATCGTTCACTTAATGAAGTGACCATAAAGAATAAGTACCCCCTGCCTAGAATAAATGATCTCTTCGATCAACTAGAGGGAGCATGTGTGTTCTCAAAAATTGATCTCCGATCAGGATACTTTCAACTAAAGATTAGAGAACATGACATACCCAAGACCGCATTCACCACTAGATACGGGTTGTATGAATATACAGTGATGCCGTTTGGATTAACTAATGCACCAGCCTATTTCATGAACATGATGAATAAAGTATTCATGGAATTCCTTGACAAGTTCATAGTGGTATTCATCGATGATATATTGGTATATTCCAAAAGCAACAAAGAACATGAGGAACATCTACGCCTGATTCTAGAGAAACTCAGGGAACATAAACTTTATGCCAAGTTCAGTAAATGTGAATTCTGGCTGAACGAAGTGGGTTTTCTTGGGCACATAGTATCTAGAAGTGGTATAGCTGTTGATCTAGCAAAAGTGGCAGCTGTGACAGAATGGGAACCTCCTAAATCAGTTAAAGAAGTCCGTAGTTTCCTTGGTCTGGCAGGATACTATCGGAGGTTCATTGAAAACTTCTCTAAGATAGCAAAACCCATGACTGATCTACTAAAGAAGGAGAAGAAGTTTAATTGGACAGAAGCTTGTGAAACCAGCTTTCAGGAATTGAAAAAGAGACTGGTGTCAGCACCAGTGTTATGTTTGCCAGATCTTGAGAAAGATTTTCAAGTCTATTGTGATGCATCTCACCAAGGACTGGGAGGTGTACTGATGCAACAAGGTAAAGTTGTAGCCTATGCATCAAGGCAACTCAAAAATCATGAAGTAAATTATCCTACTCATGATCTAGAGTTGGCATCAGTTGTGCATGCACTAAAAACATGGAGGCATTATCTTATGGGAAAGCGTTGTGAAATGTTCACCGATCACAAGAGTTTGAAATATATCTTTACACAGAAAGAGCTCAACATGAGACAAAGAAGATGGCTAGAACTCATCAAGGACTATGACTTAAGTTTACAATACCATCCTGGAAAGGCAAATGTTGTAGCCGATGCATTAAGCCGCAAGGTCTATGTGAATGGCCTCAACAAAGGAGAATTGCCAGAGGAGTTGTGTGCTCAATTTAGAGAGCCGAGGCTCGAAATTGTGCCTGAAGGGTACCTTGCATCCTTGGAGGTGCAGCCCACACTAATGGATAGAATTCAAGAAGCCCAAAAGTTGGACAAAGAAATAGATGAAATCAAAAGTAAAGTTAGTGAAGGGAAAGCAAAAGGATTCCATGTAGATGAACAAGGAATCTTATGGTACGAAAAACGTATCTGTGTCCCACAGGATCCGGAACTTAAGAAGTTGATCTTACGAGAAGCTCACAATTCACCATATTCAATTCACCCTGGTAACACCAAGATGTATATGGATGTTAAGGGAAGATTTTGGTGGAATAATCTAAAGAAAGATATAGAGGAACACATTGCTCTATGCGACGTGTGTAGTCGTGTAAAGGCAGAACATCAAAAACCGGCAGGACTATTGCAACCGCTACCAATACCTGATTGGAAATGGGATAAAATTGGTATGGATTTCATCACTAGACTGCCAAGGACTAGATCTGGATACGATTCCATATGGGTTATCGTTGATCGCTTAACAAAAGTGGCCCATTTCATACCAAAAAGACCACTTATACAAGTGCAAAGTTAGCCAAGATTTACATGAACAGAATTGTATGTTTGCATGGGGTACCTAAGAGTATCGTATCTGACAGAGGGACTCAATTCACTTCACACTTTTGGCGACAACTTCACGAGTCACTGGGAACTCGGTTAGAATTCAGCACTGCATTTCATCCGCAAACAGATGGGCAGACAGAAAGGACCAATCAAATATTAGAGGATATGCTGAGAGCATGTGCGTTAGATTATGGATCCAGTTGGGATGAAAGTCTACCGTACGCAGAGTTTTCTTACAATAACAGTTATCAGTCGAGCATAGAAATGGCTCCATTTGAATTCCTTTATGGAAGGAAGTGTACTACACCATTGCTATGGAATGGAGTAGGAGAAAGAAACTTGTTCGGGCCAGACCTAATCAAAGAGGCCGAGGAGAAAGTCAAGATGGTAAGAGATAGGCTAAAGGTAGCTCAATCTCGACAAAAGAGCTATGCTGATCCAAAACGTAGAGAGGTTACCTACGAGGTTGGTGATAGAGCTTATCTCAGGGTATCACCACTTCGTGGTGTGAAGAGATTTGGAATCAAAGGAAAACTAGCACCACGCTATGTAGGGCCTTTCAAGATTTTGAGTCGCAAAGGAGAAGTAGCATATGAGATAGAATTACCAGAATCTTTGTCAGCAGTTCACAATGTATTCCATGTCAGTCAGCTGAAAAAGTGTCACCCAAAGATGGAAGAAACTTCGTTGAAAGACACTATACCATTGGAGGAAGTTCAGCTAGATAATGATCTCACTTATGAAGAGAAACATATTAAGATTCTAGAGACTACAGAAAGAATTACCCGTACCAAGACCATCAAATTCTGCAAAGTGCAGTGGAACCATCACACTGAATCAGAAGCAACCTGGGAGCAAGAGGATGAACTTCGGATAGATAACCCTCACCTATTTGCTAGCCAACCCGAATCTCGAGGGCGAGATTCATCTTAAGGGGGTTAGATTTGCAACATCCCAAAATTTCATCTAAAATCATCATCATTGCACTCATATCATCATGGCATGTTTTTGCATTGCATTTAGAATGTCCTCCAAAAATCTGGTGCAATTTTGGGCCATGGTTAAGAATTTATGATAGTTTTGAAAATGGAACCAAAGAAAATGCTATATTACCTATTAAGTCCAAGTAAGTACTTTGGACTCAAATAGAAGGTAATTATGTTTTATAATACCCTAAAAATCTAGTTTGAGTTTTTACAAATTTTCACAAATTGGTTTGAATCAATTTGAATCATTAAATCAAAAGTTTTGGAGAAAACTGAATTAGAAAAAGAAAAGGAGGGAACATTTCAAACAGCAGCAGCAGCATCTGGCCCAATCTGGCCCATTAAGCCCACCCGGCGTTTTCCCCTCTCCCCCGCTTTCTTACCGCGCCCCTGGCTACTCCCTCTCGCTGACAAGCCGGCCCCACGCCACGTCACCCCCCACCCCGTCGTCTTCAACCGCGCCGTCGAGCAAACCCCCTCCCCCCTCTTCTCAGCCGTTTTCAAAACGATTGATTTCTGTCTGTTTCTCGCAGTGATTCTCCCTGATGAATGCTCCTACTTAATCATCACCCCCTCCTCGTCATTTTCCCCCAGTCGCCACCCCCAGAGAGCCCCCAGGCTCCCCTAAATTCGAGCTCGAACGCCGCTCACTAGCGGCAACTCCGGCGACGATTCCGGTGAGTCCAGGCCGCCCGGCGCCCTCCCCTCGGTCCCATCTATTTCCCCATCTCCTAGCGCACCTACTGACCAAGCCGCGCGTTTTCTTTTGCCCCAGATCAACGACACGGACCAAGTCTGGCGAACTCCTCTGCCGCCGTCGTCCCTCGCTCATTCCGGTGAAGGTAGGGTTTCCGCCGCCCCTTTTTGGTCTCTGCTAGGTCGTGCTGATCCGTGTGCATCACCCTGACCTCCTTGCTAGCTGGTTTGAGCCCCAGGTCGTCATCTCCGTCGCTGAGCCGTGAGTTCCGCCGGCAACCGCAACTCCGGCGGGGAATCAAAGCTAAGCCAGAGCACGCCCCTCGCCACCGTAACCTCCATCGAGACCGCCGCGACCTCCCTCACCTCTGGTATGTGTCCACGGACTCCTTGCCCCTGTAGAACCACCGGACCGCCGTCAGCCGGCGCTTCGCCGCCGCGCACCGTTAGTCAGCGCCGCCCGTTCCCGGCCAGGTCCCAGGGACCGTTAGATCTCGCGTCTGCAGCTAGGATTAGAACGCAGACGAAGCGGTACGGGTTAATCAGATCCGTCTATAGTAACTTAAAATCTGACGGCTCGCAGCAGTCGATCCGGCCGAACCCGTACCAGCCAATAGGAAAGCGCCACGTCGCCAGACTATTTCATTTAAATAGAAAAATAGACTGATTTAGTATTTAACTTAGAAATTCAATAACTTTTGATCCACAAATCAGAAAAATACAAATTTGGTGTCTATGGATTCAGAAAAATGAGACTTTTATTATGGAGGCCTTGTTTCACACTTTTGCCTCTGGAAAAATGGAATTATAGGCAGAACCTTTTTAGGAGTATTTTATTCACAAAAATTGTTCTATAGATTATTTTTGAGTATTTCTTATGCATTTAGTTGAGGTATTCTATCCTCAGTACTGTAGACTCTATAAATTATAGAGTTGTGATCATCTCATTGCATTTTGCATGCATTCATGTTTTTGTAATGTTTTATTGATTAAATTATTGTGGTTGTATTGTTTTTGTGTAGATTGTGTGGATTGTGAAGTTTGTTGCTGTGAGGATTGTACCTATTCCCCCAGCTACCAAGGCAAGTGATATTTCATCCCATGTCCTATTATTTTCACTATTGCCCTAGTGATATTTTGGTAGATCTTGACATGATAGAATTTTTCCTATATTGCTATAATATGCTATGCTATATAGATTATATCTTGGTAGTATCCCCTAGTTAAAGGACTTTGTATGTTAGAATGCTTAGCTATGCTAGTAGAATTTGTGGGTGGAAAATACATATCAAGATAGTATGAAAAGGTATTTTTTTATTGACTAAGAAAACAACTATTATTAACGAAACACCTGGGTGGATTGGGACTTGCTTGGATTATGTTGAGTGGTTACTCAGGGGCCATGTCTATGGTCAGCTGGTGTATCACACTTGTGGATGGCCACCTAGGAATAAAGAGATTGGAGACATTCTTGTCATGAAGCTTCCAGTGCAGCCACATGGCATATGGGCTCTGCCTTGACCAACTAAGTTGCAAGAACTTAGCCAGGCGGACAGAGGGTGGTAGTGATGATAGGATGGAACGCGTCCGTGGTGGTCTGAGGGATTGCTTCTGAAAGGTCTTGTCTCGATGCATGTCGAGTCTTGTGGGGAAAGTGCACCACCTCTCGAGAGGGTAAAACTAAGTACTTAGCCGTGTCGCCAGTTATGGACAACTTCTGAGCCTCAAGACAGTGAAGTAGTTCAATAATCTCCTCACCCAAATTTCTCTAAGTTAAAACTTGTGGGTGAACAGGGATAAAGGTTCAGTGATGTCAATCATTGGTACCTTATAGCTTGAATGGAAAACTTCTTCAGAAATTATAAGTTAAACTAATTTTAGCAAAACCAGCCATAACCCCACTTAGCCATATATTCATGTAGTAGTTGGATGATACTAAGTATCTTTGGTATCACTTGCCAATACAATTCCAAATGTATTGACCCTTGTGGCTGTGACTTATTATGTTGCAGGTTACTCTGATGATGAGTAGGGTTGCTAGTCTACACTCGACATGCTTGCCTGTGGCACATGAAGACTAAGGACTCTATTATTATATGTTATGTGAACTTGTGTCTTAGTCTTAGGTTAAGTGAGTTGTAAGAACTATTATACTCCTGGTTGTGCGATGTAATAATGAC
Organism: Avena eriantha; assembly: GCA_910589775.1. Classification (NCBI taxonomy): domain Eukaryota; kingdom Viridiplantae; phylum Streptophyta; class Magnoliopsida; order Poales; family Poaceae; genus Avena; species Avena eriantha. Next base: position 51,932,883 of record OU342746.1, on the reverse strand, counting down.
CTTTGTTTCTGTGTACTTCATCTTAAACTGTGGGTGCTAGCATTTCAATCCAGGGACTAGCACTGCAATCACAGGGATCTTACCTTATCATGGTGAGATCTTACAGCATCTTTGCTAAACCATCTAGTTTAATCCTAGCTTGCTAAGCATTATACTTGCAAGTGTTAGCTTGCATTATTCATGGTGGCTTGCCTTGTGAAGTGTAGTGGTTGAAGTTTTCTTCTTCTTCTTCTTGGTAGAACTCCTCCTCCTCGAAAGCTTGGTCGGTACTATCGTCTATAAATACATACGGAGTACACAATCACCAAACAATACTTAACTAGTCTAATTAGTATTCTAAAACACACATTTGATGATCTATTATCATCTTAGGCGTCACAAGTTTCATTACCTAGTTTCATTCTTTTTATTTTAGAAAAGTAATTTCTACTTATTGAAATATTAACTAAGATTTAATATTCACCACTTAAAATATTGGATCATGTGGACACATGTCCTCACCACATATTCTAACATGTGGGAATGGGATTTAAAGGTTGGATCAATATTACTTTGGTTTAAGTTCATTATTTAATGATTTAAAGTGACTAGAAATGCCTATATAGCATTATTTTGATACTAGTCCAAAGTCACTGCGTGTAAACCTTAATATTATTACATATTCAGATAGGTATGATGAAATGTGATTTTTGAGAGTTGGAATCAACTCAAAACCTATCTTGGTTGATTTCATAAAAATATTGCAAGGTGCAAATGCTTCCGTTTTGTTATTTTTATTAGGAGAGATCTATAACTCTAATTGAATTAAATCCAATGGGCTTGGATAGATATTTTCAATACTTTTCAGGCAAAATTAGTTTCATGCAATTTGGATTTGTCAAACTCTCTGAATTGATTTTCAAACTCAGAGACAGAACTAAGTTTAAACTAAAAAGAAAAATCCTAATTCAAACTAACTGGGTCACGCGGGAAATGCTAACGGGCCGGCCCAGTGTCACTGAACGACGTGGGGCTCAACTCACAGGGGGGTCCACAAGTCAGCGGCTCATAACGCGCAAAGCGGTACGGGGCGATGTGGGCCGTTAGATTAGAAATGAGATCTACGGCTGGGTATCGCCGTCGACGACGAATAGGTCGCCGACGAGCTCGAACCCTAGCGGCTCGGTGGGGGTGCATAGGGGGCGTACGAGGGCTCCAGCGACGACGGCGAAGCAGGCAAACGAACCGGTGGTCGACGGCGAGCTCAGGGACGGTCGAGGCAGCTCTGGGTGGTCGCAATCAGCGGCGCCCTTCTCCTCCAGAGGCGGCCTACTCCGGTGCAATTCCGGTGAGCTGCTGCTCCCCTTGCTCCGGCTAATGGTGTGGGACGGTCAGTGAGGTTAGGGGAGTGGAGTGGGGTGCTTCAAACGGCTGGGGGTTCCCTCCTTTTATAGGCTCGACGGCGAGACCGAGAGGGATGGGCCGGCGACGGTGGCGACATGGCTACGGGCGGCTAGCGGCATGGCTGAGGGTGGCGATCGATAGGCGGTCTCCTGGCGGTGCTCTAGGAAGTGAATGCGGGCGTAGGGGCGGTGGTATGCGATCAGGGTGAGCTGGCGCTCTGAGCGGCAGAGGCAGCGGTGTCCACGACGAGCGGTGGCTATGGTGCGTTGGGCGGAAAACGGGCGTGTCCGTCGTGTTCCCTGGGTCGTGGCGGAGCGGTAGGCGCGGGCTGCGGTTGAGCGGCAGCTTGTGCACACATGCCGGGTGCGGCGCTCTGGCGCGTGCTCGACATGGTGCGGTGGCACTAGGCGCGGGCTCTCCTCGGTGGTCCACTGCAGGGCTTGGCTCGGGCAGGGGACAGAGGGTGGCGGTGAGGTCCTGGCTACCTCCTAGACATGGCGAGAGAGAGGGAGGTGGTCTACTGGAGCGAGTGCATGGTCGGCCGGCCAGGAGTGGCTCGGCATGGCATGGCTTTGCCAATAGGGGTGTAGGGGATGGGTGCTAATGGCATGGTTATACTCTAGGGGTACAAAGGGATTAAATGTAGATCATTTGGGGGCAAAACCCTGTTCAAAACAGTGAGCTAGGATTAGGGTGTAAATCATGCATGCCAAGTGTTTGATGAAATGGCTGCATGAGATTTAGTTTTGAATTTTGAAAAGATTTTTGGTGGGTTTGCTAGGCATAAGCTTGAGACTCTGTGGGTGCTTGGGTTTTGAAAATTGAGCTTGTTTGAGTGGTTTTTGAAATAATAGGATCTTCCCATATGAATTAGATTCAATTTTAAACTATCATTTAAAATTAGCATTTGAAAGATTTTTGCAGATCACAAAGTGGGCCTTGGTACCTCATTATGTGTACTATCAAGGGGTGCAAAGATCCACACATGTTTCTGTTAAGTTTTGAGTACTAGGAATAGCCAAAGTAGGCATGAGAGTTAATTTGGCCAAAATGACCATTCACTTCAAATATTCATTTTAAGTTGTTCTTCTTTGGAAAAGTTTGGGAATGACTTAGATGATGTTTATTTCACCTAAGAAACATTTTACAAGCAATGAATCACAGAACCATGGAAATTCAAATCAATTCCTAAATTAAATGCACATACACATGAATGCTTTCATTTTTACTTTGGAAAAGTTTTTGTTAACCCTAAATTTGATGATTTGGATCTTGATAAGATTGGATTAAAGTTTTGGGATGTTACACGGCCCAATCTGCACAGCATCGCGCAGAGGGCTACTGACAGAACGGCCCCACTAGTCAGCGACTCAATCTACCTGAAACGGTATCGTGCATTCTAGGCCCTACAATTAGAACACGATCTAACGGTTGAGGTTCATCATCGACGATGAACAGCTCCGGCGAGGTCTAAACCCTAACGCGGCAGTGGGGGTCATGTGAGGCTCACCAGGGCTCTAGCTAGGGTCGGCGATGGGGGTGAACGACGTTGTCGATGACGGCGGTTCGAACGGTGGTCGCAGCAGCTCCTGGGGCGGCTCCAATCGACGGCGCCCTTCTCCTTCTACAGCGGCGGGCTCCGGCCAAATTCCGGCGAAGCGGTGCTCGCCTTGCTCCGGGGAGAAGTGTGGGAGGCTCAGTGAGGAGTGGGGAGTGTGGTGGTAGGGACAAATGAGGTGGAGAGGGCCTCTATTTATACACCGATGAGGGGACCAAGCGGGATGGACTAGCGTCTCCGGCGAGGGCGGTACAGCGTGCTATCGGCATGTCTATGGGTAGGGGTGGTGCGGTGTTCCCTGGCGGTCATCATGGGCGTAATGGCACGACACGGGGCGGCATGGAACGGTCGGTCGCGTGCGATGCTCTACGCGGGAGCAGCGGTGTTCGAGACGGTGCACGGGAGCTACGGGCCGCGCGGCAGCGAACAGGGGTGTCTGGGAGGTGGTTGTGATCATGGCGAGTTAGTGCACGTGAGGTGAGGGCGAGGCGCGGCACGGGTGAGCTGGTCGGCTGTTGTGCTCTGGCGCGCTCTCGGCACGGTGCAGAGACACTAGGCGCGGCGATGTTGGGAAGGTCCAGGGCCTAGCTGTTATCGTGGGCCGGACAGGGGGTGGCGGTGGACGGTCGCCTATCTCCTACACATCGTGGGAGAGGGCGGCGTGGTCCGTGGCGCTCTGTCCATGGTCGGCCGGCGAGGCTAGCTTCGGGCAGCGCTGCACTGGTGCAAAACGGCCAAGGGGGAGCGTGTCTGGTGCTGCTAGATGCTGGGGGAGACCAAGGGAGTGTAATGGGGCATTTGGTCGAGTGATCAATGCCCCAAACAGTGAAGTTAGGCAGAGTGTGATCTGTGTCTGCAAGGTGTTTGATTAAATGGCTAAAAGAACTTAAGTTTGAAATTTTTGAATGAATTTTGGTGAGTGATCTAAACTTATGCTTGGGTGTCTATGGTTGCTTGGAAAAGTCAAGGTGAATTGATTTGAGTGGTTTTTGCAAAATGGTGATCTTACCATATGAACTTGACTCAATTTTCAACTATCCTTTAAATAGATTTGAAAATAGTTTCTGTGAGTTTGTAAAGTGGGCTTGGGTTCACTTTTACTTGGTCTAGCAAGGGGTGAAAATAATTGGAATTGTTTCTATTATAAATTCTTTACTAGGAACACTCAAAGTGGCCTAGTGGTTAACTTTGGTCAAAATAGCCATTTGCTCATATATTTTATATTTGATTTCTTTTTCTTTTGAAATTGTTTGTAATTGGCCTAGATGATGTAGTATTCATCTTTAAACCATTTCTTGTCATTTGTAGCAATCAAACATGGTAATTTCACTCAATCATACACTAATGCAAATCACACATGCACTCACATTCAAATTAGTAATAAAAGTTTTTGTTAACGCTAAAATTAGGTGATTAGAACTTGATAATCTTGATTAAAAGATTTGGGGTGTTACAAAAAGTATGACTCTCTAAGAAATCTAGAAGCACAGGATAGTAAGCTTAATCCCGTCGTATACAGCCGCATGAAAATGGCAGTTTTTAAGAACATCCCAAAGAGGTGGTTAGAAAACCCATCTAGGGATTTCTTCTCTCCACCGGCGATGTCATCGGTCCATCCCGTTTCTGGTGGCCTTAAGGCCTTAGAGGTGTAGCGGACCACGGCCCCTCGCTGACGGGAGGTCTCAGTGTTTTGTTTAGACTATTTCAGTGTATTTTTCAGAATGTTGAGGCGGTGGTCACGTCCTGGAGTCAGAATAAGGTCTTCCCCGCCCTATGCTTGCTCCGATGGTGCGTCTAGCATCCACGAAGGGCGTGTAGAGTCGTGTGTCCGACGGATCCTTTGGGAAGGTCGCTTTTCGTATTTGTTGGTGTCTTTTGAGGTTAGTTTCTTCTGATCTACGTTGCTTTATCTTCAGCGACGGTTACTTCTCTTGTGCGCTGGTCCTTTGGGGTCTTAGCACGACGACTTCTTATTCGTCTACTATAACAAGCTCTACTACGATAAGCTTCTCTCGTCTTCGGTGATGGAGGGACGAGGACGGCGGCGCGTCTTCGGCTTGTGCCAGTGTTTTTAGTCGTCGCTAGGTAGTCCATTAACCTATTTGTAATTTTTATTACTTTTAGTAATTTTTGTACTGTTGTTGATGATTATTAATAGATCGGTGGAATTTCGCAAAAAAATCCCAAAAAGGGCAATCGATGTACTATCTTTGTTCCAAAATATTACTCCATTTGTTTCATAATATAAAATGTTTTACCTTTGGTGAAACGAATGTATCTGACATCTTCAGAGTAAACCTGCACATTAAAAGATATTTAGATACATTAGCTTCACAAAAACTAATACACAAAAACTAATACGTCTTATATTTTAAAATGGAGAGAGTAGATGTTTTAGCATTTTTCGAGACGCGTGTATCTAGATGTTTTAGGTTCAAAACAAGACGAGTAAACTTAAATACTAAAATACTTTTAGATACATGTGTTTACGGAAAAAGCTAAAACAAGAAAAAGAAACTTATATTTCAAAACGGAGAGTACTACTGGGCCATTACTTCCTATAACTCCCGCTATGTTACCCGGCTCCTCGGGGCTTCTCCGTGCATGCGTCTTCCTACTTCGTCCGATGCGGTGAAACAGTGGCGTTTTCATCCCACCGATTATTCACCACCATTGGATGGTGTCATTTGCTTGTTCACTTTTTTCTAATTGAATGGGTCCATGACGAGTGGGGCTCAGTGAGGCGGGTACGTGCAGTTTTGCGTGACGCCACTGAGCGACGCGGCGGGGTGAAAACCTAGATCGGGCCAATCTCGCTGAAAATATCCCACCTGTCCCATTCTATTTCTCTCCTCGCCCCCGTCCTTCCTCCTCCCCGCGGAAGCTGCACCACTGTCGTCCCCCGGATCTCCTTTCCTCTCGTTCTTGCTCCGTTGCACGCCCTTGCTGACAGACGAGGCAGACCCTTCGTCCTCTCCTGCACGCCCTTGCGGCCAGATGAGGCGGAGATCATGCGCATCCGGACGAGGCCAAGGTGCTGCACGCAGATGTGCGCAGTCGAGGCTGAGGTGCTGCACCCCCTTGCGGTCCGATTGAGGCAAAGTTGTGTAGAACTAGAGCCCAAGGTGTAAGGAGGCTGCGTCGGTGGCTTCACTTCATCTCCCGCGGCATTTGGTGGCGCAAAGCAGCGCGATGAGCCGTCGGAGCTTGCCGCGAGCGTGCAACTCACCCAACATCGGGGACCACACGCCTGTTGCCCACACCCGGCCCCTCCTCCTCGGCTGGTGAGCTCCTGATTCCTCTCTCGATCTCCCATCGATTTTGTGTTCTTGTGTTGTTGCTTTGTGGGCTATGGCTACTAGTGCTGCTAGATTTGTTTGCTATTGGTTGTACATGTGTTTAGTGTCGTTGTGTGCTGCTGGTTCTGCTGCTACTAAGTTTTGATGCTACTTTGGCTACTGCTCGTTTCTTACTTATTTGGTTATTCGTGAAACTTAAAACTCTTTGCGAGAAGCAACGATTTAGGAGATGACCATGATCCAATGAGACGAGTTTCAGTTTTCAGTTTTTGTTTAATATAAGTGATGGAGGATATGTCATATGTTTTATTGCTAACATTTTCTCTATGGTGTATGTACCTGTTGTTCATTGCATTGGATGGAGAGGAAAACAAGAGTAAGATTGGATGTTTGCCCAGGCTAATTTCACCCGCTTACATTTTCAAGCATATGTGTGTAGATTTAAAGATGTGACATCTAGAGTTGCGTTTTGAGATACAAAGCATGGTTTTGTGTATGACCAAATTTGTGGTAATGTGGTGTAGGGTTGGCTGACTCAGGAAGCTGATTGTGGCGGCAAGGACGGCAAACCTATTTTGGTCTAGGCTGAGGCGGATCACGTTAGTTTTGCCTTCAGCTCCTTAATAAGCCATTTGGTTAAATTCGGTTCCGAGGCAAGGTAATTTCTATCTGAGTTCAAATTTAAGCTTGTGAGAGTGAATAGAAAATATGCAGGTTTGCATGGATCTGATGCGTGTTGGTCATGGAACTAATTTCACTCCGTCATTAGGTTGGATGATGATAGCAATGTCGCGAATTGAGGCCTCAAGCAGGTAACATGGTCCCAGTTCTTTATTGGTGAGCGCCATCTCCAGATGATTTTTTCCTATGCAAACTTCGCGGTGATAATTCTTTTTTCCTATGCAGGCATTGATGATTCCTCGATCTGTTTTTCCATGGACTATTATCTTGTTATTACTTGTTTATTTACTCTAGCTCTAGCATTGAGTAAATACTTGATTTTTTTATTAATTTCAGTACATGGATGTATCATTTTGTGGTGTACAGTTGGCTGACCAAGGATGTCGATGGTGGCAGCGAGGTTGAGTCACCTATTCCGCGCTGAGCTGAGGTGGATCATGCCAGGATGGGCTTTGTACGTATGCTTACCAGCTTGGAGGTGAAGTTCATTATTTTCGCCATGGCAGGTGTGTTTAGAACTATTGATTATTATGGTCTTTAGCTGTTGTTACTGATTTTGGAGGTTTTCTGGAGTTCGGTCATTATTTATTTAGAACATTTGTCCTCACTGTGAAGATAATGATGTGGTCGGCAATCTCTGATGAAAAATAATAGATAGTTTATTGTCCCCGCTCCTCCAAATTCATCTCTCAGCTATCACCATATTGGTTGAAATACACATCAGTTGTTGTACTTCAGGATAGAGGTTTATTTGTTGTAGCTGTTTGGGTTTTCAAATTGTTGCAGCATGTCATGCTGCCTTCGCTAATTGGCGGGTAGTTGTTCATTTTGTAGATTCCAGAATAGATTTTGCAGCAAGAGGAGAGAGGCTAATCATGCCACAAGAGTAGGCTTTAGATCCCAAAGGTAGAGTAGAGGCTAACATGCCACGAGAGTAGGCTTTAGATCCCAAAGGTAGAGTTAGAGAGAAGCGTGTGTGTGGTGTGTGTGGGTTGACCGAGGCCTTTGTTCGCAAAGTGTCCCCGGCCTCTTGTAATTTGTTGCTGCCTTCTATAAAAATATAGTACACCATTGGGGTACTGTCGAAAAAAAATTGGGAGCATTCAACATGGAAAAGAAAATGTCAACAGACAAGATATACGGGTAAAAACACACCTTTTGAGTCCTAACAGTTTGCTCAGCATTTTCTAGAAATCTATTCTTGCTCTCAATATGAAGGTACATCTAGTGTTGTATCCGGAAAACTTCAATAAGCACTTTACAGATAACTGATGGTGTAAGACTTCCCGAGTTAAAAATGAAGAGATTGTGATTTTCATGCAGACTAGTGACGACAAGGATGTCACCATCTTGTGTTGTTTACCATCACGCAATGATTCAAGGTAAGGTTGCCCAGGCTCCTGCATTAACTGCTTCCAGATTTCAGTGTATTACTGAGCCTGCAGCAACAGTAACCAGCCAGTATCAGATTTGGAGTTGAGTTGCTTGTTACTGAAGTTTACAGCGTTTTAAGGAATCAACAAGACAGAAAAGAAAACAGATCTTTATGTGAAATGATGATAGGATACTATTACACTAAAGTTGTGGTTACTCACAATAGAAAACAGATCCTTATGTGAAATGATTCATTTGCTAAGTAATTTTAGTCATTATATCCATGTCTTACCAGATTGTTTGTTGGGCATAGGCATCTTTCTAACATCACTCTAGAAAAGAAAATTTCACGGAACTTACCAGTCCAAGCCTTCAAAAAGGCCCTCCCCTTTTATGGCGGAGGTTTTGAAAATTGACCATTGGCGACTCTTAATCTTGTGCAGTTCTAATGACTCCGTTATGGCAGCATCATCCAGCGCACCTGGAAGGTCCTGAATAAGAGTATACATCCCAAGACTGAATTAGGTAAGATACAATAGACCAAACATGATAGAAGTAACCTGCATCCACAGGGTATACAGAAATATATATTCATCTTGATGCATTCATTCCTATTAAAACAATGTTCAAGTGTCATCTTGATGCATTCATCCCCATGACTAACTATCGGTGAGAGATAAAGTAAGCATTCCAAAACTGTATAGCAAAAATGAGAAGATACTGTAGGTATGGTGCAAATCATAAATTATTAGAACTTTGTATGTAAGTTCTGAGAACAGTGGCAATGTCCAAGTAATTATATCAATCTGAGAACAGTAAACGAAATTGAAATGGCTTGCTTCTTCACCTGTTTATTTGCATATACAAGGACAACCGCACCTTTCAGCTCATCCTCCTGCAAAGTACAGTGCGCACAATCAGGAATCATATTCTATTGGTGACCAAACAGATAAATTATCTCGATAAATAATTTACATCCTGATTAGTCAGTTATTAGTACATCTGGCTAACAGGACCCTGTTACTGAAGAAAGAAGTTGCACTACATATGTTGTTTGTGTGGCATCACGCGTTACCAAGTTTTTCATCTGTGGTTGCTATTTACAGTGTAGTAATTGATGTCAAAATTATCAGGTTGACCAAAAAGGAAGAAAGTTCAGTCAAATCAAGCAAAATAATCCTCTAACCACAGCAGATTTGTTTAACCTGTTAACATCTGTCAAATATCTACTAAATCACTTCAAGACAATAAAAAGGTCCTGTGTAATGGTACAGTTAGTATTAATAATGATCCTATTTTCTGAGAAATACCTGAATCTTATACTACCAATGTGCATGGATGAAAATGAATATTAAATGTGATAGATCAGAAGACACGTTCACTTTGCATACCTCAAGGATGGAATGAAATTCTTCTTTTGCAGTTACCAGCCTATCAGTATCACTTGAATCAACAACATATATTATAGCCTGGGTGTTCGGAAAGTAGCATCTCCAGTATGGCCTATAAACAATCACAAGAAAATTAATGAAGTAATAGAATTTGCGAAGGATTGTGACAGGCCTACACTAGACATTTCTCGTTCTGGTAGCAAATAGATGCAGCAAAAATATCAGATTTTTCTTAGCTCTTACAGCATCTCACTAATCTCCGTTAGATTTACAGTTTTACAGAGTTCTTGAAAGTGACCTGGTTAAAGATTTAAAGTTTCAACGATCACATTTTTCAGTCCATAGAAAAAAGGAGCGAATTCCAAAACAACCAACATCCTCAACAGGTGAATAAAGGTTGATCAGATCAACTACAGTACAGAAGCTAGAGTTATAACTTCCGTTGTCAAAAGCAGTAGAGGAACATAGTTTTAACTTATATCCATAGGTTCTATGATTCAGGACTTAAAATAGAAAATACTACTGCAACATCATGATTTAGGTTCTAGAGACCAAAAATGTGATAACGCTATCGTAAGCAGTACGCACCTATACTTGAATGTATGATAAAAAAAAGGTAGAATAGCCGAGTGGATATAAGTTGAATATAAAACAATGATGTCACATGGACGATTTTGGATTTGAATAATGATCGAAAAGAGAATGTACCTGATGCTTGTTTGACCACCTGTTGAGAATAAAATAAATGTTAAAAATTAAAGATGTGTATTCTGAAAGACCAGGGAATAACATAAAATAACATACTCCCTCCGTCCAGAAATAAGCGACTTGGATTTGTCTAGATTCGCATGTATCTAGACATGTTTTAGTGTGTAGATACATTTGAATCTATAAAAAGCAAGTTAGTTATTTCTGGACGGAGGGAGTAACATACTAGCTAGCAAAGCGGAAATTACAGCACTAGCAAAAAATGGAGGACACCAGCTTTTCTGTAGAAAGAACCAAAGTGTAGATCTCATGTTACAATGATAACAAGGAGATAATTCAAGTCGCAAGCTTGAAAACAAAGTTTGAACTTTTAGTGATATTAATCTTTGAAATTGGCGTTCCATGGTGTACTATAATTTTTTCAATATTCAGGCCTTTGGTAGGGATGGTGCTTTTAAAAAACAGATGAATGGCTATGTATTTTCTAGACAAAGAAAACACAGTTTCAAAAATCAAATCTCCAAATAAATTAATGTTTGCAATCCTTCTTGGTCAGATACTAGAGTAGCCGGCTCCAACAATGATGGATCCTCAATCACTTCCGAATGTACCAACATGCAGAGCAAGCTTTCATCAATACGGAAAACTATTCAGGAAACACATAAAAAGTTACTCTGATTTACGCAGTATACTGGCGATAAAAGACAATAAGTTCAGAAAGGTAGGGTACCAATACTCAACAGAGTCATGCTAGGACAGCTAGGCACACTGATTGTATGTTTTGCTTCAAAATCCATACTTGCTGACAAGAGAACTTCCACAAGGCACCTCCAAGGTGATACTCAAAAACGGAGACCACGTTGACAATAAGCGACAAATCATCCAGCTTTACTTGATGTTTTTCACATATGTGAAGTTGACCATTAATGCGGGTATGTCAATCCTAACCAACTTCAACTCGTGTGGTTTGCTCAGTGTTAGTTCTGGCTATGATTTATACCGGGATTGGGCTTTGGGTGATATGTCTGTGTGAATCATTGATCCGTATGCCAGCATTGAAATGAAGAGCGAGGATACACGTGTCACTCACCGAGGTCCCAGACTTGGAATTTGATGTTGTTGTACTGCACCGTCTCCACATTGAACCCGATCGCTGCAGCCAGACACACACACAGACACAACACCACATGACGTCAAATCTATGCCCGACCCATACCCATCAACAGAAATGCACACACGAGTTAGGAATCAGAAGAGGAAACCCACTTGGGATCGTGGAGACAACCTCCCCCATCTGCAGCCGATCTGCGAGACACACCACATGGATCAGAATTCAGAAACCCCGATAAACAGAACCACAGATCCGAGGCGGAACCGCGGGAGAATAGGCAGGGAAGGTGGTCGGGCTCGCTTACAGAGGATGGTCGTCTTGCCGGCATTGTCGAGGCCGAGGACGAGGATGCGGGCCTCGCGGTTTCCGAACACCGACGCGAAGAGCCGCGTGAATACGATGCCCATGGCGGCGCGGCGCGGCCCGACCTACGCGGCTGAGGGGCGCGAGGGTTTGGTCGGGGTCGTAGCCCTTGTGGGGTTTGTTGAGATCTGGGATGGAAGGGGGAGGGAGATCTGGGGCGAGTGAGCTGGGGCGCCGAGTACCGAAGACGAAGACGACTATCTCCCACGCTTCCAACCAATTGGGGAGGTAATGATTTGGGGATTTGGAGGGGCTGACTAATGTGGGAGAATGGACAAAACTGAGCCAAGTTTGAAAGTATTTCACAAAATGAACTTCGGGCGAATAATTTCATATCACTAATTCTTTTGGATAACGCCGAACAGCAAAGCGCTATGCTCTATTGTGTAGCGTCTTTCGTCAAGGCGCTATGCCCTGCCAACGTGGCACCTGTTTGGCCCGTCCTGGCCCCACCTCGGGCCTGTAACGCCTAGGCGATATGCCTGTTAGGCGCTACACATTGAGACATAGCACCAGGCGCACGGCCTCCCTCCTCACCCCGACCCAGTCGTTCCCAGCCCGTCCCAAGAACAGCAGCGGCGTCCTTGGTTCCCCTCTCTCCTCCCTCCCTCAAATCTCTCAGATTGGAAGCTTCATTTGGTGTATTTCGACCCCTCCCCGGCTGCTAGAGGTACCCTCCCTCATTTCCCTCCGTTTTGACCGATTGAAATCTTTCATTTTGGTGGAATTTAGGTTGAAACACTAGAAATTCGATTTGGGGAGAATTGTTTAGAAATTTGTTGGGTTCATTGGCCAATGTTGGGTAGAATAATGTCTATGAAGCATTTAGTTAGGTTTAGGGTTGTTGGAATTTTAGTGTTTGGTTTATTGAATGTTATGGCTAGGGTTAGGGTTTGCTTATGTAAGGGAGGGTGTTCTTGTTAGATATATATATGGTTTGGTAATGTGACTAGTATATTTTTGTTTATCTTGGCATGGGTAGTTAATGACCATATTCTCCTATGTGTTAGGGATGGCAAGAATTGTTCATGTTCATCATGTGGACAAGGATACATTTTTGAAAGGCAACATAGAACCGTACCCGGATGAGCTAGACATGGTGTTTGAGCGTAGTTGATGACAACATCCTTACAGATTTACTATCTCCAATTCCTAATGAAGTTGTCGATGTTGCTGCCAAGACCAAGTCCAATAAAATCAGGATTGAACCTATTACTAGATCTCGTGCCAAGCTACTTGAACAACAGGTGAATTCACTCCTAAATGAATCTTGTGTTTTAATTAATGAGAATTTTATACTGTCTAAGTCATTGCACTTATGCATGATCAGATTCGTTGAAGGGACAAGCATGGCGCGAGAAGGTGAAGAGATGCAAGAGGATCCCAGCATGATGATCGCCCAAGGATGCGCGAGAGAGGAGCGGGAGGAAGGCGCAAGAGAAGATCATCAAGAGGGAGGCAAGAATTCCTGCGAAGACCGGAGTGTCCGTCTAGTTCCCATCGGACTGTCTGGCCTACCCGAGAAGCCTCAAGGTGGCAACCCGTCTGTGTGCCAAATCGGAAGCCACTCGGACACCACCCGGAAACTTTGAAGTTTCCGGCCAGCCCGGAGTGTCCGGCCCAGCCGGAATGTCAGCCCGCCGACCAAATCAGGTCTGAGTTAGCTTGTATCAGTTTGAGTCGAACACGTTTTTATTTTGGTTTCTGGACGTCATGGCCGCCCTTATAAGCCCTAGGACGCCCATACTTTAGGTTTAGACCACGTTTAAGATAAACCCTAGTTCTTGTGTTGCCAAGGCAAACATTGAATCTTCCCATACCAATTCATATCGATCTGGTATGTTTGCTACTATCAATCAAGTGTGATTAGTTGATCCATTAGGATCTATCCAATTGCAAGTTTCGTGTGATCTGTTGTTCCATTGAGAATTAGAAGATTGCAAACTGCTTCGTGGTCAGCGACTACGTGCGCAAGTGTGTGAAGTTGTGAATATCTACAAGGATTGAGAGCTATTGCATTGGCATCAGGGATCGATCGAGAGGTTTATGAGCGGCATACAAGTTATCTCCATCCACTATCATCATACAAGCACCTCGCTTACTGAGAAGATCGGGCCACCCCGTATCATCTTGGTGTCAGATTTCCAGCGTTTCCTCGGTAAGCATCCACAAATCCATATGTAGTCTAGTTGTTTTTCGTCCTATACATAAAAAGCCATACAAAAATTAGGGTTTAGTAGTTTTGCCATAACCTAGATTGCATGGCAGTTGAGTCTTAGTTGCTGGTCATTGTCGTCTCTTTGATTCAATCTCTTCCAGTACGAGTCGTAGTGTCTAGGTTCTCGTCGTTATTTTCGTTTGTTCTTCGTTTTTGAGTCGTTTGTCATCATTTTCCGCTTAGTTTACTCTTATATATCTGAGTCCACATAGCGTACATTTGTGTCAACTTAGCTACAACCTTTCTACAGCATCCGTGTCTAGGAACATACCCATGAGACTAGTTGCTTTGCTCTGAACAGGCTGCTTATTAGGTTTTGAAGTGCATAAGTTTTGGCCAAAACAGCCTAGACTATCCGGCCAACTTAACTTGTACTATCCAGCTGCCCCGGAATATCCGGTTCATATACACTAGAGTATCCGCCCTTGTGTGCGATAATTTGTGTGCTTCACTACTGCATTGTGTCAAATAGTTGAAAAAAATCAAAAAAAGAGAAAAATAATCAAAAAAGAGAGAGAAAAGAGATACAAAAGTGACATATCAAAGTTGTTTGGAGGCCTAGTTTCATAATAGCACTCGTAGATTGAGCAATCTTGTGCCTGTTTTATTGTGAGATTTTACTAGCGTCTTTCTTATGCATTGCAATATTCCTATTCATAAATTGTTGTGCCACGTTTATCTTCATGAGTGTGTTTCCTTGGGTGTTTGTCACACGATCAGCACTAGGATTTGCTTTGGTGTAGTTAGGTATCCATATCTACAGCTCCACTACATACTCCTGCATTGTCGTGTGATCGTTCTTGTACCCTCGGTATTCGCTTCATCATATCTGTGCATGTGTCATTTATCTAAGTTGGTAAGCTTTTATTAATTTATTTTGGAACGATAAGATTTCCTTTTCTTGCAATTGTGAGTGAGTTGTGAGAGAGCCACCAAAAGATTTTTTATTTTATGCACTAACCTACTAATCATGTCTTATGATGATGTTGATGTGCATGAGAAAAAAGAAGCAGGTACTACAGTTATATGACGAGAATATGAAGCTTTAGGAGATCACCTGCAAGGGATCTTTACTCGCACAATAGACAAAATTGAGAGTGATGCTCAAATTATGTAGCTATAGTTGGAAACAACTGAGAAAACAGTCAACACTGTCCAAACACAGGTCACTGATATACAAACAAGTCTTCGTGCTTTAGAAAAGTCTGTCAATGGTTTGATGCTGCTAGTGGAGCAACAACAACCATATGATGAGGATGATAATGCCAGCATTAATGATGGCAATATGGTCGCTGCCCATGGGGTTGACATTGGTCGTGGTGATGGCCATGGAGGCCGTGGTGGTGCTCATGGAGGACGCGGACGTGGATTTGCCCTGTTGGTCCTCAATGTTTTCCTCTACCAATTGCGCAGCCTGATGATGGATTGGGTAAGCCTAAATTCTCCATACCCAAATTTGAGGGATGTCCTGATGTTAAAGAATACCTCACTTGGGAGCTGAAGATACAGAAGTTATGGCGCTTACATGATTATACTGAATATAAAAAGATCCAAGATTGCTAGTTCAGAGTTTGATGGATATACATTGAGATGGTGGGATGGTATTGTTGACGCAAGGCAATAAGATGGTGGTCCGCCTATCATTACTTGGTGCACCACTAAGAAAGTTACGTGAGCTCGTTTTATCCCTCCTAATTATTTGCATTCTCTATTTGACAAGTTGCAACAAATAAAGCAAGATTCCATGACTGTTGATGCTTATTACATGGAGATGGAGATGCTACTACAACGAGCAAGAGTACATGAGTCCATTGAGATAACCATGCAATGTTTTCTTCATGGACTTAAGTATAACATCAATAGTGTTGTTTGGCACCATAGATATAATGATATGAATAAGTTGCTACATCATGCACATGAAGCTGAAGCGTTGTTTGCTGAAGAAGCTCTATTCAAAGCTCGTTTTACAACAGGTGGACGTTTTTCCTCTCGGACTAGTTCATATGCACCTACATGTAGTGCAAACACTACTGATCGTCCGTCTACATCCACGAGACTAACTTCCAATGTGTCCAACACAAAGAAACCAGCTCCTGCAGCGAGTGGTTCAGGTTCTAATATGTGTACAACACGTAATAGGGACACGAAGTGTCATACATGTGGCGGCAAGGGTCACTTCAAGAGGGATTGTCCAAATAAAAAGGTGATGCTTATTAATAAACACGATGAGTATGAGATGGGAGATGATGCTGATCTGAATGCTTCGTATGGTGATGATGGTTATATGAGTGATGGTGTTGATGCCTTTCCATCCACAACCACTACTATTGTTTGCACTCCACGAGTACTCAATGTGTCTTCTAGTTCGCCAAGTCAGCGATACAATTTGTTCCAAACAAAGAAACTTGTTGGTCCAAACAAAGCTTGCAAGGTAATCATTGATGGTGGAAGTTGCCGCAATTTAGCAAGCAAGGAGTCATGTGCCAAGCTCAAGCTGAAATATCTACCGCACCCTCATTCGTATTATATTCAATGGTTAAGTGACAATGGTGAGATGAAGGTTAGTCACATGGTGCATGGTTATTTTGAGATAGTACCGTACAAGGATGATGTCTACGCACTTCTATTCTTGTAGACAGTTGTTGGGCCTCCAAGTGCAGAGGTTTGTAGAATAGCAGCAAGTTTTCCCTTAAGTGGATTACCCAAGGTTTATCGAACTCATGGAGGAAGTGGTCAAAGGTATTCCCTCTCAAGCAACCCAGCAATCAAGATACAAGAAGTCTCTTGTGTCCCCAACACACCCAATACACTTGTCAGGTGTATAGGTGCACTAGTTCGGCGAAGAGATAGTAAAATACAAGTGGTATGGATATAAGACAACGGTGCTAGAAAATAGATTGATGGCGTGGAAGAGACTAAAGACAAACTGAAATAAAGATGGCAACAAGCAAACATGTAACAAATCTAGTAGCAAACGGTGTTTCAATGCTAAGAACAAGGCCTAGGGATCATACTTTCACTAGTGAACACTCTCATATAAATATCTTCTCTTTATGATACTACTCTCAACTACTCTCCGGTTGGACACTCTCATCCATGGTAGGGCTATAACAGCACACCTCAAAGTAAGTCTTTCCCATCTAGAAAACCCCACACTGTCACCTTGAGCACTAGATGGTTCCAACAAACACCACAATTTCATAAAGACATCCAACTCCAAATATAACTCATAACAAGTATTTGTAATCTCTAGCCTAAGTGCCACCGTGGTGTGCACGCTGTCACTTTCACACACATGGGGAGAGCAGAGATCTATTAAAGCACTTGAGTAGCAAGGTAGATCTATAGATTACCAGCTCATGATCTCAATAAGATCATGCATAGAGAGAGATGAACACATAGCTATCGGTAGAACCCTTAGCCTCGAGAGAGAACTACTCCCTCCTCATCATGGGAATCAGCAATGGTGATGGAGATGGTGGTGGAGATCGATGGAGATGGCTCCAGAGGCACTTCCCCGTCCCGGCAGGGTGCCGGAACAGAGAATTTCTATCCCTCGAATCTCTCCTTCGGTGGCGGCGGCGCTGTGGAACTTTTCGTGGCTGGAGGCTTGACGGTTTAGGGTTTTCGCATCGGGAGGCATCTTATAGGCGAAGAGGCAAGGTCGATGGGAGGCCAGAGGGCCCACACCATGCCCTGGCGCGGCCTAGGTGGACCCACGCCTAGGGGTGGTCTGGCCACCCTGTGGCCCCTCTCCGGCTCTCCTTCTGGCTCCGTGAATCTTCCGAGAAAATATCGACTTTGGCTTTTGTCCGGTCCAATTCCGAGAATATTGATTTTCTGACTTTCCTGAAACCAAAAACAGCAGAAAACATGCAACTGGCACTGTGGCTCTTGTTAATAGGTTAGTCCAAGAAATCATATGAAAAGTACTCCAAAGTGTGGACAAAACATAAGAAAGTAGATAAAACCAAGCATGGAACATCAAAAAGTTATAGATACATTTGCAATGTATCAACATCCCCAAGCTTAACTCCTACTCGTCCTCAAGTAGGTAAGTGATAAAAAGAAAGAATAATTTTTGAGGTGACATGCACCATCAAAGAATTGATTAAAGTATTTGTAAAACATTCAAAGTTGGGATCATAGTACTTCAATCATAACATAAAAAGACAAAGTTCTAGCAATAAGACAAAGAAACTATGTTGCAACATGAAAAGGCACAAACAAAAGATTCATGAATAACAATGATTTGCAAGACGTTTGTTTGTTTCACATAAAGAAAACATAGCGTAGTAGCATTCAGCTTGTCCCTCATAGAGTAGCAAATATAAATGCATAGGACACCTTCAAAGTTCATAAGAGTGACTAGATACAAATAGTTTAAAACAAGCAATATCAAGTTATGCATCAATCAACTAGTCTTGGGACAATGCACATAGAACTAAGTGAAAGGGTTCCGTAGAAGAAAACAAAAAAATTCTATCTACTCGAACACTAATACTAGGATCTATACTATGTAGACATAAGTAACGGAGAAGGAATACAGTATTCATACCTTTGCAGAGAGAGGCACGCCTTACGCAGGAAGGCGTATATTGATGAAGACGAGCAGCACCCCAAGTGTGGTGCCTCCGAAGTTCGTCACACGTTCGGTGTAGTGGACGTCAACCGGGCTCCGATCCAACCAAGCAGCGGAAGAAGTAGATGCCAGATCGTCGATCACACGACGGTAGTGTGAAGGTGCAGAACTCAACCACGAGGTCCTCCCCAATATTACGGGGAAGTCCTCAGTAGAAGAGAGAGAGAGAGAATGAGAGGAATGGGTGTATTTCCAAGGGGAAGGGGGGACCCCTATATATAGTAGGAGGGGGGCACCACCCAGGCGGTGTGGGACTATTCCCATACTCGCCGGCCACCATGGGGCAGCCGCCGGCCCTAGGTGGGCCCCACTTGGGTGGCCCATTAGCCCTAGGCCGGCTGGCCCCCTCCCCTTAGGCGCCTTGCCCACTTGGGCCTCCCCTCGGGTGAGGCCCATTAGCAATATAGTGCCTTTTAAAATAAAATAAAAAATATATATTTAATATTAATTCTCCAATTAACATTCAAATACACATATTATATTATTCCTTTACTCCGGAACATCTTCCGGACCCCTTCTGATCTCCATTGGATATTACCGAAACTATTCCGGTGTCTCTCTCTCTATTTCTCATACGATACCTCATCTACCCTAAGCGTCCCCACCCTTAAGCGTGACATCCTTCGGTTCGGAAACACTCCGGACATGATAGAGATCACTCTCATATCAATGATCAACAGAGGGACCTAGATGGCCATGTGACCCCCGTGCGTTTACGAATACAATCGCGCGAACCGTGAGATAGTCGTTCCCCATTCCCTTTGTCATACGATACCTAATTCATCCGAGACTTGATCTTCGGTATCTGTATACCTTAGTTCGATCTCGTTACCAATGAACTTGTCTTACTCATTATCATGTCATTGCATTCTATGACCTAGTCACATGCTTGCAAGCTTTATTAATGCAATGTCACTGAGATGGCCACATGTATCTGTCCGTTACATGGACTAGACAAATCCTGGTCTTGATATGTACTCCTCTACGCATTCCTTCGGAAAACCTGAGTGGCACCTTTTTGATCACCCTGTTACGAGATGATTCTTGATAACCATCTAAGCTTCTTCCAGAATGGTGATTTGCATTACCTCACAGTCAAAGGATCAGGTTTCGAGGTTCTCTGTGTTTTATCATTAATGGTGAACATGTAACTAGATCTCATTACGATATAACAGTCGGATGTTTGTCTATCATGTTATTTAACTTAATAACATGACCTCATTGTCAGTTGGCATAAATGCCCATGGTCTTGAAACATAGACCATCCTCATGACCAATGAACTAGTTCACTAGAGGTAACTAGAGACACGGTTTGTTTACATACCACACGTGTATTAACGTTTCGTATTAACACAGTTATAGCACAGTATGAAACGTATTATGAACATACAGGAGGTATATCAAATAATACACTTTATTATATGCCTCTAGGTCATAACTCCTTCAATCTCCCACTTGCACTAGAGTATATACAAAACTAGTTTACAATAGGCAGGAACCTAACACCAATGGAATCTCGGTGTTGTTCGTGCTTGTCATGTTGGAGAGCTTTAGTCAAAGGATCTGCTACATTCAGTTCCGTATCTACTTTGCAAATCTTGACTTCACCTTCTTCGACAATCTGCCGGATGACGTGAAATCTAAGCTTGATATGTTTGGCTGTGGAATGAGTTCTTGGTTCCCTTGCATTTGCAATAGCTCCCGTGTTATCATAATAGATCGTCACGGGGTCTTGTGCATTGGGAAACACTCCTAGTTCAACGACGGAATTCCTTAGCCAAACAGCTTCATTTGCTGCAGCAATGTATTCAGACTCCATTGAAGACTGTGCCACCACTGGCTGCTTCTTGCTCTTCCAGCTTACCGCCCCACCATTCACCAAGAAAACAAATCATGTTTGAGACTTCGAGTCATCATGATCTGAATTCCAGCTTGCATCTACGTAACCTGTTACGTTTAGAGCTTCATCATTTCCTCCATAGATTAGGAACATATCCCTTGTTCTTCTCAGATACTTTAGGATATTTTTCACAGCTGTCCAGTGATCCGGTCCTGGATTACTCTAATATCGGCTCGTCAAACTAAGAGCCAATGCCACATCAGGTCGAGTGCTAAGCATTTCATACATGATAGATCCTATTGCAGAAGCATAGGGGACGTCGAACATCTTTTCTCTATCACTGTCCGTCACAGGACATTGAGTCACACTCAAGTTGCAATTCTTCATCATAGGTTTAAAACCCCTCTTGGTGTTTTCCATTTTGAACCTCTTCAAAATCTTATCTATGTATGTACTCTAACTTAATGCTATTAGGTGTCTTGATCTATCTCTATAGATCTTGATTCCTAATATGTATGCAGCTTCACCTAGATCCTTCATGGAAAATTGGTTGCTCAAATATGCTTTCACGCTATTCATAAGATCCACATTGTTTCCCATGAGTAATATGTCATCCACATATACTACTAAGAAAACTACCGAGCTCCCACTCGCTTTCTAGTAAACACAGAACTCTTGTTGGTTCTGGATAAATCCAAAACTCTTGATCACTTGATCAAAATGTTGGTTCTAGCTCCGAGATGCTTGCTTCAACCCATAAATGGACTGTTGGAGCTTGCACACCTTTCCAGCATCCTTAGGATCAACAAAACCTTCTGGTTGCATCATATACAACTCTTCGTCAATGTGACCATTGATGAATGCGGTCTTGACATCCATCTGCCAAATTTCATAGTCGAAATGTGCAGCAATTGCTATTAAAATCCTGGCAGCCTTAAGCATCACTACGGGAGAGTAAGTCTCGTCGTAGTCAACTCCTTGAATTTGTCGAAACCCCTTTGCGACAAGTCGAGCTTTGTGAATGGTTACATTACCATTCGCATCTGTCTTTTTCTTAAAGATCCATTTATTTCCACGGCCTTGCGGCCTTCTGGAAGATCCACCAAGGTCCAAACTTGGTTTTCATGCATGGATCCTATTTCAGATTTCATGGCTTCTAGCCATTTCTCGGAGTCAGCACTACCCATAGCTTCTTTGTAGTTTGCTGGTTCATCCTGATCATCTAATATGACAAACATTACAAGGCTACTGTACCAATCTGGAGTGGCACGAACCCTTGTAGACCTGCGAACCTCAGGAGCCTCGACATCATTGTTTTGATCAGCATCAATGAACTCCTCTTCCATGTTGGAGAGCGGTTTCGGAATAGTTTCCGTTGCACTACTCGGAATACGGAGAGAAGGGTCAACAATTTCATCTAACTCTATTTTCCTCCCACTTACTCCCTTTGCAAGAAACTCCTTTTCGAGAAAGGTGCCATTCTTAGCGACAAACGTTTTGCCTTCGGCTTGGTTGTAGAAGGTATACCCAATGGTTTCCCTCGGGTATCCTACAAAGATACATTTTTCCGATTTAGGTTCAAGTTTGTCAGGCTGCAGTTTCTTAACATAAGCCTCACAACCCCAAACTTTCAGAAATGACAACAATGGCTTCTTGCCATGCCACATCTCATATGGGGTTGTCTCCACGGATTTGGATGGTGCTCTGTTTAAAATAAAAGCGACGGTTTCTAACGCGTATCCCTAAAAGACACAAACAAATCAGTTAAAGACATCATGGACCGTACGCTATCCAATAGGGTTTGGTTACGATGTTCCGACACACCATTACGCTGTGGTGTCTCGGCTGGCGTAAGCTGTGGGATGATCCCACAGTCCTTCAATTGCATGTTAAACTCATAACTCAAATACTCGCCTCCCCGATCCGATCGAAGGTGCTTGATTTTCTTGTTAAGTTGATTCTCTACCTCTTTCTGAAATTCCTTGAACTTTTCAAAAGTTTCAGATTTGTGCTTCATCAAGTACATATATCCATATCTACTTAAGTCATCAGTAAAGGTAACAAAGTGACGATAACCATTGCGGGTTGAGACACTCATCGGTCCACATACATCCGTATGTATGATCCCAAGTAGGTCTACGGCTCTCTCCATTATACCGGAGAATGGTGTCCTGGTCATCTTGCCCATGAGACATGGCTCACATGTATCAAGGGATTCAAAGTCCAATGATCTAAGAAGTCCTTCTGAATGAAGCTTCTTCATGCGTTTTACACCAATATGACCAAGACGCCAATGCCATATGTACATGGAATTATCGTCACTGTGCTTACAACGTTTAGCATCAACACTATGGATGTGTGTATCACAATCAAGATCAAGTAAGAATAAACCATCACGTACAGGTGCATGAACATAGAAAACATCATTCATATAAATTGAACAACCATTTGTTCCTGATTTAAACGAATAATGGTCTTGCAACAAGCAAGACCCACTCAAAATATTCATACTTAGTGCGGGTACATAATAGCATTTATTCAAAATCAATAATAATCCTGATGGTAGACGTAGATGCAGGGTGCCGACGGCCATCACATTGACCTTCGAGCCATTGCCGACGCGCATCGTCACCTCATCCTTCCTTAGGCGCCTCCTACTCTGTAGATCCTGCTGAGAGTTACAAATGTGAGCAACAGATCCGATATCAAATACCCAGGTGTTACCCCTGGCGCTAGTAAGGAATACATCAATAACATGTATATCATATATACCTTTGTCCGGAATGGCTATCTTGCCAGCTCGCTTGTCTTCAAGGTATTTGGGGCAGTTGCGTTTCCAGTGCCCATCCCCTTTGCAGTAGAAACACGAAGTGCCAGGCTTAGGGCCAGGCTTGGCAGCCTTTGAGGTGGTGGCAACAAACTTGCCATCCCTCTTAGGCTTCTTGTTCTTGCCTTTTCCCTTTTGCCCTGGTTTCTTAAAGTTGGTGGTCTTGTTGACCATCAGCACCGTGTGTTCCTTCTTGATTTCAACCTCAGCAGTTTTGAGCATGGCGAACACCTCAGCAGTTTTGAGCATGGCGAACACCTCAGCAAGGGTCTTGGTCATTCCTTGCATGTTGTAGTTCATCACAAAATCCTTGTAGCTAGGGGGCAGCGAATGCAGCACCCTATCTATAGCGAGTTCCTCCGGGATTTTGCAATCCAGGGCGTTTAAGTGTTTAACGTAGCCAGACATTTTGACCAGGTGCTCACAATACTGATGTGCTCTTCCATTTTAGCAGATAAGAAGAGCTCGGAAGCATCATATCTCTCTGCACGAGCCTGTGGAGCAAAGACAGCCTTGAGATCTTCAATGATCTCAAAAGCGTTCATCTTCTCAAAACGCTTTTGAAGCTTCCATGACATAGAGCATTCCACTTTGGATGAGGGAGAAATCATCCGCCTTGGACTGCCAAACATTCTTTTCGTCCTTAGAGGCGGAATCTGCAGGCTTAGTTGGAAGCTCAGCCTCGATGACATAAGTCAACTTGTAGGGGACTAGGAGGATCCTAAGATCGTGGAACCATGCGGTGAAGTTGGTTCCATCAGTTTTCAGCTTGTCCTTCTCGAGGAAAGTGCTAAGGTTGAAGGTGGGTGGGCGAGACATCTACAAAGGAATTTGCAAAGTATTTAGACTATGTTCATAATAATGAGTTCGAGTATTAACTAAAAGAACTCCCACTTAAACGAACATCCCTCTACTCGTTCAGTGATCACATGATCCCTATCCTCTGCACCTCCCCCGATCGTCACGGCCATCAGTGCAGTATCAAAGGTGGACATTCCCTAATGTCGATCACATCAACTATGTGATTCATGCTCGACCTTTCGGTCTCTTGTATCCCGAGGCCATGCTTCTCTAGCGTGCTAGGCTCGCTAGTCCTAACTCGTGTGTATTTGCAGTGCAACATGGCTTACACCCACTGTATGTGAACGTAGATATGTCTGCCACCCATGCCTATCACCCTTGATCGCCTCATACCGAAGAACTTTCTTGGTGGTGCACACACAAGGGGAATACGATAACTGGAATACTATGAGGGATTATCTTATTATGCTACCGTCTAGTAAATATACTAGCACAATAAGTAATACTTCTAAAGTGAAGTGTTATGACATGGTTATAGCTTTGTGATCATCATCAACAGCTTCAATGAGAGTTTTTACAAACTTGTCATTGCCATGTTACAATACTTACCCCTATGCAATAACGAAGATAGACACTTCTATATTAACTATTACATGTTTTACGTGGCTTTAGGACTTTCGCAGTAGAACCCTTTCCCACCTACGAACGTCGAGCCACAACATGGATTCAATGACTGCCGTTCTTCTTCCCTTTTCAGGGCCCTCCAGTGTTAATGCCATATCAACTACTGCAGAGAGACATACACCCCCCTAAGCCACTTTGATTTGTGGACCAGTCTCGTGAATCACCACGTGAGGTTGGTTGGGGGCCGCTTCATCAAACAGTGCCGCGATATGAACAATAATACTAAAGAGGGTAGCAACTAGAGAATCAATGCCCACATATTGCTATGTGTTCTATCCGTACGACATGTCTACCCATAGACCCGCTCTGATACCACTGAAAGGGTTCCATAGCAGAAAACGAAAAATTTCTATCTACTCGAACACTAATACCAGGATCTATACTATGTACACATAAGTAATGGAGAAGGAATACAGTATTCATACCTTTGCAGAGAGAGGCATGCCTTACGCAGGAAGGCGTATATTGATGAAGATGAGCAGCACCCCAAGTGTGGTGCCTCCGAAGTTCATCACACGTCCGATGTAGTGGACGTCAACCGGGCTCCGATCCAGCCGAGCAGCGGAAGAAGTAGATGCCGGATCGCCGATCACACGACGGTAGTGTGAAGGTGGAGAACTCAACAACGAGGTCCTCCCCAATATTACGGGGAAGTCCTCAGTAGAAGAGAGAGAGAATGAGAGGAATGGGTGTATTTCCAAGGGGAAGGGGGGACCCCTATATATAGTAGGAGGGGGGCGCACCACCCAGGGGCCAGGCGGTGTGGGACTATTCCCACACCCGCCGGCCACCATGGGGCAGCCGCCGGCCCTAGGTGGGCCCCACTCGGGTGGCCCATTAGCCCTAGACCGGCTGGCCCCCTCCCCTTAGGCGCCTTGCCCACTTGGGCCTCCCCTCGGGTGAGGCCCATTAGCAATATAGTGCCTTTTAAAATAAAAAATATACATTTAATATTAATTCTCCAATTAACATTCAAATACACATATTATATTATTCCTTTACTTCGGAACATCTTCCGGACCCCTTCCGATCTCCATCGGATATTACCGAAACTATTCCGGTGTCTCTCTCTCTATTTCTCATACGATACCTCATCTACCCTAAGCGTCCCCACCCTTAAGCGTGACATCCTTCAGTTCAGAAACACTCCGGACATGATAGAGATCACTCTCATATCAATGATCAACAGAGGGACCTGGATGGCCATGTGACCCCCGTGCGTTTCACGAATACAATCGCTCGAACCGTGAGATAGTCGTTCCCCATTCCCTTTGTCATACGATACCTAATTCATCCGAGACTTGATCTTCGGTATCTGTATACCTTAGTTCGATCTCGTTACCGATGAACTTGTTTTACTCGTTATCATGTCATTGCATTCTGTGACCTAGTCACATGCTTGCAAGCTTCATTAATGCAATGTCATCGAGATGGCCACATGTATCTGTCCGTTACATGGACTAGACAAATCTTGGTCTTGATATGTACTCCTCTACGCATTCCTTCGAAAAACCTGAGTGGCACCTTTTTGATCACGCTGTTACGAGATGATTCTTGGTAACCATCTAAGCTTCTTCTAGAATGGTGATTTGCATTACCTCACAGTCAAAGGATCAGGTTACGAGGTTCTCTGTGTTTTATCATCAATGGTGAACATGTAACTAGATCTCATTACGATATAACGGTCGGATGTTTGTCTATCATGTTATTTAACTTAATAACATGACCTCATTGTTAGTTGGCATAAATGCTCATGGTGTTGAAACATAGACCATCCTCATGACCAATGAACTAGTTCACTAGAGGTAACTAGAGACACAGTTTGTTTACATACCACACGTGTATTAACGTTTCGTATTAACACAATTATAGCACAGTATGAAACGTATTATGAACATACAGGAGGTATATCAAATAATACACTTTATTATTTGCCTCTAGGGCATAACTCCTTCACTAAGAATGGCCACTATGCTCTCAAAGTAGGTGCATAAAGGTAGAAGGTGAAGACTCAATATAATGGTGGAAGAAAGGCCTTCATAGAAGGAAGTAGAGATTCAAGTTTCATAAAGAGCTTCCAAAAATTATGGTACTTATAGCTTTAAGCTCTCATTTCCCCTATCATAAGCATATTGAAGTGATTAAGGTTAAAGTGAACAAACTATGGTGTATATGCTTGACGAAGTATAAGTTAGAAATCTCATGTCCCTTGAATACGAGGGCCGCTCCTCATGCTACTCAAGTTTAGTCACCGGTAAGTTCTTGTCATCGTAAGTACATGTGTATCATAGAGAACCGCCAACGGGGTACCCCTTGCCCGATGATACGGAAGAATCCTCATATCAAAATGACAAGGCAAGCAGACAATGAGCATCTCAACAATCTTCTTATTTACCATGGGAATATGGTGCTTTTTCTCTCTCTTTCCTCTTTTTATCTCTTTTTTCTCTATATAGGACTCTTTTTTTATAAGAAGAATGCTTCATAGACAGCTCATTATGGTTACACTGCAGGTTTCCACCATGTCAACATGGATTAGACCAGCGGACCAGGCGTTTCTCTAACACATATACATAACTCCATGGACTTACAAGCTCCCCTTTCATTTCACACCGACGACATCCATATACAAAAGAGCATGATATCAACTAGGTACAAGTACCAAGTGCAATGTTGAAAGCGTTCCCCATGAAAACATGGTTCTGCTAATTCCCAAAAAATAAGTGCAAGCATATACAACATAGACGACACAATGGTTCAAGTTTATTAAGGGAAAGAAAAGTAAAGTGTGCCTTCAAGTTCGTGAGAGCTTTAATCACTAGTTTTCTCATAACAAGTTTAATTTGGAAGGTAAACAAAAGCATGAATATACTTGGGATAGCGTAAGCTACTAGGTAGGTATGGTGGACTCTTTGGAATAACTTGGTTTAGGGAGTTGGATGCATGAGTAGAACTCATACTTTGTTGTGGAGGCTAGCAAAAGACTGGAAGCGACAAACTAAGAGAGCAATAATGGCCATAATCATGCAGAGCGACAAAACATCATTGATCAAAGCATAAAGTGATACTACAAGTTGAAAACTAAAGGATCATACAGGCTATGGTGACTTGAGATAGTCATAACATGGTGTGAGCATGCGCCAAGTCAACCCAAATAAAGCATCAAAGGAGAATACCACTATACTATGCTTTAATATGCTAAAACAACGCATGATTCATCCAAGGCACATTAAGCAATCTCAATTGTTTATAACAAGTCATGCTACAGCAAGGAATACTAAGCATAAATCCAAAACAATATCAAGCATGGCATGATAAAGCATAGGCCACAGTCAAAAACAAGCTCTTTTTACCACATAAGTATGAACTTTCCTACTCTTTTCCAAACCAAACCAAACTATTTGCAAGCCAAATGTATGAAAGAGGGGGTCCAACCAATTTATTCAGAAAACTAAGCAAACCAAGAAAACTAAAAACTAAAACTAAAACAAAAAAGAAGATGCTCCAAGAAAAACACAACTGTGCATGAAACAATAAAAATGAAGCGTTTGGAAGAAACCTGGGATTTTTATTGATGAAGAAGGGGATGCCTTGGGCATCCCCAAGCTTTGACACTTGTAATTCTTGGATGTTTCTTGGGGTGACACACGTGGCATCCCCAAGCTTGAGCTTTAGTCCATCCTTCATCTCATTACTGTTTCCTTCCATACACCTGAAAATTTTCCTTCATACAAAACTTCACACAATCTCATTAGCAACATTAGTGCACTTAAGATAAATAAGTCTCAATATTCAGTTCTAACGCCAAATAAACTTCCATTAGAACACTAGCTACTATAGCACTTCCCTCAAAAAGTCAATTCACAAAAAGAACTCAAGAAGGAACTAACAAGAAGCAAATGCAGAAAATGGCAGAAATCTGTCAAAACAGACCAACAGGTAAATACGAATTTTTTCGAAGACCTTCTGTTGCTCAAATCAAAAAGTGTTGAACTAACAAAAGTTAGATAACAACCTGGGGCAGAAGAACAAAACATTACAGCTTAATCCGACATACAGATCTCTCTCACGAATTTGTATGGTGAAGCACAGAAATCTGTTTTGGGACAACAACTTTCCCAATCATTTCTTCTCTCTCATTAGACGTTACTCTTGGCACAAAAAGCAAATAAAAAGGATAAGGAGAGGTTATTACAGAGGTAATAACTTCCAAGACTCATCTAAAACTTTTGGGTTATATCCCAATAAGTACTTTTCTTTAACGCCTTTAAGTTAGGCATAAGAAGCAAAGAAAGAATCAAGTGTTCTCAAATGAAGAAGCATTAAGATCAATACCAGAAATATTTTCAACAAGGCAAGGTATATCATCCAAATAAATTCTAGAGGATCCTCTCTCAATGCTCTTAGGTTTACTACTCTCATCAAAAGGGTTTGCAGGAACAATCCAATCAAGATTATTTTCTATGGCATCATGTATTGCTACTAGTTTCAAGGGTATTGGTATCTTAGGTTCCTCCCCATTAGGTTCGGTTTTGTTCATCTTTTCTCGTGTACCAACAACATCTACACATGAGCCTAGCATATTGAAACGTTCAAAGACTTTCCTAGCTTCTTTGGCAACATCATAGAACTCTTTAAACAAAGTTTCTAGTATAAATCCCTCTTTTCAGGGTCTTCAATTTCCTTAAGCTTAAGAAACATTACTTGCATTAAGGGGTTGAGATTAACAAACCTAGCTTCTAACATGTGAATTAAAGAAGCTGCAGCAATCTCATAGTTTGGAGCAAGTTCTACAAGGGACCGATCCTCGGTATCTTCATGCTTACTAACATGATTAAAGAATTCTTCAATGTTATCTTTCCCAATTATAGAACCACTACCAATTGGAAGGTCTTTCAGGATGAATTTGGGGATCAACATGGTGAGCTAAGAAAGCAAACAAGTAAAACTAACTTTTTTGTGTTTTTGAATAACAAAACAAGCAAACAAAGCAAAAATAAACTAAGCAAAACAAAAATAACAAAGTAAAGAGATTGGTTATGAGGGACTCCCCTTGTGAAGATGTCCTTGACTCCCTGGCAACGGCGCTAGAAAAATGCTTGATGGCTCAATGCACGGCGCCCAGAAAATTGCTTGATGGCGGTGTTGATGTAGAGCTCGTTGGGAACCCCAAGAGGAAGGTATGATGAGTACATCAGCAAGTTTCCCTCAGTTATGAAACCAAGGTTTAATCGAACCAGTAGGAGCAAGGAAACACCTCAAAGGTGTTACTAGCTGAGCTTTGGCAGGGCGCCCTACCGGTGCTAGTAGCAACGTGGAGACCTGCACAACACAACCACAAAACTTTGGCCCCAACTTGCGATGAGGTTGTCAATCTCACCGTGTTTTGCGGAAAACAAAGGATTAAACATATCGAATGGAAAGAAGTAAAAGTTTGCAGAAAGTAAACACAAAGCAGTAAACAGTTGTAGATTATATGTAAAGAAAAAGGACTGGGATCCATAGTTCACTAGAGGTGGCTCTCCTTAAGATAGATAACATGCTGGGTGAACAAATTCCAGCAGGGCAATTGACAAACACCGAGAAAGCAATACATGCATATACTAATCATCTTGACTCCTCTGAGACTTGATTGGGAATTACAACATTATACATAGACCGCCATCCAACTGCATCTATGACTAATAATCCACCTTCAGGTTATCATCCGAACCCCCTCTAGTATTAAGTTGCAAGCAACAGATTATTGCTTTACGAATTGCGTGTAAAGTAAACAATACGATTGTTCTATGAACAAAGGATTGTTGTTTTCTCCCTAGTAGCAACAACACATCTAGTACCTTAGAGATTTCTGTCACTTCCCCAGATTACCAGAGGCATGAACCCACTATCGAGCATAAATACTAACTCTTGGAGTTGCTAGCATCTACGTGGCCAAGATAGCTACTAACAACGGAAAGCATGCAAGATCTCAAATAACAAAGACATGATAGAATCAATAATCAATCTGAAATAGCATCTCAATATCCATCGGATCCCCGGAAACACAACATGCAGAATTACAAATAGATGATCTTGATCATGAACGGAGCTCACAAGATCTAAACATGAAAGCACAAAGGAGGAGAACTAGCCATCTAGCTACTACATGGATCCGTAGTCCAAGGATGAACTACTCACGCATCACACCGGAGGCTTGCATGGTGATGAAGAAGGCCTCCAGGGTGAATTCCCCTCTCTGACAGGGTGCCGGGAAGAGCTTCAGATCCCTCCCGATGTAGGGATGGAGATGACGGAGGCTATAGACTCTTTCGTGGATTTTTGATCGGGTAATTAGGGTTTTCGTCCCGAGGGCAATATATAGGCGGAAGGAGAGGCCCAGGGGGTGCCGGGAGCGGCCACACCACCCCCTGGCGCGGGCCAGGCCTGGCTGCGCGGCCAGGTGGTGTGGTGGCTCCCTGGCCCTTCTCCGTGTCATATTCTGGCACTTCATCACTTCCGAAAAAATAGGCACTTTTGCTTTTGTCCCGTCCAATTCCGAGAATATTCATTTTCTGACTTTCTTGGAACCAAAAACAGCAGAAAACAGGCAGCTGGCACTATGGCTCTTGTTAATAGGTTAGTCCAAGAAATCATATGAAAAGTACTCCAAAGTTGGAACAAAACACAAGAAAGTGGATAAAACCAAGCAGGGAACATAAAAAATTATAGATACATTTGCAATGTATCAACATCCCCAAGCTTAACTCCTGCTCATCCTCGAGTAGGTAAGTGATAAAAAGAAAGAATAATTTTTGAGGTGACATGCACCATCAAAGACTTGATCAAAGTATTTGCAAAACATTCAAAGCTGGGATCATAGTACTTTAATCATAACATGAAAGACAAAGTTCTAGCAATCTCATGGTGTACATGCTTGACGAACTATGGTGTACATGCTTAACGAAGTATAAGTCAGAAATCTCATGTCCCTTGTATACGAGGGCCGCTCCTCATGCTACTCAAGTTTAGTCACCGCTAAGTTCTTGTCATCGTAAGTACATGTGTATCATAGAGAACCGACAACGGGGTACCCCTTACCCGATGATACAGAAGAATCCCCATATCAAAATGACAAGGCAAGCAGACAACGAGCATCTCATCATTCTTCTTATTTACCATGGGAATATGGTGCTTTTTTCTCTCTTTCCTCTTTTCATAGTATATTTTTTTTTATCTTTTTCTCTTTTTTTCTCAATATAGGACTCTTTTTTTATAAGAAGAATGCTTCATAGACAGCTCATTATGGTTACGCTGCAGGTTTCCACCATGTCAGCATGGATTGGACCAGCGGCCCAGGCGTTTCTCTAACACATACATAACTCCATGGACTTACAAGCTCCCCTTTCATTTCACACCGACGACATCCATATACAAAAGAGCATGATATCAACTAGGTACAAGTACCAAGTGCAATGTTGAAAGCGTTCTCCATGAAAGCATGGTTCTGCTAATTCCCGACAAATAAGTGCAAGCATATACAACATAGAAGACACAATGGTTCAAGTTTATTAAGGGCAAGTAAAGTAAAGTGTGCCATTAAGTTTGGGAGAGCTTTAATCATTAGTTTTCTCATAACAAGTGGAAGGTAAAAAAAAAGCATGAATATACTTGGAATAGCGTAAGCTAGTAGGTAGGTATGGTGGACTCTTTGGAAAAACTGAAGTCAACTTGGAGGATGCACATTCATTAGGTGATAGCCGAGAGAATGTAACAGTTGTGAGTGATATAACAAAAACTGAGAGAGTGCGTAATTTAATCATATTAGCCACCAAAGAAGACATGTGAGAATTTAGTGAGGATCCTACAGCCGTGCCTCTTGTGCTCATGTACAAGGGTGAGGTTTTAGTTTCTAACGATATGACCCCTCTTTCTCTTGGTGTTTCTAATGTGTTACAGGAATTTAGCGATGTGTTTCCAGAAGAGGTACCTGCAGGTTTGCCACCATTGCGAGGTATTGAGCATCAAATTGACTTGATTCCGGGAGCATCATTGCCCAACCATGCACCATATCGCACAAACCCTGAAGATACGAAGGAAATTCAGAAACAAGTGCAAGCGCTACTCAACAAAGGTTATATTCATGTGAGCTTAAGCCCTTGTGATGTTCCTGTTATTTTAGTTCCTAAGAAATATGGTACTTGGCGCATGTGCGTAGATTGTAGAGCTATAAATAACATCACTATTCGACATCGTCATCCTATTCCATGTTTAGAGGATATGTTGGATGAATTGAGTGGTGCTGCTGTTTTCTCTAATATTGATTTGCGTAGTGGTTATCATCAAATTAGGATGAAGGAAGGGGATGAATGGAAAACTGCCTTTCAGACTAAGTTTGGTTTATATGAGTGGTTAGTCATGCCTTTTGGTGTAACTAATGCACCTAGTACTTCATGAGATTAATGAACCATGTCTTAAGAATTTTATTGGCAAGTTTGTGGTTGTATATTTTGATGATATATTAATCTACAGCCGCAATGAACATGAGCATAGTGATCATATTACACAAGTCTTTCAAGATGCTAAGTTATATGGTAATCTTGAAAAGTGTACATTTTGTAAAGATAAGGTCATATTTCTAGGATATGTTGTCTCTAAACATGGAGTAGAAGTAGATAAATATAAAATTGAAGCTATTCAAAATTGGCCTACTCCCATGGACGTGAGTCAAGTATAAAGTTTTCACGGTTTAGCTGGTTTCTATAGATGTTTTGTGAAAGACTTTAGTACTATTGCTGCACCTTTGAATGAATTAACTAAGAAAGGTGTACCTTTGGAGTGGGGCATAACCCAAGATCATGCTTTTGATGAACTAGAACGATTGTTAACTTCTGCACCGTTGCTTGCACTACCGGATTTTTCTAAGCAATTTGAAATTGAATGTGATGCTAGTGGCATAGGAATTGGTGGTGTGTTGATGCAAGAGGGTTGTCCTATTGCATATTTTTCTAAGAAACTTTCAGGTGCAAAGTTAAACTATCATATCTATGATAAAGAATTTCATGCACTTATTAGAGTTCCTGAGGTTTGGCAACATTATTTGTGGCCAAAGGAATTTATCATACATTTTGATCATGAAGCTTTAAAATATCTAAAAGCTCACTCTAATTTGCTTTGGCGTCTTGCTAAGTGGGCTGAGTTCATTGAGTCTTTTTCGTACATTATTAAACATAAGAAGGGAAAAGATAATGTTGTTGTTGATGCTCTATCTAGGAAGAACATGTTATTAACACAATTGTATATCAAAGTTCCTGGTTTAGAGAGTTTATGTGATTTGTATGCAACTAACAATGATTTTGCTGAACCATATCATTTGTGTTCTATTGGGAGGGCATGGGATAAATTTCACATTCATAATGGGTATTTGTTTCGTGCTAACAAAAATATGTGTTCCGGAGTCGTTTATACGTTTGTTGTTGCTACAAGAATCACATGTTGGTGGATTGATGGGTCATTTTGGACGTGAGAAGACGTTACTCATGCTAGCTGATCATTTTTATTGGCCTAAGATGAGGCGTGATGTGGACATGTTTGTCAAGAGATGCATTACTTGCAACAAGTCAAAGTCCAAGTTGAAGCCTCACGGTTTGTATATGCCTTTACCTGCACCTACTACACCATGGGAAGATATAAGCATGGAGCATGGATTTTGTATTAGGTTTGCCTAGAACTAAAAGAGGCCATGATTCAATTTTTGTGGTAGTGGATAGATTCTCTAAGATGTCACACTTTATTGCCTGCCACAAAAGTGACGATGCATCGCATATTGCTAACCTGTTTTTCAGGGACATCATGTGTTTACATGGAGTACCAAAGACGATTGACATGAAGTTCATGAGCTACTTCTGGAAGACACTTTGGGGAAAGCTAGGGACGGAGTTGTTGTTTAGCACTACTTGTCATCCCCAAACTGTGGTCAAACGGAGGTGGTGAACTGAACACTATTGACATTGCTGAGAGCTATGATCAAGAAGAATCTTACTGAATGGGAGGAGTGTTTGTCACATGTGGAGTTTGCATATAACCGAGCGGTTCACTCTACAACACAGCTTTGTCCTTTTGAGGTGGTCTATGGTTTCAAACCCATTACACCACTTGATTTGCTGCCTCTTCCTATCCAAGAGAGAGTCAACATGGAAGCATCAAAGAGAGCAGATTTTGTGAGGAAGATTCATGTGAAGACTAAAGAGGCTATTGAAAAGAAGGGCAAGAACATTGCTGAAAGAGCTAACAAGAAGCGCAATGAGGTGTTGTTCAGCCTGGAGATATGGTTTGGGTACACTTTCACAAGGATAGATTTTCGGAGTTACGTAAGTCCAAGTTACTTCCACATGGTGCTGGTCCTTACAAAGTGCTTTCCAAGATCAATGATAATGCCTACAAGATAGATATTCCTCAAGATGTATTTGGGAGTGTCAGTGCTAGTTTCAATGTTGCTGATTTGACACCTTATGATGGAGAATACCTTAGAGCATCGAGATCGAGGCCTTTTAGGGGGGAGATGATGAGGACATCCTTACATATTCACTATCTCCAACTCCTAATGAAGTTATCGATGTTGCTGCCAAGACCAAGTCCAATGAAATCAGGATTGGACCTATTACTAGAGCTTGGGCCAAGCAACTTGAATAACAGGTGAATTCACACCTAAATGAATCTGGTGTTTTAATTAATGAGAATTTTATACTGCCTAAGTCGTTGCACTTATGTATGATTAGGTTCGTTGAAGGGACAAGCATGGCGCGAGAAGGAGAAGGGATGCAAGAGGAGCAAACATGATGATCACCCAAGGATGCGCGAGGGAGGAGCGGGAGGAAGGCGCAAGAGAAGATCATCAAGAGGGAGGCAAGAATTCCTGTGAAGACCGGAGTGTCCGGCCAGTTCCCACCGGACTGTCCGGCCTACCCGAGAAGCCTCAAGGTGGCAACCCATCTGTGTGCCAAATCGGAAGCCACCCGGACACCACCCAGAAACTTTGAAGTTTCTGGCCAGCCCGGACTATCCAGCTCACTCCACCCGTATTGTCCGGCCGAGCCGAAATGTCCGGCGCATTCCCACCGGAATGTCCGGCTGCCGACCGAATCAGGTCTGAGTCGGCTTGTATCAGTTTCCAACACGTTTTTATTTCGGTTTCTCGACGTCCTAGCTGCCCTTATAAGCCCTAGGATGCCCCACAGTTTAGGTTTAGACCACGTTTAAGATAAACCCTAGTTCTTGTGTTGCCAAGGCAAACACTGAATCTTCCCACACCAATTCGTATCGATCTGGTGTATTTGCTACTATCAATCAAGTGTGATTAGTTGATCCATTGGGATCTAGCCAATTGCAAGTTTCGTGTGATCTGTTGTTCCACTGGGAATTAGATGATTGCAAACCGCTTCGTGGTTAGCGACTAAGTGTGTGAAGTTGTGAATATCTACAAGGGTTGAGAGTTGTTGCATTGGCATCAGGGATCGATCAAGAGATTCGTGAGCGGCATACAAGTTATCTCCACCCACTATCTGATATGGGGTGGCCCGATCTTCTCAGTAAGCGGATGGCGATGATGATGGTGGATCATAGATAACTAGTGCGTAGCTATGATCTCTCTCGCTTGATCCCTGATGCCAGTGCAATAGATCTCGAACCTTGTAGGATATTCACAACACCACACTCTTGCGCACACAGCCGTGACCACGAACGGTAGTATGAAATCTACTAATTCCCAATGGAACAACAGATCACACTCAATTATAGTTGGTAGATTCGAACACAGGGTAATTCCAGAGGTTCTATGAAAGAAACAACTCCAAAATATTTTAACGTGGTCTAAACCCTAACTAGGGGTCGTCCTAGGGCTTATAAGGGCGGCTGGGGCGGATAGAAACCGAAACTAAACGCAAACGACTCAAACTGATACAAACCGACTCGGACCAGATTCGGTCGACGGCCAGACACTCCGGTCAAAATCGGCCGGACAGTCCGGTCTGGCCGGAAACTTTGAAGTTTCTGGGTGGTGTCCGGGTAGTATCCGAACTGGCAGACAGAATGTCCACGCCCGTTTGCCTCTCGACCAGGCCGGACAGTCCGGGTGGATCTGGCTGGACACTCCGGTCGTGGCAGATCGTTTTGCCTCTGTCTTGATGATCTTCTCTTACGCCTTCCTCCCGCTCCTCCCCCGCGCATCCTTGGGCGATCATCATGCTGGGCTTCTCTTGTAGCCCTTCTCCTCCTCGCGCCATGCTTGTTTCTCCAACGAACCTGATCATACATAAATGCATAGACTTAGGCAGTATAAAGTTCTCATCAATCAAAGTACCAGATTCATTTAGGAGTAAATTCACCTGTTGTTCTAGTAGCTTACCACGAGATCTTGTAATAGGTCCAATTCTAATCTCATTGGACTGATCCTGTGTTGCAACAGTTGTAGCATCTTTAGTAGTCATTGGGGTAGGTGTAATTGTAGGGATGTCCTCATCATCTCCCCCTTCAAAAGGCGTCGACCTCAACGCTCCTAGGTCTTCTCCAGCATATGGTGACAAATCAGCAACGTTGAAGCTGTTGCTAACTCCACCAAACTCCTCAATAGGTATATCAACCGAGTAGGCGTTATCATTAATCTTGGCTAACACCTTGTAACGACCAGCACCACATGGCTTCAATTTTGACTTTCGAAGTAGTGGGGACCTATCCTTGCGTAGATGCACCCAAACCATATCTCCAGGCTCGAACAACACTTCTTTCTTTGCTTGATTCCTTGCAGCCGCAATGTTCTTGCCTTTCTTCTCAATAGCCGCTCGAGTCTTCTCATGTATTTTCTTCACATAATCAGCACGTTTTGATGCCTCCATATCAACTCTCTCATGTAATGGCAGAGGCAACAAATCAAGTGGCGTCAATGGTTTGAAACCATACACCACCTCAAAAGGACAAAGCTGAGTAGTTGAATGCACAACCCTGTTGTAAGCAAATTCAACATGTGGCAAACACTCTTCCCACTCCCGCAGATTCTTTTTAATCATGGTCCTTAGCAGCTGTGACAATGTTCGATTCACCACCTCCGTTTGACCATCTGTTTGGGGATGACATGTAGTACTGAACATCACCTTCGTTCCTAGCTTTCCTCATAAGGTCTTCCAAAAGTAGCTCATGAACTTGACATCACGGTCAGAAACAATCGTCTTTGGTACTCCGTGTAATCTCACGATGTCCCTGAAAAACAGTTAGCAACATGCGACGTATCGTCGCTTTTGTGGCAGGCAATAAAATGAGCCATCTTAGAGAACCTATCCACTACCACAAATATAGAACCATGACCTCTATGAGTTTTAGGTAGACCTAGCACAAAATCCATACTAATGTCTTCCCATGGAGTAGTAGGTACAGAGAGAGGTGTATACAAACCGTGAGGCTTCAGCTTAGATTTCGACTTGTGGCATGTAATACATCAGCTCACAAATCTGTACACATCACGCCTCATCTTGGGCCAATAAAAGTGATCAGCAAGCATGATCAACGTCTTCTCACGCCCAAAGTGACCCATCAAACCACCAGCATGTGATTCCTATACTAAGAACAAACACAACGACGATTCTGGAATACATAGTTTGTTAGCTCGAAACAAATATCCATCATGTATATGATACTTATCCCATGCGTTTCTAAGAGCACACAAACGATATGGTTCAGCAAAATCATGGTCAGTTGCATAAAGTGCACAAATAGCTTCTAATCCAGGAATTTTAACATCAAGATTGGTTAATAGCATGTTCTTCCTAGATAGAGCATCAACAACAACGTTCTCTTTTCCCTTCTTATAGTTAATGATGTAAGGAAAAGACTCAACGAACTCAACCCATTTAGCTAATCTTCTATGCAAGTTTGATTGAGCTTTCAAGTATTTCAATGCTTCATGATCAGAATGTATGATGAATTCCTTTGGCCACAAATAATGTTGCCAAACCTCAAGTACTCTAACAAGTGCATACAATTCTTTATCATAGATAGAATAATTCAAACAAGCACCAGTCAATTTCTCAGAAAAATAAGGTATAGGCCGACCCTCTTGCATCAAAACACCACCTATGCCTATACCACTAGCATCACATTCAACTTCAAATTGCTTTGAAAAATCAGGTAATGCAAGTAATGGTGCAGAAGTAAGCAAACGTTTTAATGTATCAAATGCAATGTCTTGGGTCGTGCCCCATACAAAAGGAACACCTTTCTTTGTCAAATCATTTAATGGTGCAACAATGGTGCTAAAATCTTTCACAAAGCGCCTATAGAAACCAGGGAGACCGTGGAAACTACGCACTTGACTAACATTCATTGGAGTAGGCAATTCTGAATTGATTCAATTTTAGATTAATCTACCTCTACTCCATGTTTAGAAACAACAAATCCTAGGAATATGACCTTATCTTTTGCAAATGTACACTTCTCAAGATTAGCATACAGTTTATTATCACGTAGCACTTGCAAAACTTGTCTAATATGAGTACAATGTTCAGATTCGGTGTGGCCGTATATGAGTATATCATCAAAGTAAACAACCACGAAACGACCAATAAACTCTCTCAAAACATGATTCATCAAACGCATGAAAGTACTAGGTGCATTAGTAAGACCAAATGGCATAACTAACCACTCATACAAACCAAATTTAGTTTTGAAAGAAGTTTTCCATTCATCCCCTTCTTTCATCCTAATTTGATGATGACCACTACGCAAGTCAATTTTAGAGAAAACAACAACACCAGTCAATTCATCTAGCATATCCTCTAAGCGTGGAATAGGATGACGATATCGAATAGTGATGTTATTAATCGCTCTACAATCAACACACATGCGCCAAGTACCATCTTTCTTAGGAACTAAAGTAACAGGAACAACACAAGGGCTAAGAGAGACACGGATGTACCCTTTATCCGGCAACGCTTGTACTTGCTTCTGAATTTCCTTAGTTTCTTCGGGATTACTCCTGTAAGGTGCACGGTTGGGAAGTGTGGCGCCAGGAATCAGGTCCACTTGATGTTCTATACCACGCAATGGAGGCAAACCTGCGGGTACATCTTCTGGAAACACATCCCCAAAGTCCTACAAAACAGAAGAGACACCAAGAGAAATAGGGGTCATGTCGTTAGAAACTAATACCTCGCCCTTATACATGAGCACAAGTGGCATGGCTGTAGGATCCTCACGAAACTCTCTCATATCCTCCTTGGTGGCTAGTATCAATAACCCAGGCACTCTCTCACTTTTCGTTATTTCACTCAATTTAGGCTCAATTACATCAGGAACAGCTGTTACACTGTCTCGCTGAGTGGTAGTATCTTCCTTCAAGTTCACCTCTATCTTCTGGCGAGAATCATTCACAATTTCTTGTGGTGTCATTGGCTGCATAGTAATCTTCTTTCCTTTGAATTCTAAGTGATATGTGTTGGCTCGGCCATTGTGTTGTACATGGCAATCATAGAGCCAAGGCCGACCCAATAGTAGGTGACAAACAGTCATAAGAACCACATCAAAATCAATAGAATCTTTGTATGGCCCTATTTGAAAATTCACACGTACCATATGATTTACCTTCATCTCACCATTGTTGCTCAACCATTGTATGTAGTATGGCTTGGGATGAGGTAAGTATGTCAAATTCAGTTTGGCACATAGTTCCTTACTTGCAAGGTTTCTGCAGCTATCTCCATCAATAATGACCTTGCAAGCTTTGTTTGGTCCAACGAGAGCTTTTGTTTGGAACAAGTTGCAACGCTGGGATTCCTCAACCGGTTGCACACTAAGTACACGTGAAGATACGACAATAGTGGGTGCACGTTCATCATATGCATCAGCACCAACCTCGCCGTCATCAATATCATCATCAGAAGCTTCATCTCCACTTCCTACTATACCTTGTTCATTAACAAACATAACCTTGCTGTTTGGACAATCTTTCTTGTAGTGACCTCTACCTCCACAAGTATGGCACACCACATCACGAGTACGTGCAGTAGACATGTTGGAACCTGAGCTAGCAGCAGGAGCAACGGGTTTCCGAGCATTAGAACCAAACGAAGGTGTACTTGCTGGCTTGGTCGATGGTGTAAAGGGAGCAACAGCTAGTGGTGTGACTGTAGGAGGTGTAGACCTGGCCGAAAATCTGCTGGAGGACGGAAAACGAGCACGTGACTTCGCCTCTTCTGCCAACTGGGATTCGGCCTCTCTAGCATGATGCAACAACTCATTCATGGTCTCATACTTGTGATGACGAACAATGCTCTTGATCGGTAACTTCAAATTATTTAGGAATCGCTGCATGGTAATCTCAATGGACTCACGAATTCTAGCACGCTGCATAAGCATCTCCATCTCCATGTAGTACTCATCAACTGTCATGGTGCCTTGCTTCACTTGCGTCAATTTATCAAAAACTGAACGCAAGTAGTTGGTTGGTACGAAACGAGCTTTCATGATTTGCTTCATATCGCGCCAATCCATCACAGGAAGTTCATTGTCCTCCCTTCTATGATGCACAAGAGCATCCCACCAACGCAAAGCATAACCATCAAATTCTGATGCTGCAAGCTTGACCTTCTTATCTTCTGGATAGTCAAATAAGCGCCAGAGTTTCTCAATCTTCAACTCCCATGTGAGGTAGTCTTCAGGATCAATGGAACCATCAAACTTAGGAATTGAGAATTTTGGCTTGCCCAAACCGTCATCAGCAACTTGGTTGGGCACACGTTGACCATGACCAAGATGGGCAAACCCACGACCATGAGCAGGTGCATGGACAGGGGGAATAGCACGTCCCCTGCCAACATGTGGAGAAGCATCAACAACGCTACCCTCATCGAAATCATCAAAGGCATCATCATGTTGAGGATCTTCCCTTCTATGTAAGGCGGCTGTCAAACCCTCAATGGACTGCTGCAAAGCGGTGACATTGACATTGAGCGTAGCCACTTGCGTTTGGATATTATCAACCGTCCCAACATGCTGATCCAATCTCATATTCATATCTTGGAGATTCTTGTCAATGGCATCTGTCGTGTTAGTAAACACACATGTCAAGTGGGATTTCAAAGCCTCATATTCACGCCAATTGACGAGCTCCTCATCCTTCTTTTTCTGCAACACAACATCATCATCACTAGTAGACATGATTAGTAGGTTAGTGCAAAAATCAGAATTTGTATGGTGGAAACACTCACAACTCACTCACAACTAATAAGAAAGGAGATCTTACCGTTCCAAAGTGAATAGAGATGCTCTACCAAACGAAATCAAAGACTGATGCACTTGATGTGATGAAGTGAATATCTAAGGTATAGAGAACGATCGCAGGCCACACAGGTTATGTAAAGGTGGAGCTATAGGTATGGTATCCTATCTACATCGCAAAAAAGTCCTAGTGCTGATCATACAAATACTCAAGAAGCACACATAGTGAAGATAAACATGGCAAAACAACTTATGAAAAGGAATATTGCAATGCACAAGAGAGACACTAGTAATAACTCAAATAGAACATGCACAAGATTGCTCAATCTACTAGTGCTATACACAACAAGGCCTCCAATATTGCACACTTCTATATCTCTTTTTTGTTGTTAGGCTTGTAGCTCTTTTCTCTTTTTTTATACTGATTCGCTTTTCTTTTTCTCTTTTTTTTGAACTATATTACTCAATGCAAACGAGTACATCAACGTATAACAGAACTGGGCCGGATAGTCCGGTTGATATGCGCCGGAGACTCCGGTTGGGCCGGAGAGTCCAGTGTGATTCGGGCGGATAGTCCGGTTTTGCCTGTCGAAAATTTCTGCACTTCAAAAACCTAATGAGCAGCCTGTCGGAGCAAAGCAACTAGTCTCGTGGGTACGTTCCTAGGCACAGATGCTGTAGATAGGCTGTGTATATGGTATGCAAACAAAGGTACGCTATGTGGACTCGGAAAAACGATAAACACTTGCGGAACGGTAACGGTGAGAATAGCGGAAAACAAGATCAAACCCTAAACCTAGACACAAACGGAAAC
Source organism: Avena eriantha (assembly GCA_910589775.1). Taxonomy (NCBI): domain Eukaryota; kingdom Viridiplantae; phylum Streptophyta; class Magnoliopsida; order Poales; family Poaceae; genus Avena; species Avena eriantha. The sequence goes on along the minus strand of OU342746.1, from coordinate 51,889,948 downwards.
TAGATTCCTACGAGGAAAACCTGCAGATCAGATCTACGAGAAGATACAATCAGCAACTAAAACTCAAAAACGATGCAATCTAGTCTATGGCAAATCTTTTTGTAAGGCTTTTTCTGTATAGGACGAAAAACACTCTCTAATCTATGGATGGATTTGTGGATGCTTACCGAGGCAACACTGGAAATCTGATACCAAGATGATATGGGGTGGCCCGATCTTCTCAATAAGCGGATGGCGATGATGATGGTGGATGATAGATAACTAGTGCGTAGCTATGATCTCTCCCGCTTGATCCCTGATGCCAGTGCAACAGATCTCAAACCTTGTAGGATATTCATAACACCACACTCTTGCACACGCAGCCGTGACCACAAACAGTAGTATGCAATCTACTAATTCCCAATGGAACAACATATCACACTCAATTATAGTTGGTAGATTCTAACACAGGGTAATTCCAGAGGTTCTATGAAAGAAACAACTCCAAAATATTTTAACGTGGTCTAAACCCTAACTAGGGGTCATCCCAGGGCTTATAAGGGTGGCTGGGGCGGCCAGAAACCAAAACTAAACACAAACGACTCAAACTGATACAAACCGACTCGGACCAGATTCGGTCGACGGGCGGACACTCTGGTCGAAATCGGCCGGACAGTCCGGTCAGGCCAGACACTCTGGGTGAAGTGTGCCGGATAGTCCGGTCTGGCCGGAAACTTTGAAGTTTTCGGGTGGTGTCCGGGTAGTATCCGAACTGGCAGACAGAATGTCCACGCCAGTTTGCCTCTCGACCAGGCCGGACAGTCCGGGTGGATCTGGCCGGACACTCCGGTCGTGGCAGATCTTTTTGCCTCTATCTTGATGATCTTCTCTTGCGCCTTCCTCCCGCTCCTCCCTCGCGCATCCTTGGGCGATCATCATGCTGGGCTTCTCTTGTAGCCCTTCTCCTCCTCGTGCCATGCTTGTTTCTCCAACGAACCTGATCATACATAAATGCATAGACTTAGGCAGTATAAAGTTCTCATCAATCAAAGTACCGGATTCGTTTAGGAGTAAATTCACCTATTGTTCTAGTAGCTTAGCACGAGTTCTTGTAATAGGTCCAATTCTAATCTCATTGGACTGATCCTGTCTTGCAACAGTTGTAGCATCTTCAGTAGTCATTGGGGTAGGTGTAATTGTAGGGATGTCCTCATCACTATCATCATACAACCACCTCGCTTACTGAGAAGATCAGGCCACCCCATATCAGTAGTCCCACCTATGCCGAGGTCTTGGAGCAAGTGAGGATAGAATTGAAATGGATGGACCGAAGTGATGTTGTTGAGTTGGAGGGAAGACATAATGTGGGTTTGGGAATGCATATCTGTTAGAAGACCATGCGTATCTCTTCCGAGGTCTGTTGGGTTACATACAAGGAGGTGGTGGCCGTATCACTAAACAAGGCTCTTGAGCTATTTTCCACCAAGAAGGTTGGTAGTGCGTTGCCTTTGGACTTGAACCATCTTTCCTCCTTGTTGGATTCTAGGATTCCCCCACCCTTAAACCAAGAGGTATTGAGTGACCCTCCTTTGACCCAAACATTGAGCCTGATTTCAAAGGACAAAGATGAAGTATTGGAAGAGTAGAATGATGATTATGGGCATGATGAAAATGAGTTTGATCTCCACGACAACAATGTTGGAGATTGGGACAAATAAATTACACAAGAGAACATGGACCGTGACATCTCGTATGCTCGAGGCTATGCATCAGACTCGGATGATGATGGTCCTGAAGATGAAGTTGACAAGGAGGGGTTCATGGCTAGAGAGGCCAAAATCCACGATACCGTACTAGGACGGGACCACCGGGTATCTTTATTTCGTGATGTTAGTCTCACGGATGAAGCCACAGTTGATGGCGGCAAGGGCGTAGTGCTTGGATCAAGGGCAAGTTCTTACCGGGATGACTATCAAGAGAACAATGGCTTTTCTCATGGATCGAGATTCAAGGCCTTGTTGGAAATTTAAGCAATGGATAAAGGAGTTCTTGTTTAAGCATCATCGTCCTTACATGGTGGTGCACTCAGACTTAAAGAAGCGTTACACGGTTAAATGTGAGCAGGATGGATGTCCTTGGATTGTGCGTGCAAGACCATTCAAGAGAGGTCCTGATTGGCACATATCTAGTTGTGTCTTGATGGCAACAAAGGCTTCCAATTTTTGTTGGGACTCCAAGTGCAGAGTGTTGTAGAAAGCTTCTCTTCCCCACAAGGGTGACTCGAGGGTTTGTATGGAACTCTCGGGGAATTGATTGCGGAAGGATGTTCGTCTTCTCCTCTTCAAGCAACCTGTAAAGTAAAATAATTTGTCTTGTGTCCCCAACTCCACCAAGTGGTTGTCAAGCACAAGGTTTTGTATTAGTAATATGAAATAAAATATGAAACAAACTAAAGTAAAGAAAGTAAATAAAGTAAAGTAATGCAAACTAGATGATATGGAAGATAGTAAAGTTGTTTTTAGGTTTCTATAATTGATTGCAAATAGAGAAAGTATTTTTGTATTTTCGAAATAATAAATTGCAAAAAATATAAATGATAGTAGATGCAATGGAAAGGTGTTTCTTATGATAAAAATCGAACCGGGCTTCATGGATGGGTTCACTTGTCTACTCTCTTTTTAGGTTGTAGTGATCAGAAAACAATTCATCAATGATAAAGATTGATGGAAATTTCGTAAGTACTTGATAAAAGGAATTAATATGGGCATCACATTCTAATATTGAGATGGAATATCTCTCTCTCTTATACTCCTCAAGAAGGGAAATCTCCATGCAATCTTGATTTAAGAATAGATCAGAGTATAGCTTTAAGAAATATTATATGATCAAGTCAAGATTATCACACCGTCACATGATAACTATAGCATCTAATTTCACTTTACCCCTAGTGAGATAGCAAAATAAATGTAAAAACCAAAGTAAATCTCGAATAATATTTGTCACAATTCAAACTCTACCCCATGCTACTACATCTAACACATACTTCTCCCCATACAAGTTCTTGCATACAAGTTGGATCAAAACAAGCAATGAAGAACGAGGTGCATGATATGCATCTATTAAAACATCTGACACAAAATAGATTCCAATCTCAAATATCAAATCATAGAACAAATATCCACCACATAGGAATTACAAATATGACCGTAATCATGTTGGCAACTCATATGGTACTAGATCTATGAATAACAAGAGAGAAATAGATCAATCTACTGCCATAAACCCATATCCTGGAGGTGGACTACTCCCTCTTCATCATGGTGATGAAGCTGGAGATGTTGGAGAGGGTGGAGATCTCCCCGGAGATGGCTCCGGTGGAGTTTCCCCTCCAATCTTTGCTAGATCTGACTCTGTTTGGTGGTGTTTTCGTCTTTGGCAACTCTCTCTGAGGATGCCCTGGGGGGGTCCTTATATAGGGGTTTTTAGATTAAGGGAACTTCGTGGGCGAAAGAATCAAGGCGATCGAATGGTCGAGGAGGGAAAGAGCATGGGTGGCACGCCCACCAGGCCTGGGCGCGCCCCCTGGGCTCTTTTGGCCCTCCTGGCCTTCCTGGTGAGATTCCAGTGCTCCAGATGCTTCTCGTGGATAAATATTGGCATTCCCAAAAGTACAAGTTAGGTCCTGAAACATTAAAAACAGGGTTTTTCTGCACTGTAGGGTTATAACCAAAATAAAGGGGATCATTGGCAAATCCCCCAAAATCAATATAAAACAGGTATATAACATTATATATGATGCAAATATGTGGGAAAACATGTTAACAAACTACAAAGTTCATGTATGCATTTTACATGCATCAACATCCCCAAGCTTAACCTATGCTCGTCCTCGAGCATGAAAGTGATAAAACTAAACATGGACTTTGGAGTTTGTTACCTTTGCTTCCTTCATTAGCATGTAAAGTTCATAGGCTCAATTCCTTTTAATGAAACATAATATGTGAGTGTATTATCAAGTTGTATCTTTTACACATCCATAAATATGCTAAACAATAAGTGATGGTATGATAAAACAAATGATGAACAAAATAAACTTTCAAGCACACTTTGATGAACCTATAGAATAAGAGACTCTTTTCATGATTGGCATTGGTGTTTTCATGCCTTTATTTTTGGGCTACTTCTTAGTTTCATGCCCTTGACTGAAGACTCACTTCTTAGTTTTATGTATTCCCTTGAGATGTTTTGCATCCCATATCAAAAGTAAGCATTGAATACATATGTTAATCCTCCATAAAGAATAAAAAAATAGAGTTTTGAGCTATGTAATTCATGTCAACAATACTGATAAGGATGGGGTTCCTAGCAGCTTTTTATTTTCACTTTGTTTTAAAGCATTGTATGGTTTATGTGCTAAACATCTTACAAGTTGATTGTTTCATGAACCTAGTCTATGATCTTGCACTCCTCATGCTACTCAACTTAGGCATGTCATTGTATACTCACACTGGTTTTCTAAAACCACATCACTGAAGTACCTCTTGCCCCTTGTGTAACTATATGCCTCGCTTTTTGGCATTTATTTATTTGCTTATTTATCTTGAAAGATAATATAATTCCTTGATTGTGTTCAAGGTGGGAGGGGCAGTATCGCTACTTCAGAAGACAATAAAAACATACAAATGAATCATATCAACAAAGATCATCATGCTGTAAGTTTCCACCATGTCAAGCATTGCTTTGGCTAGTGGTTCAGGAGTGTTTTCTACCAACATGCCTACTCCAGTGTGCACACTTCATTTCACATCGATGCAATCCATAGGTAGATTTTTAAACATGATTGATTATCAACATTCAACATTGAAAGCCTATGCCATGCTAACATGGTTTAGCCAACAACAACTAATAAGATGTAAAGCAAAAAAAATCCATAGTGGTATCACCCTAAACCTTACTTTCTTATGAGCTTTAAAATACACGAAAAAGGGTGTTTTTAAGAGTGTTTGGAGGATTAACATACATACTATACTTGAAAGTAGCTTTTTCCACAAGTAGGTGGATATGCCCAGCCTAGTTTTAAGGGGCTTGGAACAAGTCTTAGCTTGTGTAGAAAAAGGCTTTGCAAAAAGAGATCTAAAGAGTGCCATATAGTTCATAATGTCCACATTTATTTTCTCACCTAGCTTTTTAATGTTGAAAATAAACATGCACAAGAAAAGGATACAACTTAATAGGCATAAAACAGATCATGCTTCATATAAAGTACTGGACCTTAAGAACTAGACACAACATGAATTTCAGCTTTTGTTTTTATCTCCCCTTTTCTTTTGTTCCATGGCATTCTTTTTCAGTTTTAATCTCATCAAGGTAGAGTTTATTTTCAGTAGCTAATCATAAGCATGTATAATAATGGTGTTGGTGATCTTTCTAATGCATCAAAAAGTAAAATGACAAAACAGGCGCTCCAAGTTTCTACGATAGTTTTATGTTGCTCAAAGAATATAGTTTAGATGTTTGCAAATCGAGAGTTGAGTTGGTCCAATGGGGTGCCTTGGGCATCCCCGAGCTTATGGTTTTCACCATCCTTGGATTTCTCTTGGTGTGGTGTTCCTCTATTCCCTGTCAAAAACTTCAACACAAAACTTTTTCTCCCATCTCTTTTCTGAGAGGTGACATTAGTGGCACAAGAATATAAAAGTTGTTGCATATATATCAAAGAAAAAATTCTTTGTAAATGCAACAGCAAACATATAATGTTCCTACATATCCCTGGCATATAATATGCCTCATACAAATCATCTTAGGACACTCGGGAATGGTTAAAACAAAACATGGCAGAATCTGTCCAGATTTTCAGCAACAACAAAACGATATTTTTAGTCCACTTAGACATGCAGGAATTTTAGTAAATGTTTGTGAATATATAGGATGAAAAGTTGTAAATGCTATATGAATCTGAGCGCAATCAGAGTTACAGAAAAATTAGAAAATTCATGCACTAAAAACTGTTCTGCAGAAATTTGCTACTCCATGTGGTTGGTAACTTTTAAAACATACAAAATGGGTTCCACTTGGTACTTTATTTAAAACTACAGAAATTAAAACAAAACAAAACTCTCTTGCTACTGCAAGAGTTCAAAGAAATCCAAAAGAAAAATAACAGGGTTGCCTCCTGCAAAGCGCTTTCTTTATAGCCATATAGCTAGGCTTTACTTACTTGGTTTAGGTGATGTGGAACTCATGGGATAACTTGTGCTTCTTAGCTACCTCCTTCTTTCTTGGAAAGTGTTCCATGCACTTCTTTTAAGGAAATTGAAACTTCATATTTCCTTCTTTTGCATCAATGACTGCACATGTGGTTCTCAAGAATGGTCTACCAAGTATTATAGGACTTGAGGTATTGCTCCCCATATCCATGACAATAAAATCAATAGGCACAAATGTCATATGTAATTCAACCATAATATATTAAACTTTTCCTAGAGCATGTTTAGTTGAATCATCAGCAAGTAAAAGATCTATTGAGCATTTTTACATAGGTTTCAATTCAAGTAAGTCCTATAGATCTTTAGATAAATCTGAGACACTAGATCCTAAATATAGAATAGCATGATGTGTCTCTTTTCCAATAGTGATTAATACCTTGGGGATCCATACATCCCCAAGCTTAGGTGGTATCATATCTTCTGTATTGTATCTTTCAATCTTTTCTTTTATAATATAATTTGCTAGGTAGGAACCGAATCTTGCTTGATGACCATTAAAGGATGGATCATTAGAATTTTTTTGCAATAAATGAATGAGTTCATGCAAGCTACATTTATCAATATCAAGTAGAGGTTATTTTATTTCACTTAGCATTTTGACTTCTTCTACTTGTTTATCATTTGTTTGTTCTTTATCATTTTCAATCACAGTAATTTCTTCCCTTTTTCATTTTAATGACTCTAAATTTTTGTCCACAAAGGTCATGCTGGAATCTTTTAGATTTCCACTTCCACTTTATTTTCACCACGAGTTCTCCTAAGGGAAAAATTGGGGTTGAGTTCACTTAACACTACAAGAAAAGTTTCCTTCAGCAACGAATTGGCCCAACGGTCGTCGTAGAAGGCGCGTCTTCCGCGACGAAATTCTCGGCTCGGCCATGGCCGATGGAAAACTTCCGGTTTTGTGGCCCTCTACTATGATGGATCTGCTAAAAACATGGAGGAAGCTCGGCTAGCGTGTGGTAGAAGCAAGATTTTTGTTTCCTCACGCGATGTTGACTCGCCAAAATCTTTTAAGGCGTGTGGGTCCCAGACATCATTGTCTCTAGCAGACCATACTTTTCGGTCGCGCCTCCCTGATTTGAACTCGATAACGTTGCTTGAGGCGCCTGCCATTAAGTCAGGCTGCTAGGTCCCACATGTCAGCCTCTCATTAGAAGGATCATGTGTATAATGGAATTTTTTCCTTCACTCGCGCTACCCTGTTCTGAAGTTGATAGCGTTGCTCCATGCATCTACCGTTTAATCAACCTCCTGGGACCCACCTTTCATCCTCTCATTAGAAGAAACGCGTGTATGATGGAATTTTTTCCTTCGCTGGCGCTACCCTGTTCTGAATTGATAGCGCTGCTCGACGCATCTACAGTTTAACCAACCTCCTGAGCCCCACATGTCATCCTCTCATTAGAAGAAACGTGTGTATGATGGATTTTTTCCTTCGCTCGCGCTACCCTGTTCCGAAGTTGATAGCGCTGTTCGATGCATCTAACGTTTAATCACGATGCTGGGCCCCACATGTCATCCTCTCATTAGAAGAAACATGTGTATGATAGAATTTTTACCCTCTGTCACGCCTTCGTGTTCCGAACTTGATAGCATTGCTCGCTGCTTCAGCCATTTATACATGCTGGTGGGCCCGCCATGTCAGCCTCCTCTGTGCAGGAAACGTGTGCATGCTAGACTTTTTTCTTCTCTCACGCCTCCCCGTTTGGAACTTGGCAACATTGCTCGATACAGCACCCGTATAATGTCTCCCTTCTGGATCCACATGTCAGCCGCCTATGTAGAGGAAACATGTGTATGTTGGACAATTTTTTTGGTCACGTCCGCCGGTTTGACCTTGAACATTGTTCCATGCGGCAGGCGTGTATGGTCTTGCTGCTGGGGCCCATGTGTCAGCCTCTCTCGACAAGAAACGTGTCGATCTTGGTCTTCTTTTTTCCGGCCGAGACTGTTGTACAAGTACTTTTTAAACGCACTCGTTAAACTTGATCTCTTGTATGGTAAGGTTGATGCGCGCTAGCTGCAGGCAGGTGGGTCGGCCATGTCAGCCTCTCAGTACAAAAATATTACTACAGATAAACTGCATGCCTTGCTACTACACAAGAAAATTGTTATCCTTTTATAAAATTTAAAAAATGTATACTAACATCGTATATACCTTATTTATTTTTCTTCTTAAAAAAGCTTGTCCATCTGCTACGCGTGATTGCTAGCAGCTCAACTAAAAAATATTAAGTATAATTAATGTAATAGGTAGTACTTAAAAACATGGATATGCGGAGTTTTTTAGGAGTGGGTGGATGGTGCCCAAAAAAGGCCGAATTGAAGAAAAATGGGCCAAGCAGGGATTGATGGGCTATTTTTCATGGGCTCTCGCCCAATCTAACTAGACTATTTACACGGCCGAATGACCCAAAAAATGGCCGAGTTAGAAGGTCTTGGGCTATAATGAGGCCGGATGGGCTAATTTCTTGGGCTCGATAGTTAAAATCCTAAGCTACGTGCTGGGGCTCAGCCGGATTCGAAACAAAGCCGTCAACAAGGGAAAAAAGGTATAAAATATGAGCGCCTAGATCCCAGGTGCCTAAGAACTTGTTATGTTAAGGAGATGATGTCACCCTACTAATTGTCCTAATACTCAGTTGTAACCTAGTAGTTGCAACTTATTAAATTCCTAGTTACAAGCTGTTGCAACAAATGTGTAACCCTCACGTTGCACCAATCGCGAGGTAAATCCAATAGCAAGAGAGGTGACTCTTGGGAACTGGCAAATCCGATAAAATTTTCACACATATTTCTATGAAAATTGTGGATAAACACCCCGAGCCCACCAAAACTTTCCGCCGAGACCCCAAACTTTCCTAAGCCCGCCCTCAATCGAGCGACCAGCCCCTGTCTCTTCAAATTTTGCGCCGTTCTTATGGGAGATGCACCGGATTAGAACCAGGCCGCAAACTTGTCCATGCCTTAAAAAAACTTGTCGACGCCTTTCTATCAACAGTGCTGGCCTACCACCATTGGCCGCGCCATTCTTCACGAGATGCACTGGCCGGCGGTCAGCTGGGCGATCCCCACGCTTCGCCTGCTAGATTCAGGCACTGGACATTCTTCTTGGTTTTGGTTTGTTCTCCACCTCTCCTAAAAATAGTTAAAGCTTGTGACCATCTAGATTTACAAGGTGCTTGCAGATTTGGGTATGTACGTTCTTTAGGTAAATCTATAGTAAAGCTCTGGGCAGAAGAGTTCGAAAACATCTTAAAAAGGACTTGGCAGAGATCCTGTGCAAGCTTTTGACCTGATATATTCCCCATCCTTCTTTGATACAATGAAGCATTTGGCTGTTGATGTACCTGACGAGGAAGTAGTTAGAGGTACAGTACAGTATAGATGGATGTACCCTATAGAACGTCGACTTCGCCTTTCCAAGGGACGGGAAGATATCCGTAAACAGTTTGATAAGTGAGTGTTATGCAAAGATGTCTTCACATATAATACTGTAGAAAATTTAGATATATTCAGATGTCTGACTTGGCTATGTTTTGTAGGTTCTTCATAGAAATAAAAGTACCAACAAATTTTGTTCCACCAATAAAAAGACAGGATGGACTAAGATCTAAGGATCATGTAAGATGCTCAAATTGCAATGTGAATTGTCTATGAATTGTCCAGATGGGGTAACCTCTTGTCTATTTTGTAATGCTAGATTTCGGAGCTTGAATTTCTGGCCCTTATCTGTGGTCCTGATAGGAGTATAACAAAAGCTTCAGCTTGCATTTCCAATGGTGTCTGCCATAGCGCTGATGTATCTTCTGTGGAGACTGACACAACTGGAGGTTGTCCTGATGAACCTGCACTGGATTGTGTTTAGATTTGAAATCCTGCACTTGACATTATCGTCCCAAGGAAAAGAAGGTTGTGGATCTGGTAATAACGCCTTCTGTAGAACAAGATGCTGGAGGTGATGATTTATGAATTGCATGTCCCTCTCTATCAATGAAAATGGCATATCGTTTGCCTTGTTTCAAAAATAAATAAATATTTGCATGTCTCCTTGTGTTATTCGATGCAAAGAAGATACTGTTTTCTGTTCAAGTCATGTGAACAAATATGTTTGTATGTAGAGACATAAATGAGGATTGGGTCACAAAATCAGCATAAAATTGCCAGATCAACAACACAAGCATAATGGCATTGCAAGAAAAGGAGCAGAACCATCATTTAACCGTGCTTGTGAAAAGGAGATGAGCTAGGAACCACGCCCGCAAGTGGCAGATGCCAATTCTCGTGCATCTCAGCTAGCATTGGTTTATCATCGATAATACTCAAGCATCCGAATATTATGATTACATACTAGGAGTAGTTCCAGTTCCACACTATAGTTCAATAGGCAAAAGTGTAAGAAATGCATAAGGTAGCGCCATAATACAGGTTCCAGAGAAAAGCATACAAATCATAAGAAAGAAAGCTCTGCATCACAGTTCACCACCTTCAGGTGCAATAGTTTCTATAGATTGTAAATCCAAATCACCGCCTCCTTCAGGTGGCACGATAATTTCGAGAGCGGGATCAGCAACACCAACAGAAGTGTCAGCACCGGTAGCATGAGTCTCCACAATAGGCGAACTATCGAGCACCACAATGTCCTCTGAGGGCTCTTCACTGCCAGCTCCAGCCGCACAAGTCTCCGCGGATGGTAAAACTAATCCACCACCTCCATCATCTGGCACGACGATGGCTGGTGTAGTCTCATCAGTACCAGCTGCAACTGCATCAGTCTCCACAGAAGGTAAACAAGGAGGCGTCTTAGGTGTAGCGATCTGACATCGATTTTCTACTCTATCATCAGGAAACTGAGAGTCTTCTTCAACTTTTTGCTTCAGCGGTTACAAGATAAACAGAGATTACATCGAAAGCATCTACGCGCAACGACAAGAACATATGCCATTCTATTGATTTACCTTGTCATCTGGGATAGCAGAAGTCATAGGATTGGAACCTATTTCATCGAGAATCCTCTTTTTCGCTCCTTCCTCTATCTCCTTCTGCAGCAAGTTGTAATATTGATTACATGATGTTGATTGACAAATATATGCAAATGTTCAAAAGTTTGCGCTGTTAAACTACCAACTTCGAACGGATCCCCACTGTTCTTAGTTATGGGATCTAGCCCAAAAAACAAGCTTCTATGGAATCCTAGTCTACAAAAAAAGGATGCATACCCGGGATAAGAACTACTCTACACATGACAATGCTGCGCAATCGACAATAAAAATTTAACCGCATCATCAACTCTATCATGTAAGTTCAGAGTGAATCTAGATACACTCGTTTCAGATAAGCTAAAACATCTTATATTATGAAACAAAGGGAATAGGTACGAGTGTTCTAGTATTTCACAAACCGCCATTACTGCCGCAGGACAAAGATGACAGATGCTCCACCGCCCTACAGAAGGTTGCCGCGCCGATCTCGCCACCACCGGTAGAGGACGGAGCCGAGGAGCTGGTCGGCAACAATATGGAGCGAGAGGCGAGGGGAGATAGTGGATGGGAAGAAGGGACTGAGTAAAAGAGGCTGTGTGTGCGTGGGGGGAGGCCGGTGAGGGAGTTAAATCCAGCTTGTTTTGGAAGGAACGCGCTGCCCTTTGCATAGGCGTGTGCAAAACTCCCTCCCTCTCTCTTCTGCGGCAGCTACTGACAGTAGTACTCTAGCTAGCTTCATCGAGTTCTTTGGTACTCCTACTAGTAGACCTTTACTACTTTTTTACTACTACTAGGGTAGACAAGGAGTACTTGTTTAGAAGAAGAAAAAACTAGACTAGCACACCGTCGTACAGTATTGCCTTGTCAAATCATTGGTGATGCCATGATGAGCGACATGTTTTTCCTGGTAAACCTGGAAACATCATGTTCCTTCCACCGTGTGCATTTTCTGAGCGAAGTACTTACCAACACGTCCAACTTAGGCTTACAGGACCCAAACTACAGTGAAAAAGAAACAAAACTATGGACCTGCAAGGAGTAATACTAACAATACTACTATTATACAACATTCTGGAAGAAATTATGTACGGAATAGTAGTACTCCCTCCGATCCAAATTAATTGACTCGAATTTGTCTAGATTCAAATGTATCTAGACATGTTTTAGTGCTAGATACATCCGAATCTAGAGAAATCCAAGTCAATTAATTTGGATAGGAGGGAGTAGTAGAGTACAACTGTACTCCTAATAAGGTTCTTTTACAAGCTTGGTGAAATATACATACTAGAGAAACTACCAAGTGTACAAAAGGGTTTTTTGGTCATACAGAGTATTTTACAAGCCAGACCAGGTGCCAAACTAAATGCTGAGTACCCGTACAACAGCTAAAAACCAGCCAAAAGAAAGAGTTCAGCAGAAGGCCGAGACCAAATGAGTTATCCTTGAATAGGCTCATTCCACTCCAAGGCGTTTGAGAAGCTTGGGATGAACCAAAATGGAGTCTCCGACCATGTCTAGTGAGTGTTGGTGTGGAAAACAACAGCTGCGTCACCATTCAGACTGAAGAAGAAATTTCCAGGACTCGGCCTGTACTCGTAGCCAATTTCTTGGTGTGATGTGTAAACACAGTTCCTTCTCGTCAAATGTCCTAGCAGATCATTTGCATCGCCTACTATAATGATAATCGGATAGTTCATGCCAAGGAAAAGAAAATATGATCCGAGGTCAGTAACTCTTTTCCATCGGTTAGCTGCAGTTAACTGGCTTGTTTCCATCGAGAACACCATGCACTCAAACCCAGAAGGATAGGTGCGAACGGTGCGACCATAGTGAACAAAACTAGTATCATCAGCAATTGCATTCCCTGAGACACCATACGTATAGACCAGAAGAAGTCCTGAACCACCGGTAGATTGTAACATCCCAAAACTTTAATCCAAGCTTATCAAAATCCAGATCATCAAAATTAGGGTTAACAAAAACTTTTCCATTTCAAAATATGAAAGCATTCATGCGTATGTGCATTTAAATTAGGAGTTGATTTGAATTGCCATGGTTCTGTCATTCATTACTTGTAAAATGATTCTTAGGTGAAATAAACATCATCTAAATCATTCTCAAACTTTTCCCAAAGAAAAACAACTCAAAATGAATAAATGAAGTGAATGGTCATTTTGGCCAAATTAACTATCATGCCTACTTTGGCTATTCCTAGTACTCAAAACCTAACAGAAACAAATGTGGATCTTTACACCCCTTGCTAGTACACATAATGAGGTACCAAGGCCCACTTTGTGATCTGCTAAAAACATTTAAATACTAATTTTAAATGACAATTTAAAATTGAATCTATTTCATATGGGAAGATCCCACTATTTCAAAAACCACTCAAACCAGCTCAATTTTCAAAACCCAAGCAACCACAGAGTCTCAAGCTTAGTACTAGCACAAAATCTTTTCAAAATTCAAAAGTAAAGTTCATGCGGCCATTTCATCAAACACCTTGTCGACAGATTTCAAACAAAACCAAATTCACTATTTTGAATAGTGTTCTGGCCAAACTTGTCTCCCATTTGACCCCCATTTGCTCCCATTGTCTCCTAATGATCTAACCATGCAATTACACCCCACTCCCTACCCCCTAGTGGCCTTGTCATGCCATGCCGAGCCCCACCTCGCCGACCAACTTGGGCACCGCCGCAACAGACCACCTCCCCCTCTCTCGCCATGTCTAGCAGCTAGACAGCACCTCACCGCCGCCCACTGTCCCCTCCCTGACCCAGGCCAAGCCATGGACCACCGAGAAACCCCCACGCCCAGTACAGCTGCACCATGCCGAGCACGCGCCAGAGCGCCGCGCCCGACAGGCGTGCACAAGCCGCTGCTCGACCGCAGCCCATGCCCACCGCAGCCCGCGCCCACCGCGTCGCCACGACCCAGGGAGCACGCCAGACACCCCCATTCGCCGTCCAACACCTCACATCCACCGCTCGCCGTCGAAGCCGCCGTCTCTGCCACGCAGAGCGCCAGCTCCGCCCGACCGCATACCACCGCCCCTAAGCCCGCATTAAAGTCCTAGAGCACCGCCAGGAGACCGCGTGTCGATCGCCGCCCGCAGCCATGCCGCTAGCAGCCCGTGGCCATGTCGCCACCGTCGCCTGGCCATGCCGCGCTGTCCCGCCGCTGAGCCTATAAAAGGAGGGCACCCCCAGCCATTTGCAGCACACCACTCAACTCCCCTCACCTCACTGATCATCCCACACCTCTAGCCGGAGCACGGGGAGCAACCGTTCGCCGGAATTGCGCCGGAGCAGGCTGCCTCTAGAGAAGAAGGGCGCAGCTGATTGTAACCACCCCAGAGTCGCCTCGGCCGTCCCTGAGCTCGCTGTCGACCACCAGTCCATTTGCCCGCCTCGCCGTCATTGCTGGAGCCCTGGTACGCCTCCTATGCACCCCCACCGAGCCGCTAGGGTTAGAGCTCGCCGGCTACACGTCCGTCGTTGACGACGATCCCCAGCCGTTGATCCCCACTCTAATCCAACGCTCCATATTGCCCCGTACCATTTCGCGCGTTATGAGCCGCTAACCGGTGGACCCCCTGTCAGCTGAGCCCCTCGCTGCGGAGTGACACAGGGCCGACCCGTTAGCGTTTCCCCCGCGACCCAGTTAGTTTGAATTAGGAATTTTCTTTTTAGTTTAAACTTAGTTCTGTCCCCTAGTTTGGAAATCAATTCAGAGAGATTTACAAATCCAAATGAAGTGATTCCAATTTTGTTGGAAAGCTACTAAAAAAATCTATTCAAGCTCGTTGGATTTAATTTATTTAGAGTTATAGATTTCTCCTAGTAAAAATAATAAAACAGAAGCATTTGCACCTTGCAACATTTTTATAAAATCAACCAAGATAGATTTTGAGTTGATTCCAACTCTCAAAAATCACATTTTACCATATCTATCTGAATATGTAATAATATTAAGGTTTACATGCAGTGACTTTGGACTAGTACCAAAATAATGCTATATAGGCATTTCTAGTCACTTTAAATCATTAAATAATAAACTTAAACCAAAGTAATTATGATCCAACCCTTAAATTACATTCCCACATGTTAGAATATGTGGTGATGACATGTGTCCACATGATCCCATATTTTAAGTGGTGAATATTAAATATTAGTTAATTTTTCAATGAGTAGAAATTACTTTTCTAAATTAAAAAGAATGAAACTAGTGAATTAAACTTGTGATGCTTGTGATGATAATAGATCATCAAATGTGTGTCTTAGAATGCTAATTAGACTAGTTAAGTATTGTTTGGCGATTGTGTACTCCGTATGTATTTATAGACGATAGTACCGACCAAGTCTACGAGGAGGAGGAGTTCTACCAAGAAGAAGAAGGAGAAAACTTCAACCACTGCACCAACCAAGGCAAGCTATTGTTAGCAAGTTAGAATTAGGCTAGATAACTCTATCAAAGATGCTATAGGCATGCTTGAGTCATATCACTTTGACTATTAGTTACCCCAAGTTTTATTTTGAAGCTTTACTTCCTTTACTTTACCAAAGTTCTTTACTTGTTTTGAAGGTAGCATAAAGAGTATAAAACTTTACCTATTTAGAACCCTTTAGATGTCATTCTATGGCATGAGATTGATCCCATCATTTCCACCTTAGTGAACACTCTTAACTTAGTAGTTTAGGGTAGATAAAAACTTGAGTCACTTTAGATGGGAACAATTGGTGAAAATGAATTATGAAAACCTTGGAATGATGAGTCATTCTATTAAGATGTTTTGACATGTGTTAAGAAACACTAATGGTTTGCGATGATGAAAATTATGAGGCATGAGCCTTAACCCTTTGATAAAACTGATGGTTGGATTCGGATGCGATACCATTCCAAATTTACCGTATAACCACACTACCTGAATTGGGTAAGGCTTAGCCGGAAGTTTATATGCATTAGTATTAGTTCCCTCGCGTGAGAGGTTTGAGCTGAGGCTACCTCTCAATGTTGTACACCTACGTAGTGCCCAATATGACTGATGGTCATGGTTGGGAGGCCATGCTCATAGGAGAGGTGCTTATACTAAGGTGTGTAAAGGGAGGGTTATGTTTGATTATCTGCATACCAAGTATGATGATTCAGGGCTATCCCTGACAGATGTATCGAATCTTGTGGTGAATGTGTACCACCTCTTCAGAGTGTCAAACTATTCGAATAGCCGCGTCCGCGGTTATGGATAGTTGGAGTGGCCATACTGTTTTGTTGTCAGATGTTTACAAAATGACTTATGAAATGAATGATGAATCTTGAGTTGACCACAACAGGGTTGTGTTTATGACAATAGCTTCCCAACTTAAGTGATTCTAGAACTTTATTTTATATTTCTTTGCTTCAGAACTCAGCTTAGGCTTCAAACTTAACTTTATAGTTAAACATAGAGTTAGCACTTTAACTTAGAATTAGACTACTTGTTAGTGGTAGTTTGCGAGTACTTAAAGAGTACTCATGGCTTTTGTCCCTGGCTATTCTCATGGCCAGACTATGAAGGAGACTATCAAGATGAGGGCCAGCAGGACGGCTATGATAACTAGGACTATCTGCCTTCGTCAGCATTGCCTATGCCCCTGAAGAAGGACCCCACCGCTACGCTTATATTTTATTTCCGCTGCTTGTTGTATTAAGACTGGATCATGAGATCCTTATTTGTGTAAGACCTTATGTATGGTTTGTAATGGATGGTGTACTGTGATATCCAATCCGTTATATCTCACAAAAATGGTAATCCTGGGATTGCGAGGTATGGCATAACGGACATCTGAGATTAAAAATCTGGGTGTTGACATAGATCTTGCTAACCACCACCTACCAGGATCATTCTCCTCATCGTCCTCAACAAACCCATGTGTCAGGTACAGCACATCGCGTGGCAATAGGATAAGGATAGGACCTTCAAAGGGAAAGGAAATGTAACATGGAAATACTGTTGACATTGATCTAATATTGTAGAAGTTGATATACATTACTATTTTGAAAAATCTTGACTATACTTAAGATGTTTGATTGCATAAAAAATGCCAACCTAGGGAGATGCTATGGAAATTCTAATTCTTTTCAAAATGGGGATATGGTATGGAAATTCTCCTAGAGACACGGTTTGATTCATGGGATCAAATGAAATAGGAAATAATCCTATAGGATCTTGAATGTAAAGTTCATAGGGAAAAAAGCAAGGTTGGATCCTACACGATTTTGGTGTCTTATATACCAAAGGAAAACCAACAAGGATTATTTCTAGGAGGTTTAATATCTTATCTTATAATAATATTACTACTATGTAGTGTATGAATAACTTTGAATCTTCACTGTTGGATTAGGACTTGCGAATCCCAACATTGCCAGCAGTTGGATCTTGTTTTCCATTCTAGCATCTACTTGAAGATTCTATTGATAGTCTTTAGCACAATGAACGCTATGCACAATCCTCAAAACACACGTCTCCATCATTCTAGAATCTTGTCCTTCATTTCTCAAGACCATGTTAACAAAATTTACAAGTACTAGTACCTAATAAACATCGAATTCTACATGATAGAAAATACAAGAACTAAATATGTGCCCATACTTTATAGATGTCGATCAAATTTCTAATTTTTTGAGCTTTACCTAGTATTATAATTCTATATAGTTATGATATGTCATATGTCTAGTATCTGAGTCTCACGTAAACACTACTAGTAGATACCATATTTTCCATGGATGTACTAGTACTAGGAGACAAGGCAATACTATCAGCAGAACTCAATCCTATGAATCAAATTACTTATATGTAAGAAAACATAGTAAGGATTGCATTCCTCTAAAATTCCTAGGGAATTCGTACAAATCAAAGAGGCTAAAATTCCTATGAAATTCCTACTAACCAAAGAAACTTCATAAAAAATAACTTACATTGATTCAGGAATAATATCTGGGTCTCACATAAGTACTTACTACTACTAGTAGATACCATAGTTTCCATGGGATGTACTAGGAGACGAAGCAATACTATCATCATAACTCAATCATATGAAACAAACTACTTATATGTAAGAAAACCTCCTAAAGATTGCATTCCTCTGAAATTCCTAGGGAATTCTTTCGAATCAAAGAAACTAAAATTTTAATGGAATTCCTACTAACCAATGAAAGTTCAGAAAAATAGCTTGCATCGATTCAGGAACAAAGCTAATAAAATACGTAGGGAGGAGAATTTACCAAGTTCTAGAGACTTCCATGCATAAATGATACGTTGCTAACGTATCCATAATTTTTGATGTTCCATGGTTGGTTTTTATCTACTTTCTTATGTTTTGTTCCAACTTTGGAGTACTTTTCATATACTTTCTTGGACTAACCTATTAACAAATGCCACAGTGCCAGCTGCCTGTTTTCTGCTGTTTTTGGTTCCAGGAAATCAGAAAATGAATATTCTCGGAATTGGACGGAACAAAAGCCAAAGTCAGTTTTTCACCGAGGGGGACACGGAGCCAGAATACGAGATGGAGAGGGGCCAGGGGGCCGCTACACCACCTGGCAGCACGGCCAAGCCTGGCCCATGCCGGGGGTGGTCTGACCGCCCCATGCACCCCCTCGGCCTCCCTTTTGCTTATAAGATGCCTCCGATACAGAAACCCTAAGTACCCGATCAAAAATTCCACGAAAGAGTCTGTAGCCGCCGTCGTCTCTATCCGTAGATCAGGAGGGATCTGAAGCTCTTCCCGGCACCCTACCGAAGAGGGGAATTCACCCTGGAGGCCTTCTTCATCATCATGCAAGCCTCCGGTGTGATGCGTGAGTAGTTCATCCTTGGACTACGGGTCCATGTAGTAGCTAGATGGTTGGTTCTTATCCTTTGTACTATAATGTTTAGATCTTGTGAGCTCCATTCATGATCAAGATCATCTATTTGTAATCCTACATGTTGTATTTGCGGTGATCCGATGGAAATTGAGATGCTATTTCAGATTGATTATTGATTCTATCATGTCTTTGTTATGTGTGATCTTGCATGCTATCCGTTGTTAGTAGCTATCTTGGCCAAGTAGATGCTAGCAACTCCAAGAGTTATTATTTATGCTCGATAGTGGGTTCATGCCTCTAATAATCTGGGGAAGTTATAGAAATCTCTAAGGTACTAGATGTGTTGTTGCTACTAGGGAGAAAACATCAATCCTTTGTTCATAGAACAATCGTATTGTTTACTTTACACGCAATGCGTAATGCAATTATCTATTGCTTGCAACTTAATATTGGAGGGGGTTCAGGTGATAACCTGAAGGTGGATTATTAGTCATAGATGCAGTTGGATTACGGTCTATGTATAATGTTGTAATGCCCAATCAAATCTCAAAGGAGTCAAGATGATTAGTATATGCATGTATGCTTTCTCGATGTTTATCAATTGCCTCGCTGTAGTTTGTTCACCCATCATGTTATCTATCTTAAGGAGAACCACCACTAGTGAACTATGGACCCCGATCCTTTCTTCTATCATCAATCTACAACTGTTTACTCTTTTTTGTTTACTTTCTGCAAGCTTTTACTTTCTTCCACTCGATATGTTTAATCCTTTGTTTTCAGCAAAACCGGTGAGATTGACAACCTCACTATAAGTTGGGGGAAAAGTTCTGTGGTTGTGTTGTGCAGGTTTCCACGTCGCTGCTGGCACCGGTAGTGCGCCCTGCCAAAGTCCAGCTAGCAACACCTTGGAGGTGTTTCCTTGCTCCTACTGGTTCGATAACCTTGGTTTCATAACTAAGGGAAAACTTGCTGCTGTGCTCATCATATATATTTTGGCCATCAATAAACACAACCGTACTCGGTCACGGCGAACACACGATCGTGTTGGATAATACCATCTCAGTATCTGAAGTAGCCCTAGGACTCGTTCACACAAACTAACCATCCATGACTATCATTCCCGTTGATGATAGTAATCTTAAATTCTAAAATGGCGACTAGAGAGAAATCTTTGTATCCCCAGCAGCTGTCGGAACTTGGCAAATGACTATCTTCTGCAGTTTAGTACATCGACCTTCATCAGCATCATCCTGAAATGTAAGTGCAGAACCTTCGGTCGGTTCAAACCCCGGCACTTGCGGAATAACAATCTTGCGACGAGTGTACACGTTGACAAGGTCCCACATGAAATCGGGCCCAACTGTGATGATCCAATCTCCATTGCCACCTGCTCGCTGCTCATCAAAACCATTTGGCATCACAGCATCGGAGGAGAACCTGTCCAGCGGCGTCAGCTTGCACGGGCTACCCGCCACTTTAAAGCAGTCTTTGGATTCCCACGGTCTCACCGTCGGGTGAGAATGAAGAACACATGGGAGGCCAAACGGATGAGAAGAAGGCGTAGTTCCGCTCTCTTTTTCTGATTGAAGAATATGTTTGGACGAACCAACGAGGCTCGCGGCGGTGGTGGCGTCGCAATGGTTGATGAGTACTTAAAGAGGGCCTTCGATGAATACCTTCTGAAACTACTTAGGATCTTTACAGACCTTGCTCGATCTCACCATGGAAGGAGGCTGCGGATGGTGTTTTGGGGGCTTTCTTTGGGGTGGGGTGGGGTGGGGGGAGGGAAGATCGTTGGCGTGAGCTGGTGGCTAGGGTGCGATGGAGAAGACAAAGGCTGATGGTGCGTTACTCTACTACTAGTAGTACTGCAGAAGGTGGGCGAGTGGGGGGTGGGGCTCCAATTGAGGCTAATTGCACAAACCTCCAACAATTAGAGCCGTAGTTGCGAAGAGCTCCAACTATTGAGCCCGGGTATGTAAGAAATAATGCTAAGAGGGATAATCGAGAATTTTGTGCTATGTGCAGCATTTGTACCCAAAATTAATTGTAGTACAGTAGTTTCTTGCAACTAGACTAACCTGATTATCTAGAGTTCCCTGCAATTTCGAATCCAATTGTTGGAGGTTGTGCAATTTCCACCCTCCTCGTGTTCCGAGGAAGCTCTATGACCCTATGTTCAAACAAAAAAAAATGATAAAAGACAAACAAAAAAAGAAAGAACATCTCTCAGGGCTCGTTTGATTTGCAGGATTCTCAAAACATAAGAAGATGAAACTACATGAATTTGGATCAAGTATGTGTTTGAATCACTGGGAAAGCAAAGGAATACTTTGAAGGAATCTCAATTCCCGTGTTTTTCCTATTCCTATATTTTTCCTATCCTGTGTTCTAAACGGGACATAATTCCTACATATTGGAATCCTATGAATCAAACAAAACAGCCTAGGATTATTTCCTAAGGGACAAGATCCTTTACAAAAACTTTGAAATTTCTTTGAATCAAAGAAGGAATAAAAAAAGGTTTCATCTCTCAGGAAAAAAAGGAACTCCACCTCTTAGAGAAAAAAGGAACTCCACCTCTTGGAGAAAAAAAAGGAACTCCACCTCTTGGACAATTCACTTTGACGAGAGTAGATACTACTAAAGTCTATGTCTAGTACTAGCCGTAGGGCCCAACCGTAGCACGTTATTTACAAGTAGTACTAATTAGTACAGTACATTATCAGTCTTTGCAGGTGCCTAGAAGGAAACAAAATAAAGCTCTTCAGTTAATAAATGGCCATGTCAATTTCCAAGATACACAATCTTTTGCTTGTTCATTTTGATCTAGGTGACAGCCGGAGGATAGAGGAGTACTAGCTGCTTCGTGTCTTGAGCCATCGAGCCGGAGTAGAAATTTGGATATCTAAAAACCTAAATTGTCCTGTCAAACCAATGCTCGTTGCATGCAGCTTGACTAAATAGACTTACTGCAATACTTTACCGCGCGTCCGAAAAACTAGGGAGTACAAGAAGTACTAGTACACTAATATTACACAGAGAGTTTTTTTGAACGGACACAGAGAGTTCCACATTCATCTTGTAGCCCCAAAAGCAGAAGTTGTGCCAATATAGTACTGTAGTAGTCATGTTCAGGTTGCCTTACAGGGAAAAAAATAGTACGATGAGCAACAAGATCTATATATTTTTGTACTCCTATTTGCGTATATTAGTAGTACTACTACGTAATTAGGAACGGTACGAGCGTGTGCTCCACTAGTGCGTCTCCGCACGTAGGGTAATCCAATACGGAGTAGATCGCCACCGCATGGTGATTAGTATGCATTTGTCCATGCTCTAGTCATGGGCATGTGCCGTAGCAGTAATTTTTTTGTGAAAAATAGATTACTCATAAATAATTACTCACTCCATCCTAAAATAGTAGTTACTGACTTGGCTTTGTCTATATACACATGTATTTCGACACATTTTAGTACTTAGATGCTCCCTCATTTCCAAATTAGAAAGCATACTAGGTTTTGTCGAAATCAATATTTATAAAGTTTGACCAACTATATATACAAACATACTAACTTACATAATGTCAAACGCATATAATATAAAAACATGGTTCATGATGATTCTAATAATATTGAGTTGATATCGTAGATGTCCATATTATTTTCTAGATATTTAGGCTAAATTCCAGGGCAGCCTATCCTGCACGCTGGACCCATGTCGATGCGTTGTCCACACGAGCGCAATTTCGACGGCAATCTTGGTTCAAGACTTAAATCAAGTCGAATTGAAAAGTTTGGACACAAAATTCCGTAATCACTAAGTTAGATGACTAAAATCGAAGCACCGTAAGAACGGTTAGTGTGTTTATCTCTGGTCCATGTCGTAGAAGTGAACAATTACATAAAAGTCGTACTAAACCCCTAAATATTCCATAATAACATTAGCAGCAAACTTAGTTTACATCCAAAATGCATCCTTCCTAGTACTAAAAGAGAACCTACATGTGACTACTACTAGTATACTGGAGTAGTAAAATAGTACTACTACCAGTACTATTTATCTCCTAATACACCATTACAATCTTGATCATCAGTCGTAGTTTAAGATCATTTTTTCCTGTCGATGCAAATCCAGAAAGATACATGGGTGGACTGTGCAACCTTCATCAGGAACCGCGGCGGCACCCCGAGGTACATCCTGAGCTTGTAGGACGGGAGGTTGGCCGGCGACGAGCTGCTCGTCAGCTTGATTACCGCATTAAGTCTCTCAACCATCAACAAGTCCGCCTACCCCGGTGGGCCAGGCACACACAGTTTCACCGTGTACCGCAACCACAAGCACCTGTCCTGCTTGATGCACACCAAGGACACGACGGCAGCCGGGCCGAGCGTGCTGATGGTCAGGCCGAACACGGCACCATCATCCCCGCAGAGGAAGCACGTGAATCCCCTCGTGCTTGTTGGTGGTGGAGTCAAGATGAGGCAAAAGAAGGCGTTACCATGACCCCATGGGCCTCCTTCATGTGGGGAAGGAGCCCTGCCGGCGAGGCAATGAAATCACAGGCGGAATCAATGCAGGAGCACAGGCCGTGTGAGCACGTGATCTTGTGCTCGTCATACTTGTTGAAGGCGACCAAGCTAAAGCAGCCGTTGTAGGGGAACTCAATCATCACCTCAGACTGGACGGTGTCCATACCAGCCGGCTCACGGTCGAATCCGCCGATGCGGTGCATGAACTTGTGGGAGTGGTTATAGAGGGAAGATCGGCTCGCCGACATAGTGCCCACCGGCTAGAAATCCGGGTTGGGTGGGTATACTGAAGAGTATACTGATTGAGTTTCGTACCATACTGGTACGATTGTATAGGAATACGCTAGGCATGGGCGCACCAGCGGTAGCTGCACTTGGCCACTTTTTTCTTATACAGCGTCCCACACGTTGTACATGCTTCGTCAAAACAAAAAGGCTGCAGAAAGTTGACAAGTGAGTAATAAAGCAGGTGTCACACTGTATTGTACCAGACAGTACAGTACATACAGAGGGAGAGACCGAGGCAAGAAGATCCAGGTGAGTGAGAGACAAGAAGATCTACTCCTGGAGAGAGACGAAAAGCCTGCGACCTCCTGCAGGGTGTATAGTGCTGCAGAGGAGAGACCGAGGACTGCATGCATGTCTTCGACACCAACCTATAATTAACTATTTTGGTCTTATCAAATTTAAATGGTAATAGTAGTAGTACTACATCTTACAATAAATCAGACAAACCAGTACTGTATTTATTAGTGGTACTTTTTTGAGAAATTATAATTAGTAGTAGTACTTAGATATGTGAAAAACCAATCCAAGTTACTACTCCAATAGAGAGTATGATCACTCTGTTTTATGGATTCTTGTTTACTATACATACTAGTAGTAAAAGTTAGAATGTAGATTGTTTCAAAACAAATTTTGGCTCTACAATATCTAGCATACGCGCAAACCTCAAAAGACACTTCATTGCTTAGTTTCAGGGATCTTGTGCTAAATACATGGACTTGGATGTACTTTTCATTTTTATGAGGTCCTTGATGTAACTTGTACTTCCACCGACCGCGTGTTAACTAATAAAGCACCTCTCTCCTACGAGACCTACCATAATTAAAAAAATAATTACACTACCCTGATTATCAGACAAAGTAGAACATGGTTTTTTATAATTCCAAAATTTTAAGAAATAGGATGTTTCAAGCTTCCCACCTAACTTTGCACACTTTAGTGACTTTTTGCCGATTTAACGAAATTAGGTCAAACATTTGCTACATAAGTAAGCGCAATTGATTGCTATTGAATTAAATAAATTTTTAGAGGTAGATGGGTGATGTAGTAAACAATGTCATCGGTATCAACTATCATGAAAGAATATTTAATTCTTAATTTTTTGAGTGATGACGAGATTGTTCTTTTATGTAAAGAAACTCCGAAGAATATGGATCTGAATACCAGAAGACAAGACTTCAGACATAAAGAGTGGACCAACATGTTGTGCTGACGATACCCATGTTTTATGAGCTTCCAAACTTCCAAGCTAACTCTGCCAACTTGAATGACTTTATGCCAATTATTTATCGAATTTAGTTCAAATTTGAACTACAAGTAAATTGTAGGTTGCTCTGAAAGTTTTTTGAAAACTCTTCTGGAGGTACCTATTCAGGGGACAATTAATATATCATAAACTACCGAGAGTTTTGACGACACGTTTAACTTCATGCTAAGATTTTGCATCTTGACAGTTTAACAAAATTAGGTCAAACTTGAGCTACAAGTAAGCATGAAAGATCGCTCTTGAATTAAATGTTTATCGATATTTGAATGAATTCCTAGCTAACTCTGCCCATTTGAATGACTTTATGTCGATTTATCAAAATTAGGTCAAATTTGAAACTACAAGTAAACTGTAGGTTGCTTTGAAAGTTCTACGAAAAAGCTTTTGGGGGGCACCCATCGAGGGGTCACAATCAATATGTCAGAAACCACCGAGAGTTTTGATGATAGTTTCAACTTTTTGCTAAGATTTTGCATCCTGACTATTTAACGAAATTAGGTCAACCTTGAGCTACAAGAAAGTAAGCGCGATAGATTTCTCTTGAATTAAATGTCTTTTCTAGGATAGATGGGTCCATCTTCTTGTAGTAAACAATGCTGTCAGTGTGAGTTTCCAACTATCAAGAAAGAACATTCTCAATTTTTTGAGTGATATCGAGATTATTCTCTCCTATAAAGGAAGTCCGAAGAATAAGGACCTAAATGCCACAAGCCAAGTTTTCACACGTGGACCAACATATTGTACTTATGATTTCCCATGTTTTATGAGTTCTGAAACTTCCTATAGCTTATCGCTTTGCCCACTTGAATGACTTTATATGTCGATTAATCAAAATTAGGTCAAATTTGAACTATATACTACAAGTTTTGTAGGTTGCTATGAAAGTTATATGAAAATCATTTGGAGGTACCCATCGGGGGTTCACAATTAATATATGAGAAACAACCGAGAGTTTTGACAACTGGTTTGACTTTATGCTAAGATTTTGCATCATGACACTATTTAACGAAATTGGGTCAAACTTGAGCTACAAAGTAAGCGCGATAGATTGCTCATGAAATATATGACTTTTCAGAAGTAGATGGGTGTATTTTCCTATAGTAAATAGTGTCATCGGTGTGATTTTCCAACTATCAGGAAAGAACATTCAATTCTCAATTTTTCGAGTGATGATGAGCGAGGTTGTTCTTTTCCGTAAAGAAATGTCCGAAGAATATTGGATCTGAATGCCAGAAGCCAAGTTTACCGACGTATATAGTGGACCAACATGTTGTACCAATGATTCCCATGGTTTATGAGTTTTCAAACTTCCTAGCTAACTCTGCCCATTTGGCTGAATGACTTTATGTCGATTTATAAAAATTAGGTCAAATTTGAAACTTCAAGTACATTATAGGTTGCTTTGCTAGTTTTACAAAAAAACTTTTGGAGGTACCCATCGACGGGTCACAATTAATATATCATAAAACACTGAGAGTTTTGACAATAGGATCAACTTCTTGCTAAGATTTTGCATCTTGACAATTTAACAAAATTAGGTCAAACCTGAACTACAAGTAATTAAGCATGATAGATTGCTCTTGAAATTAAATGGATTTTTCAGAGGTAGATCGGTGTATCTTGTTGTAGTAAACATTGTCATCAATGTGAGTTTCCAACTATCAGGAAAGAACATTCAATTCTACATTTTCCAAGTGAAGATGAGCAAGGTTGTTCTTTTTCGTAAGAAGTCTGGAGAATATTGTATGTGAATGCCACGCCAAGTTTACAAACATATATAGTGGACCAACATGTTGTACCAACGATTCCCATGTTTTATTTATGAGTTTTCAAACTTCCTAGCTAACTCTACCCATTTGACCGAATGACTATATGTCGATTTATCAAAATTAGGTCAAATTCGAAACTACAAATAAATTATAGGTTGCTTTGAAAGTTTTAAGAAAAACTTTTGGAGGTACCCATCGAGGGGTCATAATTAATATATCTGAAAACAACGAGAGTTTTGATGAGAGGTTCAACTTCTTGCTAAGATTTTGCATCCTGACAATTTAACGAAATTAGGTCAAACCTGATCTACAAGTAATTAAGCGCGATAGATTGCTCTTGAAATTAAATGTATTTTCAGAGGTAGATGGGTGTATCTTGTTGTAGTAAACAACAATGCCGTCTATGTGAGTTCCCAACTATCAGGAAATAACATTCAATTCTACATTTTCCAAGTGAGGACGAGCGAGGTTATTCGTTTTCATAAGAAGTCTAGAGAATATTGGATGTGAATGCCACGCCAAGTTTACAAACATATATAGTGGACCAATATGTTGTACCAACAATTCCCATGTTTTATTTATGAGTTTTCAAACTTCCTAGCTAACTTTTCCCATTTGACCGAATGACTATATGTCGATTTATCAAAGTTAGGTCAAATTTGAAACTACAAGTAAATTGTAGGTTGCTTTGAAAGTTTTAAGAAAAATCTTTTGGCGGTACCCATCGAGGGGTCACAATTAATATATCTAAAAACAACGAGAGTTTTGAAGATAGGTTCAATTCTTGCTAAGATTTTGCATCTTGACAATTTAATGAAATTAATTAGGTCAAACTTGAGCTACAAGTAAGCGCGATAGATATCTCTTGAATTAAATGTCATTTCAGAAGTAAATGGGTGCATTTTCTAGTACTAAGCAGTGCCGTGGGTGTGGGTGTCCAACTACCAGGAAAGAACATTGAATTCTACGTTTTCCGAGTGAAGACGAACGAGGTTAGTTGTTCTTTTCCGTAAAGAGAAGTCTAAAGAATATTGGATTTGGATGCAACAAGCCAAGTCGACAGACCTATATATATATATTCAGCACCTAGGGTGCAGGATAGTTATTTTGCACCCACATATTTTTGAGGATCGACAACATATTGAACTTGTGATTCCCATGTTTTATGGGTTTTGAAGCTTGTTGATGGCCCAAATATATCGAGCTCGTTGGGGAACCCCAAGAGGAAGGTATGATGAGCACAGCAGCAAGTTTTCCCTCAGTAAGAAACCAAGGTTATCAATCCAGTAGGAGCAAGGAAACACCCCAAAGGTGTAGCTAGCTGAACGTTGGCAGGGCGCACTACCGGTGCCAGCAGCAACGTGGAGACCTGCACAACACAACCATAGAACTTTGCCCCCAACTTGCGATGAGGTTGTCAATCTCAACGGTTTTGTTGAAAACAAAGGATTAAACGTATCGAATGGAAGGAAGTAATAGTTTGCAGAAAGTAAACACAAAGAAGTAAACAGTTTGTAGATTATATGTAAAAGAAAGGACCGGGGTCCATAGTTCACTAGAGGTGGCTCCCCTTAAGATAGATAACATGCTGGGTGAACAAATTACAGCGGGGAAATTAACAAACAACAAGAAAGCATACAAGCATATACTAATCATCTTGACTCCTTTGGAACTTGATTAGGCATTACAACATTATACATAGACCGCCATCTAACTGTATCTATGACTAATAATCCACCTTCAAGTTATCATCCGAACCCCCTCCAGTATTAAGTTGCAAGCAACAAATTATTGCTTTACGAATTGCATGTAAAGTAAACAATACGATTTTTCTATGAACAAAGGATTGTTGCCTAGTGGCAACATCACATCTAGTACCTTAGAGATTTCTATCACTTCCCTAGATTACCAGAGGCATGAACCCACTATTGAGCATAAATACTAACTCTTGGAGTTGCTAGCCTCTACTTGGCCAAGATAGCTACTAACAACGGTAAGCATGCAAGATCACAAATAACAAAGACATGATAGAATCAATAATCAATCTGAAATAGCATCTCAATATCCATCAGATCCCTGCAAACACAACATGCAGAATTACAAATAGATGATCTTGATCATGAACGGAGCTCACAAGATCTAAACATGAAAGCACAAAGGAGGAGAACCAGCCATCTAGCTACTACATGGACCCGTAGTCCAGAGATGAACTACTCACGCATCACACCGGAGGCTTGCATGATGATGAAGAAGGCCTCCAAGGTGAATTCCCCTCTCCGGCAGGGTGCCAGGAAGAGCTTCAGACCCCTCCCGATCTTGGGATGGAGATGACAACGGCTACAGATTCTTTCGTGGATTTTTGATCGGGTACTTAGGGTTTTGGTCCCGAGGGCAATATATAGGCGGAAGGAGAGGACGAGGGGGTGCTGGGGTCGGCCAGACCTCCCCCTGGCGTGGGCCAGGCCTGGCTGGGCGGCCAAATGGTGTGGCCGGCCCCCAGCCCTTCTCCGTCTCGTATTCTGTCTTCAGATGTCTTCCGGAAAAATAGGCACTTTGGCTTTTGTCCCGTCCAATTCCGAGAATATTCATTTTCCGACTTTCCTGGAACCAAAAACAGCAGAAAACAGGCAGCTAGCACCGTGGCTCTTATTAATAGGCTAGTCCAAGAAATCATATGAAAAGTACTCCAAAGTGTGGACAAAACACAAGAAAGTATATAAAACCAAGCATGGAACATCAAAAATTATAGATACATTTGCAATGTATCAACATCCCCAAGCTTAACTCCTGCTCGTCCTCGAGTAGGTAAGTGATAAAAAGAAAGAATAATTTTTGAGGTGACATGCACCATCAAAGACTTGATCAAAGTATTTGTAAAACATTCAAAGATGGGATCATAGTACTTCAATCATAACATGAAACACAAAGTTCTAGCAATAAGACAAAGAAACTATGATGCAACATGAAAAGGCAGAAACAAAAGATTCATGAATAACAATGCTTTGCAAGACGTTTGTTTGTTTCACATAAAGAAAACATAGCATAATAGTATTCAGCTTGTTCCTCATAGAGTAGCAAATATAAATGCATAGGACACCTTCAAAGTTCATAAGAGTGACTAGATACAAATAGTTTAGAACAAGCAATATCAAGTTATGCATCAACCAAATAGTCTTGGGACAATGCACATAGAACTAAGAATGGCCACTATGCTCTCAAAGTAGGTGCATAAAGGTAGAAGGTGGAGACTCAATATAATAGTGGAAGAAAGGCCTTCATAGAAGGAAGTAGAGATACAAGTTTCATAAAGAGCTTCCAAAAATTATGATACTCATAGCTTTCAGCTCTCGTTGCCCCTATCATAAGCATCTTAAAGTGATTAAGGTTAAAGTGAACAAACTATGGTTGTCGTCGGATTGAGGACAAGTACACCATGAGGGGGTCATCGAGGCGTGCGGAAGAGAGGGGTGTGAGACGTACGGTGTTCCGGGACAGTGAGCACACAAGTTTACCCAGGTTCGAATCCGCCGGCTTTGGACGGATCCTACTCCTGCTAGCAATCCAGTAATACGGCAGAGCCGGAATATGGGTTACAAGGGTATCGCCTATGCGAGTTGAGATTGTAGACTATTGTGTTGTGCCCTAAAGGCTCTCCCTAGGCTGGCTTATATAGATATCCGGCCTAGGGTTTACAGGAGAGATCAATCCGGCTATGACTAAGAGTTGGTTATAGAGTACATCTTGAACTACAAGTAACATTATGGGCCTAAGTCGGTAAGTCTTCTGGGCCTTCCCGTAGCCGGATTGGACTCCGTCTTCTCTCCCTGACTGGGCCGCCCGTGAAGCAAAGCTCTAACCCGAAGTGGGCCACCCTGGTTAGTGAGGAACTGTGAGGATACCCGGAAAGTATATCCCCAACAGCAGCCCCCGGAGGCCTCCAAGATCCAAAGTCAGATTTTATCATCATCTAGCTTGATCTTCGGCTTGCAGAATCTTGAAGGGTTCCTGAAACTTCACAACAAAAAATATGATCCGGGTCTTAAAAATAAGTCGGACCTATCAACTAGTTACTCGGATTTTCCAGCTCGAGTTTAAACTAAGCTGGAACTTGGTTTCTACGCCACCTGACACATGCATGGTCAAGTCACGTCATCTGACAGGCGTGCCGTCAGCACGACCGTTGGTGGTTCTACGGTTCGTGGAACCGAGGCGCCGTTTCAATGCGTGCGTGGAGATCGAGGAGACGCAATCATCGCGTGGGTTCTTCCTAGTTGTTTCCACGACGCGTGGCGGTTACACTGTAGCATTTGCACGAATCTTGGCGCAGTTAGGTGGATATAAGGGGTTTGGATTTCTCCTTCTCCTTTCCACCAGTCCTTTGTCGTTTCCTTTTCTTCCCAATCCTCCTACGCGCACAGAGCTCCCTCGTCCTTCCCCCCACAAAACTCCCAGCGCCGCCACTTTCAGGTCATCTTCTCACCGGAGAAATGGCTTCATCATCTTCTTCCTCCGGTTTGGCGGCAGCAGCGGCGGCGGCGATGGCGGAAGCAGCAGCGGAGATGGAAAGCTTCCGGGGAATCTGGATCCCCTGCGCCCTCGACGAGGACGGCCTCAAGAACGTGGAGAAGGAGGGGCTTCTCGCCGCCGGTGACTGGCGGAGCGGCTCTGGTGAAACCGTCCCCAACCCGCACGACGGCGAGCGGGTCCACTTCGGCACCCATCTCAACCGAGGTCTGTCTTTTCCTCCCTCGGAGTTCTTCTCCGAGGTGATAGATCATTACGGAGTTCAACTCCACAATCTTCCTCCCAACTCTCTCTTAGAGATTAGTGCGTATGCATCGCTTTGCGAGGGCTTTCTCGGCATTAGGCCGAGTTTGCTTCTCTTCCGATACTACTTTCATGTCCGAAGAAATTCCATCACAGCCGGTGTTCCTTACATCACCGGCACTATTAGCTTTTCACTCAGACGTGACCGGGCACATCCCAAAATCTCTGCCAGTGACTCGGTCAAACAATGGCCAACAACCTTTTTCTATCATAGGGATATCCCGGCTCCCGGCAAAGCTACTGCTTTGCCGGCTTTTGTCGATGAAGCCGCCACGACCCAGCCTTCCTGGGACGAGGCTGCTCCGGCTCTGACCGACGATCTGATCCTCGCTAAGAGGCGGATCGAATATTTGATCAAGTACAAGGGTCTGAAGGGATCCGACTTTGTCCAGTGCTGGGTCTCACGTCAGATCTAGCCACTTCAGTACCACGGGAATAGACTGATGCACTCCATCACGTCTTCCAAAAAAGACTCCCTCTGCATCAGCCCCAAATCCTACACCACTCAAGGCTACATCAGCCAGATCAAGTGGCTGTCAAGGAGCGGACCGGCAGGAGAATTCCAGAGATTTCTCTGGATATGTACACTGCGGAAAACCCCGTGGTGCTGGTAAGCCTCCATCAATACACCTTTTATGTGTTTCAATCTTCAAGTTATACTGCAATACTGATATGCTTTCTTGTTTTCAGCTTGCTGACGTCCCCGAGTCGGAGCTTGCTCCGCTCGAAGGATATCCTCCTGAGTTTTCCCAGGAGACAGAAGTGGTCCCATTGTCGGACCTTGCGCTCAAGAAGCTTAAAGCTCCGACAGTGGCTGTTGGCACAAAGGAAGTGCCTGTTGTGAAGAGGTAACTTTCATTCGCAATTTCCGCCTTTGTACCTTTCTCGAATTTCTTTCTGAGATGTAATGTTTCCGACTTTACTACATTCTCAGAGCAAAGCCTCTCATCAAGCGTAAGGGGAAAGGGAGTCCTTTGAAGCCCCTGCGACAGACGAAGCTCACCATAGATTCCCCTGCCGTGGCTCCTCCAACTCCTGCCCCTCAACCTTCTGCAACTCCAGCGATCATTCCTTCCCTGGTGGTCGCAGAAGATCCGGCTCCTCCAACAGCCCCAGCGATCCTTGGGTCGCAAACTGACGTCACCTTGGGTGCGTCAGATCAACATAAGGGTGAACCCTCTTCGGGTAATGATCCCTTGGCTGAAGTCTTCGCCGACAACCTCATCAGCAATCCGAGACTTACCAAGTTTGGCCTGTCCCGGAAATCTGCAGAGGAAATCCAGCGGCTGGCCAGGCAAGTCCTGGACAAAAGCCATTTATCCCCCGAAGAGGAAGCGCAAGAAGGAAAGGACGTCAAGTTCTCCGACCTTCTCGCTCAAGTCCACCTTCGTGACGAGAGGATTAGGGCTGGCGAGCTTCCAACAGCCCCAGTGATCCCTCTTACTCTTGCCGAGAGGGTGGCAGTTGAAGTAAACGCAGGTTTAGATAAACTCACCCGCGAGCAATATGTAAGTCGGAATTCCAACTCTTGTTTTTTACATTATGTTATATCATATCCTCTAGCCCCCAAGCATGAAGTAGGATACATAATCCGGGTTTATGCTTTCATTAGGATGCCAAAGAACGAACTAGTGTAGCCCCCAAGGCTCGTGCTGATATTTAGCAAAAAATATTAGCCCGAGTCTTAAGTAGCTTTTTGACTTTGGGTATTCTGACTTACAGAAAGTATGTTCCTATAACCAGGAATTATTGACCAATGTCTGCAATAAGCGGAGAGAGATCAAGGCTCTCCGGCTTAAAAATGCCGAACTTAAAGTGGCCAAGGATGAAGCCGAAGGTAAACATTTCGAGATTCAAACCTTGTCCTTTGCTTTTTCAATGTCGAATTTTTCTGAACTGTTGTTCCTTTTTGACTTACAGCGCTGGTGAAACAATCCATCGCTATGTTTGAAGAGGCCGAGAACCTCAAGACCCTGGTGGTGGAGAACAAGGGACTTCGCCAAGAGCTAGATAAGCTCAAGGCAGATCATGAAAGGAGCATAGCTCAAGTCCTGGAATCCTCCTCCATGGCCACTGAAGAGCGTGATCGCAAGATCACTGCTCAAGATAAAATTATCTCGGACCTCAAGAATGATCTTGGTAGAGAGAAGGACATCTCCCAGGCGCTCCGGGCTGAACTCTAGAGTCTCCGGGAGGAGAAGACCAAGATTGACGACGTCATTCTCGGTACGTTCCATCTGTCTGACTTATCATTTCTTCGACTTTTATCAATATCGGATTTTTCTTGACTTGTTTTGTGTATAGGTCCTCTGAACTTGACGGACTCTTCCTCCTCCGAGCCCCGCACCCACCGGCTTACCCAAGTCGGTGATCTTCTGCATGACTTCTGCCAGTCCCTTGAGGACATTAGCGAGTCTCTCAGGATTCCGGACATGCCAAGCATGTCGGATTTTCAGGTGCAGGAGAAGGCCAAGGAGATGCCGCAGCTTGTTTGGGACTAGAACATGTCCTACGCGCGGACTGCTGCGCAGAACGCTCTCACCATGGTCATGAGCCACCATGGATACATGGAGATATGGCAAGTGACCAGAGGGTACTACAAGGTAGACGAAGATGGCCAGGAGCAGGACCTTCAAGCAATCATGCACTCCTACGCCGGATACGGGTGTCACGTAGCTGATCTGACCAACTACGAGATCCCCTTCTTCACCCGCGTAGCTACTCCACCACCTCCTCCAGAAGAGCCAAAGAAGTTTCCGACGATGAACAGACCACCTCAGATCCGGACATCTCGGAGCGATATCAAGGTGGAGTAACCAGCGATCCGGCAGCTCCTTCATCTCCCCTGCATCATAGACCAGAAAACTATATATTATTCTGGAAAGAACATGATGCGCCTGTAAATATTAAGTACTATTGATTTTGCTAGTGCTAAGCTTTTTATCTATTCAGCACTTTTGGCTTTGTTTTTTTTGTGTGCTTGAAATATTTTCATAAGCACTTGAATTTTTTCGTCTCTACTTATCGTTTATCTGGCTTTCCGCCTTGTCCCTTTCGTGAGCCGGCTAAACCTTCAGCCGGAAACTTTGCCGAGCAACGGAGCTCACTTGCTAAACCAGTTTAAACTCGGAAACAAAGCCGGCTTCACGTACCAACAATTCACTACTCGGAAAATAGCCGCATCCAGCAATCAGACAAATAACCCAAGTAAAGACTAGAAATTTTAGAGTTATACCCGAAGGTAGCAGTTTTTAAAGTACTTTCAAGCATTCTAGGATTTTAGACTATAACATGATCATTTGGAAATAATATGGTAAAAACTTCTCAGAAAAACTTGAGGCAACCAAGACTTTTATTTCTGAATGAACATGTACATATATATGATTACAAAGAAGGATAAACTAAGAATAAAAGGGACGTAGCTGAGCAATATTCCACGGTTTGTCTAACTCATCCAGATTTGTACTGCCTCCAGCTCTCTTTCTCTTCTTAGTAGCAGGTCTTTCTTTGACTGGCCTCATGTCAGTTAAGTAGTACGATCCATTGTGCAATACTCGACTAACCAAAAAAGGCCCTTCCCATACTGGGGAAAGTTTGTGTTTTCTTTGTTGCACAAGCCGAAGAACCAAATCACCTTTATTGAAAGATCTGTTTCGGACTCTCTGGCTATGATACTTGTGTAACTTCTGCTGATAGGCTATAGATCTCATTTCAGCAACGATGCAAACTTCTTCGACTAAGTCGAGATCATTTTTTCGAGAAATCTCGGCATCCTCTTCGATATACGCGGCCACTCTAGGAGAAGTATGAATTAAATCACTAGGAAGAATTGCTTCTGCACCATAGACCAAGAAGAAAGGTGTGTATCCTGTTGACCTGTTCGGAGTTGTTCGTAAACTCCAAATTACAGAGGGTAATTCCTCTGCCCAAGCCCCCGTTACTCCCGTTGTCCGCGATAATGCTATGCGGATAACCATACCGGATTATAACATCCTCGACAAATCTTTTGGCTGTTGCTCCATCACAACTAGTGACAGGTTTAGCCTCGATCCATTTGGTGAATTTATCCACCATCACTAAGAGGTGAGTAAATCTACTTGGAGCTCGTTTAAATGGTCCTACCATATCAAGCCCCCAGACCGCAAAGGGCCATGTTATAGGTATTGTTCGTAGCTGATCAGCCGGAACGTGAGCTTGCTTGGCGTATTTTTGGCAGCCTTTGCACGTCTTGACTAATCGTTCGGCATCTGCCAGAGCTGTAAGCCAGAAAAATCCGTGTCTAAAAGCTTTTGCCACTAAAGATTTGGCTGCAGCGTGGTGACCACACTCGCCTTTGTGGATTTCCCTTGAGATTTCCACTCCTTCTTCCGGAGATACGCAGCGCTGAAAGACCCCAGAAACACTCCGTTTATGGAGCTCACCTTTAACAATAGTATAGGCTTTTGCTCGTCGGATAATCTGCCGGCTCAGCACCTCGTCTTCGGGTAATTTGCCATCTACCAAATAATCGAGGTAGGGTTGAGGTCAGCTGGGAATTACAGCCAGAACTGCTATTAGAGGTGAGTCGGATTTGGTCGGATATTCCTCATTTACTCCCTTTATTTAGGGAATTTTGAGGTGCTCTAAAAAAGCGCCATCCGGGACCTCTTTCCGCGCAGAGCCTATGCGAGAAAGTGCATCTGCTTCCTCATTTTCTGCTCGAGGGATGTGTTGAACTTCAAACCCTTCGAACGATTTAGATAGATCATCCACGACAACTTTATATGCTGCCATGTGTTTATTTGCATTACAAATATCTGAGACTTGCTGAGCAACAAGATCCGAATCTCCGTAACACATCAAACGTCGGATGCCAATATCCTTAGCAATCCGGATTCCATGCAGCAGTGCTTCATACTCGGCAATGTTGTTTGTCGTTGTGAAGTGGATCTGCAGCACATATAAAAGTTTATCTCCTTGGGGTGATTTGAGCACCACACCAGCCCTCGAGCCCCCTCGAGCCTTAGACCCATCGAAAAAGAGGGTCCAATATTCCGACTCATGGAGGATCATGTTCTCCTTAGTCTCTGTCCAATTAGCGACAAATTCAGCAAGGATCTGGGATTTGATTGCTGTCCGAGGTTTATACTCAATGTCAAAAGCTGAGAGCTCTATTCCCCATTTGGCGATGCGTCCTGTGGCGTCACTATTATTGATTATGTCTCTCATGGGAGCTTTGCTCACCACGGTAATTGGATGCTCCTGAAAATAGTGTAGTAACTCACGAGATACTAGAAAAGCACCGTAAGCCAACTTTTGATAATGCGGATACCCCTGTTTGGACTCTGTCAAGACCTCGCTGACAAAGTACGTCGGACGCTGCACCAGGTGTTCCTGATTTTCATCTGGTCTCTCCACCACCATGACGATACCGACAACCTTATTTGTCGCAGCAATGTAAAGCAACATCGGTTCCTGAGGTTTCGGCGCTGCAAGGTTAGGAGCAGATGAGAGTACTCTTTTCAGATCTTGTAGTGCAGCTTCGGCTTCTTCCGTCTAGACAAAATCCTTGGTCTTTTTCAGGAGTTTATATAATGGTGCGGCTCTTTCACCAAGCCGGCTTACAAATCGACTGACTGCAGCAATGCAACCAGTTAGTCTTTGTATATCCTTCAGGCGAGTTGGCCTGGAAATATTGAGTATTGCCTTTATTTTGTCTCGGTTCACCTCTATGCCTCTTTGAGACACGATGAAACCTAACAATTTTCCGGCTGGTATTCCAAAGAAGCATTTCTTCGGGTTAAGCATGATGTTGTATTTTTGTAGATTGGCGAACGTCTCCTCCAAGTCGGAAATCAGTGTTTCCTTCTTTTTGGACATCATCGCGATATCATCCACGTATGCATGTACATTGCGTCCGAGTTGGTCGTGGAGGCAACGCTACATCGTGCGCTGGTACGTAGCTCCTGTGTTCTTCAGCCCAAAAGGCATCGTAACAAAACAGAAGGTTCCGAAGGGGGTTATGAATGAAGTTTTGACTTTGTCAGATTCCTTCATCCGGATTTGGTGATAACAAGAATATGCGTCGAGAAAACAGAGGAGTTCTGAGCCTGCCATAGAATCGATGACTTGATCAATTCTAGGCAGAGCGAACGGATCTTTTGGACAAGCCTTGTTCAAGGCAGTATAATCAACACACATCCTTAAATCAGCGCTGTCCTTTTTAGGGACCATTACAGGATTGGCCGACCACTCAGTGTGGATGACCTCTTCTATGAATCCGGCTAACTCGAGCCGTGCTAGTTCCTTAGCTATTGCCTGACGCTTTTCATTGCCAAACCGTCGTAAGGACTGTTTGACAGGTTTAGCGCTCAGGTTTACATTTAGAGAGTGCTCGGAAAGTTCCCTAGGTACTCCGGTCATGTCAGATGGCTGCCATGCGAAGATATCTTGATTTGCTTGGAGGAACTTGGCAAGCGCGCTTTCCTATGCGCTACCTAGGCCTACGCCTATCCGGGTCTCCTTGGAGGGGTCATCATCCTTCAACGGCATCATCTTCGTCTCTTCTGATGCCTTGAACTCCGAATTTGGCTTTGTCACCTCCTTCTTCATTGCGGGCATCTCGGACGGATCTATGCTCTTCTTGATCTCCTGGTACTCTCGGGCGTGCAACACGGCTTCTGCAAAGGCGGCATTTCCATCCTCGCACTCTCGCGCTTTCTTCGGGTCTCCCCTGATGGTGATCACGCCGTTGGGACCTGGAATTTTCATCATATTGTAAATGTAACACGGACGAGCTATAAAGGCCCAGTAAGCTGGACGTCCGAATATAGCGTGGTATGCACTCTTCAACGGGACCACTTCGAAGGAAAGTGCCTCCGTCCGATAATTCTTTGGTGTTCCAAAGGTAACATCCAAAGTAATCTCTCCCAGGGAATTAGCTTGTCTTCCCGGGACAACTCCGTGAAAGAACACAGAGCTATGGTTCAGCTGTGTTTCCGAGATCTTCATCCGGCGTAGCGTTTCGACATAGAGAATATTGATGCTGCTACCACCGTCCATGAGGGTCTTGGAGAAACCATAACCGTCAATAAGTGGATTGACGATTAAGGCATATTTTCCTCGCCTGTGTAGCTTAGGCGGATGATCAACGCGGTCAAATGTGATTACCACCTCCGACCAGTCCAGACATTGAGGGACAGCTGGAACTGTTGCATTGAGCTCATGGAGAACTGCTTTCTTGACCTTTGCTGGTTGAGATCAGAGGAAGGTGACGTAAGTGTCCTTCTTGGTGGAAAAAGTCTTCTTCCCTTCCGACTTGGGATTTGAAGCATCAGCTTCCTCCATGTTGGAATCTTCCTTGGTCTCCTTGTCTTTTTCGGGATTTTTCTTTCCCTTCTTCCGCTTAGATATTGTAGCCAGCGGTATCATCTCTCTTGATGTCATCATTAAAACGACACTCAGCGTTGGTGTGGGATGAGCCCCCATTGGTGTCCAAGTGATGCACACATGGGTTATTGGCAATGTCGGCCCAAGTGTAGGTTTTGCCTGGTTGTTGCTGTCCTCTACCTTGGACCCTTGATGTCCCACGGCCACGCCCACGGCCTCTGCCACGTCCTCCTCGTCCTCCAGACCCAGAAACAGTAGTGACCACGGCTGTCTCCGCATTGGGTTTTTCTTCCGAGGTATTTTTGCGCTTCTGAGCTTGTTGCTTTGTCTTTGCTGACTGAGGTACCGCCATGACATTGAGTAATCCTTCTGCGTCATCGTCAGCATCTGCATACTTGCTCGCTATTTCTATAATCTCTCCCAAATCAGTGACCTTGTCACACTTCAAGCGGTGACGCAGTAGACCAACTGGGAGTCCTGCGATGAAAGCTTCGATCGCAGTTTGATCGTTTACTCCCTCACATGAGTTCTTGGTGTCGATCCATCGTCCGAGGTAATCCCGACAAGTTTCTCTGGCTTTCTGGGTGCAACGCTGTAGGTCTCCGACCGAACAGGGCCTCCGGTATGTGCCTTCGAAATTCCGAAAGAACGCACTTTGCAAGTCATACCAGTTATGGATGGTGTTTGCCGGAAGTTCATTGAGCCATGATCGTGCCGTCTTCCGCAACATAAGTGGGAGATATCGGGTTGCGACCAGGCTGTTTCCGCCTTTAGCGATGCAGCACGCTTGGAAGAAGTCCTGTAACCAGGTGCCTGGCCGAGCAATGCCGTCGTAGGCTTGGATATGTCTTGAGATAGCAAATCCTTTCGGGAATTTTGTAGCTCTGATGCGTGGTCTGAAGCACTTTGGGACCATGTACACGTCATCTTTTTCATAGCGCCGAGCCTCTATGTTGGAGTTGATCCTGTGCCTTGCGTCGTTCGGGGATAGAGATCGTCCCGAATATCGGCTGTGGCTGCGGTGCCTTGGAACCGGACTTCGGCTTCTGCCACCACCTCCTCCGCCATGTCGTACTCCTTGCCCTCCTTGAGGACCGTTGTGATAACTGCCTGGTGGAGGGGGTGGGGCAGCTGAATTGTTTCCGGCTGATCGCCGGTCTCCGTCCAAAGCGTCATTATTCCGGTTCCGAGGAGGTTCTTGGCTACGATGAGCCCCATGTCGGCTTGTTCCAGCATGGTTTCCATCGTTCCTTCGTCCGTCGTTCCCACCATGGTGAGGCTCAGCCGGACGGCTCTCATTTCTAGGAGGTGGCATTCTCTGACGATCCTCCTCCCGACGTTTCTCCTTATCTTCTCCCTTTCGATCGCTGAACTCTCGTCGGGGAGGATTCCTCGGATTCAGTGCAGCGATCGCGTCTTTCTCGGCCGCTGGAGCGACATTGCTCCAGTTATGTGTAGCTCTACGATGCTATCCCGACGATCCGGTTCTTGAATAATTGTCTTCCTTGCGTTCGGGGTTATAGTACTACGCCCGAACGTAATGGGATCTTACGTTAGCCCATGCCGGATCTATGCGACATTGGTCCGAATCCGAGACTAGTTTTTGACTTCCGGACAGGGCGACCTTCTGCTGCTCCAGTCCCTTGTTGAGTAGCTTGATACCCAAACGGATCTCCTCTGGTCCTGGATTAGCCGATAGAATTTCTCGGGCTGCCACGGTATTCTGTACTAGGGTTGGGTATACCCAATCTCCGTTGTTGTCTTTCCGTGGCTTCCCCATCTCGTCCCCGAAAAGGACGGCACTGACACGTGGGAATTGGTCATCATTGGTGTGATGCTTCCGTGTCTTCTGATGCAACCGAGACATGTATTCCTTCGTTGACATGCGTTTCTTCTCCACCTTGATGTTTTTGGCTTCATCGAGGAGTTGTTGACGACGCGCTTCTAGGGCTTGGGCCCTTTCGTCCAGCTCATCTGTAGTAAGTTCTGCAGCTGTAGGAATAGGTGTGGTTAATGCGACATTGATGAGTTTACGCGCACCTTCTGT
This sequence comes from Avena eriantha, assembly GCA_910589775.1. NCBI lineage: Eukaryota > Viridiplantae > Streptophyta > Magnoliopsida > Poales > Poaceae > Avena > Avena eriantha. The sequence continues at coordinate 51,848,775 of OU342746.1, read as the reverse complement.
GATCACGTGTCCATCCACCGATGCTTCTTTTTTCGGCTCGTCTGGGATAAGTGCTCCATCTGAGTCTTCCTCGTATTCCTTGGCAATCACCTCCTCTGTGAGAGGGTCTTTTGCCGGGGTCTTGTTCTTCTTCTTTGCCTTCTTGGCAGCACCGGTAGCAAAGACGGCTTTGGGTCCGTTTCCCGGAGTCAAGCTCTGATCGGTACTTTCGGACATCTGGACTTCGGGATTATCTCCGACGTCCATGTCAACCTGCGCTTTGGGAGAGTGTTCTCCCCGGATCCTTCATCCATGGCTTCTCCTTCTTCTGCAGCTTTGGAGTTATACTCCTCTTCATATTCCGTGGAGAACTTTCAGAAATCTGCCGACGTCATAGATTCATCCGAGGAGGCAGGAACGTCGGTGTTTGTTCCAATTGCCTCCAACACTGAATCGGTATTTTCTCCGGCATCGGCAGAGCCGGATCCGGATCCAACATATCCGACGAAGTGCGACGCGTGCTTCCTGAGGTACCTGAGGAAAGGCCTGTCTGTCCCGGCATCGTCAGAGCTAGAATCAATGTAGTTGATGTGCTCCTCCTGGATTTTGACTTCCACGGGTGGTTCGATCTGGGATCCGGCTTCTCTAGGGAGATCCACTCCAGATTTGACTTGGACCGTGAGGTCTTCTTCAGGCTCGGATTTCTCCACTATCTCCGCAACTGGTGCGGGCTAGGTGGGATGAGGGTTTTCTGAGATCCAGAACTCTGCCGCCTCCGCGGACAAAGGGGACCCAGAAGATTCTTCTGCCTCTATCATCACCGCTGGGGTGGGTTGGGCAGGTTCAGCGAAACCGATGTAAACATCGATCTCGCCAAAAGACATGATTGTATAGGTAGTCATGGCCTCCCTAGCCGGAATCCATGTCTCGGTGAGAAGGATGAGAGGTACATCGCTGGCGTAGAGGATGCGACCGACAGCGATGGTCTCGCCGATTCCGATTCTTGCAGATTCTGCTCGGAACACAGATCCGAAGCTCACTTGCCCCACGGTGGGCGCCAACTGTCGTCGGATTGAGGACAAGTACGCCATGAGGGGGTCCTCGAGGCGTGCGGAAGAGAGGGGTGTGAGACGTACGGTGTTTCGGGACATTGAGCACACAAGTTTACCCAGGTTCGAATCTGCCGGCTTTGGATACGAAAGTTTACCCAGGGCCGCTCCTCATGCTAATCAAGTTTTGTCACTGGTAAGTTCTTGTCATCGTAAGTACATGTGTATCATAGAGAACCGCCAACGAGGTACCCCTTGCCCGATGATACGAAAGGATCCCCATATCAAAATGACAAGGCAAGCAGACAACGAGCATCTCATCAATCTTCTTATTTACAATGGGAATATGGTTCTTTTTTCTCCGTTTCCTATTTTCATAATCTTTTTTTTCTTTTTCTCTTTTTTCTCAATATAGGACTCTTTTTTATAAGAAGAATGCTTCATAGAAAGCTCATTATGGTTACGCTGCAAGTTTCCACCATGTCAGCATGGATTAGACTAGCGGCCCAGGCATTTCTATAACACATATACATAACTCCATGGACTTACAAGCTCCCCTTTCATTTCACACCGACGACATCCATAGACAAAAGAGCATGATATCAACTAGGTACAAAGTACTAGTGCAATGTTGAAAGCGTTCCCCATGACAGCATGGTTCTGCTAATTCCCAACAAATAAGTGCAAGCATATACAACATAGACGACACAATGGTTCAAGTTTATTAAGGGCAAGAAAAGTAAAGTGTGTCATCAAGTTCGTGAGAGATTTAATCACTAGTTTTCTCATAACAAGTTTAATTTGGAAGGTAAACAAAAACATGAATATATTTGGAATAGCATATTCTAATAGGTAGGTATGGTGAACTCTTTGGAATAACTTGGTTTAGGGAGTTGGATGTATGAGTGGAACTCATATTTGGTTGTGGAGGCTAGCAAAAGACTGGGAGCGACAAACTAAGAGAGCAATAATGGCCATAATCATGCAGAGCGACAAAACATCATTGATCAAAGCATAAAGTGATACTACAAGTTGAAAACTAAAGGATCGTAAAGGCTTATGGTGACTTGAGATAGTCATAACATGGTGTGAGCATGCGCCAAGTCAACCCAAATAAAGCATCAAAGGAGAATACCACTATACTATGCTTTAATTTGCTAAAACAACACATGATTCATCCAAGGCACATTAAGAAATCTCAATTGTTTATAACAAGTCATGCTACAGCAAAGAATACTAAGCATAAAGCCAAAACAATATCAAGCATGGCATGACAAAGCATAGGCCATAGTCAAAAACAAGCTCTTTTTACCACTTAAGCATGAAATTTCCTACTCTTTTCCAAACCAAACCAACCTATTTGAAAACCAATATATGAAAGAGGGGGTCCAACCAATTTATTCAGCAAACTAAGCAAACCAAGCAAACAAAAAACCAAAACAAAAACGAAAAAGAAGACGCTCCAAGAACAACACAACTGTGCATGAAACAATAAAAATGAAGCGTTTGGAAGAAACCTGGGAATTTTATTGATGAAGAAGGGGATGCTTTGACGTTTTTATTTCTTGGATATTTCTTGAGGTGACACACGTGGCATCCCCAAGCTTGAGCTTTAGTCCATCCTTCATCTCATTACTCATTCCTTCCATACACCTGAAATTGTTCCTTCATACAAAACTTCACACAATCTGAATTAGCAACATTAGTGCACTCAAGATAATAAGTCTTAAGGTTCAGTTCTAACACCAATAAACTTCCATCAAAACACTAGATACTGAAGCACTTCCCTCAAAAAGCTCAATTCCCCAAAATAACTCAAAAAGGAACCAACAAGAAGCAAATGCAGAAAATGGCAGAAATCTGTCAAAACAGACCAGCAGGTAAAGACGAATTTGTTCGAAAATCTTATGTTTCTCAAATCAAAAAGTGTTGAACTAACGAAAGTTAGATAACAACCTGATGCAGAAGCACAAACATTCACGCCTAAAAAGGACGTACAGCGATTTTACACGATTTTTTACGGTTAAGCACAAAAATCTATTTCGGGACAACAACTTTCTCAATCATTACTTCTCTCTCATTAGAGGTTACTCTTGGCACAAAAAGCAAATAAAAAGGATGAGGTGCGGTTATTACTGAGGTAATAACTTCCAAGTCTCATCTAAAACTTTTGGGTTATCTCCCAATAAGTACTTTTTTCTTTAACACCTTTAAGTTAGGCATAAGAAGCAAGAAAGAATCAAGTGTTCTCAAATGAAGAAGCATTAAGATTAATACCAGAAATATCTTCAACAAGGCAAGGTATATCATCCAAATAAGTTCTAGAGGATCCTCTCTCAATGTTCTTAGGTTCACTATTTTCATCAAAAGGGTTTTCAGAAACAATCCAATCAAGATTCTTTTCTATGGCTTCATGTATTGCTACCAGTTTAAAGGGTATTGGTATCTTAGTTTCCTCCCCATTAAGTTCAGTTTTGTTCATCATTTCTCGTGTACCAACAACATCTACACATGAGCCTAGCATATTGAAACATTTAAAGACTTTTCTAGCTTCCTTGGCAACATCATAGAATGCCTTAAACAAAGTTTCTAGAATAAAATCCCTCTTTCCAGGGTCCTCAATTTCTTTAAGCTTAAGAAACATTACTTGCATTAAGGGGTTGAGGTTAACAAACCTAGCTTCCAACATGTGAACTAAAGAAGCTGCAGCAATCTCATAGTTTGGAGCAAGTTCTATAAGGGATCTATCCTCAGTATCCTCATGTTTACTAACATGATTAAAGAATTCTTCAATATTATCTTTTCCAATTTTTGAACCACTACCTATTGAAAGGTCTTTCAAAGTGAATTTAGGGATCAACATGGTGTGCTAAGCGGAAGGTAGCAACTAAAGGGGGCTTAATTTTTGTGTGTTTTTGATAAAGAAAGCAAACTTGTAAAACTAATTTTTGTGTGTTTTTTATAACAAAACAAGCAAACAAAGCAAAAAGAAACTAAGCAAAACAAAAATAACAAAGTAAAGAGATTGGTTATGAGGGACTCTCCTTATGAAGATGTCCTTGATTCCCGGCAACGGCGCCAGAAAAAGTTGTTGATGGCCCAAATATATCGAGCTCGTTGGGGAACCCCAAGAGGAAGGTATGATGAGCACAACAACAAGTTTTCCCTCAGTAAGAAACCAAGGTTATCAATCCAGTAGGAGCAAGGAAACACCCCAAAGATGTAGCTAGCTGAATGTTGGCAGGACGCACTACCGGTGCCAGCAGCAACGTGGATACCTACACAACACAACCACAGAACTTTGCCCCAACTTGCGATAAGGTTGTCAATCTCACCGGTTTTGCTGAAAACAAAGGATTAAACGTATCAAATGGAAGGAAGTAATAGTTTGTAGAAAGTAAACACAAAGAAGTAAACAATTTGTAGATTATATGTAAAAGAAAGGACCGGGGTCCATAGTTCACGAGAGGCGGCTCTCCTTAAGATAGATAACATGCTGGGTGAACAAATTACAGCAGGGCAATTAACAAACATCGAGAAAGCATACAGGCATATACTATTCATCATGACTCCTTTGGAACTTGATTGGGCATTACAACATTATACATAGACCGCCATCCAACTGCATCTATGACTAATAATCCACCTTCAGGTTATCATCCGAACCCCCTCCAGTATTAAGTTGCAAGCAACAGATTATTGCTTTACAAATTGTGTGTAAAGTAAACAATACGATTGTTCTATCAACAAAGGATTGTTGTTTTCTCCCTAGTAGCCACAACACATCTAGTACCTTAGAGATTTCTGTCACTTCCCCAGATTACTAGAGGCATGAACCCACTATCGAGCATAAATACTAACTCTTGGAGTTGCTAGCATCTACTTGGCCAAGATAGCTACTAACAACGGAAAGCATGTAAGATCACAAATAACAAAGACATGATAGAATCAATAATCAATCTGAAATAGCATCTCAATATCCATCGGATCCCCGCAAACACAACATGCAGAATTACAAATAAATGATCTTGATCATGAACGGAGCTCACAAGATCTAGACATGAAAGCACAAAGGAGGACAACCAGCCATCTAGCTACTACATGGACCCATAATCCAGAGATGAACTACTCACGCATCACACCGGAGGATTGCATGATGATGAAGAAGGCCTCCAAGGTGAATTCCCCTATCCGGCAGGGTGCCGGGAAGAGCTTCAGATCCCTCCCGATCTAGGGATGGAGATGACAGCGGCTACAGACTCTTTCGTGGATTTTTGATCGGGTACTTAGGGTTTTGGTCCTAATGGCAATATATAGGCGGAAGGAGAGGCCGAGGGGGTGCTGGGGTCGGCCAGACCACCCCTTAGCGCGGGCCAGGCCTGGCCGCGCGACCAGGTGGTGTGGACGGCCCCCATCCATTCTCCGTCTCATATTCTGGCTCAGATGTCTTCCGAAAAAATAGGCACTTTGGTTTTGTCCCGTCCAATTTCGAGAATATTCATTTTCTGACTTTCCTGGAACCAAAAACATCAGAAAACTGGCAGCTGGCACTATGGCTCTTGTTAATAGGTTAGTCCAAGAAATCATATGAAAAGTACTCCAAAGTGTGGACAAAACACAAGAAAGTAGATAAAACCAAGCATGGAACATCAAAAATTATAGATACATTTGCAATGTATCAAAGCTTCCAATAGCTAACCCCACACATTTGAATAACTTTATGTCGATATCTCGGGATTAGGTCAAATTTGAAACTACAAGTAAATTGTAGGTTTTGTTTTGATAAACGAAAAATCTTTTGGACGTTGATACATTGCAAATGTATCTATAATTTTTGATGTTACATGCTTGGTTTTATCCACTTTCTTGTGTTTTGTCCACACTTTGGAGTACTTTTCATATGATTTCTTGGACTAACCTATTAACAAGAGCCACAGTGCCAGCTGCCTGTTTTCTGCTGTTTTTGGTTCCAGGAATGTCAGAAAATGAATATTCTCGGAATTGGACGGGACAAAAGCCAAAGTGCCTATTTTTCCGAAAGTCATCAGATGCCAGAATACGAGACGGAGAGGGGCTAGAGGCCGGCCACACCACCTGGCCGCGCGGCCAGGCTTGGCCTGCACCAGGGGGTGGTGTGGTGGCCCCTGGCACCCCCTCAACCTCCCCTTCCGCCTATAAGATGCCCTCGGGACGAAAACCCTAAGCGCCGATCAAAAATCCACGGAAGAGTCTGTAGCCGCCATCATCTCCATCCCTAGATCGGGAGGGATCTGAAACTCTTCCCGGCACCCTGCCGGAGAGGGGAAATCACCCTGGAGGCCTTCTTCATCACCATGCAAGCCTCCGGTGTGATGCGTGAGTAGTTCATCCTTGGACTATGGATCCATGTAGTAGCTAGATTGCTGGTTCTCCTCCTTTGTGCTTTCATGTTTAGATCTTGTGATCTCCGTTCATGATCAAGATCATCTATTTGTAATTCTACATGTTGTGTTTGTGGGGATCCGATGGATATTGAGATGCTATTTCAGATTGATTATTGATTCTATCATGTCTTTGTTATTTGTGATCTTGCATGCTTTCCATTGTTAGTAGCTATCTTGGCCAAGTAGATGCTAGCAACTCCAAGAGTTAGTATTTATGCTCGATAGTGGGTTCATGCCTCTGGTAATCTGGGGAAGTGACAGAAATCTCTAAGGTACTAGATGTGCTGTTGCTACTAGGGAGAAAACAACAATCCTTTGTTGATAGAACAATCGTATTGTTTACTTTACACGCAGTTCGTAAAGCAATAATCTATTGCTTGCAGCTTAATACTGGAGGGGGTTCGGATGATAACCTGAAGGTGGATTATTAGTCATAGATGCAGTTGGATGGCGATCTATGTATAATGTTGTAATGCCCAATCAAGTTCCTAAGGAGTCAAGATGATTAGTATATGCATGTATTGTTTTCTCGATGTTTGTCAATTGCCCAGCTATAATTTGTTCACCTAGCATGTTATCTATCTTAAGGAGAACCACCTCTAGTGAACTATGGATCCCTTTCCTTTCTTTACATACAATCTATAAACTGTTTACTGCTTTGTGTTTTCTTTCTGCAAACTATTACTTCTTTCCATTCGATACGTTTAATCCTTTGTTTTCCACAAAACACGGTGAGATTGACAACCTCATCGCAAGTTGGGGACAAAGTTCTGTGGTTGTGTTGTGCAGGTCTCCACGTTGCTACTAGCACCGGTAGTGCGCCCTGCCAAGGCTCAGCTAGCAACACCTTTGGGGTGTTTCCTTGCTCCTACTGGTTCGATTAAACCTTGGTTTCATAACTGAGGGAAACTTCCTGCTGTGCTCATCATACCTTCCTCTTGGGGTTCCCAACGAGCTCTACATCAACCACGCACCAGCACTTTTCTGGTGCCGTGCATTGAGCCATCAGACGTACCCATCGAGGGTTCAAAATTAATATATCAGAAACCAGCGAGAGCTTCGACGTTAGGTTCAACTTCTTGCTAAGACTTTGCATATTGGTAATTTAACGAAATTAGTTCAAACTTGAGCTAGCTACAAGTAAACGCCATAGATTGCTCTTGAATTAAATGTCTTTTCATAGGTAGATCATCGGTGCATCTTCTTGTAGTAAACAGTGTCGTCGATGTGAGTTTCCAACTATCAAGAAAGAACATTCAATTCTACATTTTCCGAGTGAAGAATACGAGCGAGGTTGTTCTTTTTCCTAAAGAAATGTCCGAAGAATATTGGATCTCAATGCCACAAGCCAAGTTTACATACATATATATTGGACCAACATGTTGTACCAACGATTCCCATGCCTTATGAGTTTTCAAACTTTCCAGCTAACTCTGCCTATTAGAATGAGTTTATGTCGATTTATCGAAATTAGGTCAAATTTGAAACTACAAGTACTAGTAAATTACATATGCCCTGCATGTGAGACTCGGATAATAGACATCTGGCATATCATTGATGACCCACAAGTATAGGGGGTGTATCGCAGTATTTTCGAGAAGTAAGAGTGTCAAACCCAACGAGGAGAAGAAGATGCTGGCTAGTAGTATGGATCAGGAATTCTCTGCAAATACTTAGCAAACGGATTTTTAGGGGTTTTTGATAAAGCAAGTAAACGAAGTACGAGTAAATAAAAGACAGTAGGAATAAATGCAGCAAGTGGCCCAAACCTTTATGCAGCAAAGGACAAGCCGGTTGTATTACTTAAGATGACCAAACGTTCTCGAGGACACATGGGAAGACTGTCAAGTTCTTTCGCTTCATATAGTTAATTAATCTTCTTTAGCTTGCTAAGTGTTGTGTGGGTGAACCTGTTCTAATATACCGACCTTCCTAGGACTAATACATACTTGTGATTATACCCCTTGCAAACATCCGTAAGTACAAGAAAGTAATTAAGGTAGAAACCTAACCACACAACACTTACGTCCCTTGTGCAATGGTTTCCTAACGGGGGTTCAGGTTTCTGTCACTCCGGCAACCCCTATGATTAGTAGCCAAATACACAATGCATTCCCCTAGGCCCATATAGGTGAAGTGTCATGTAGTCGATGTTCACATGACACAAGTACAAGAAGTACACCACAACTTAAATATCAAACTATTGAATCTTTCTCAACACAACTCCACTACTAACAACATGACTTCTCCCATGTCCTCAAGAACAAAACGAAGTACTCACAAGACATCATATGGATCATGATCAGAGATGGAATAATGATGTATAACAATCTGAACATAAACAATAATTCAACGGTTCACTCAATAGCATCAACTACAAATAGTAATCAACACCGGGAAAGTTTCCCCTATGAACTAATGCAAGATTCAACCCAATTGTTACAACAATATGGAGATGGTGATGAGGGTGCTGATGGTGATGATGGTGGTGATGATGATGATCCCGATGAAATCCAGCTTGATGGTGGTGTTGATGGCGACGATCTCCCCTCTCCGGGAAGGAATTCCCCCGGCAGAAATCTGTCTGCCGGAGAGATCTTTCTCTCTCGATGTTTTCCGGCCCGCAGAGGCGGTGGAATCTTTCTGTGGTTGCCCCCCGAGTCTTAGGGTTTCGGGAGGATAATATACGCCAGAGGGGAGTGCCAGGGGTGGACCAGGGCGGCCACACCACCTGGTGGCGCAGCCTAGGCTGGCTCGTGCCAGGGGGTGGTGTGGCCCCCTATGGCCCATCTCCAAGCCCCCTTTTTGCTTCCTTCGTCTTCTGGAAATATAGGATTTTCCGTATATTTTCCCGGATTTTCTGATCTTCGCGAATTTTGCCTCCAAACAACACCTTTTCCATCAGAATCCTGACTGCAGCGGTCCATGCTACAAAAGTCATCAACCATGCAAAAACAGATGAAATAACATAAGTATCACCTCTCAATACGAAATATATCAATGAATAACAATGAATTATGACATAGAATAGTGATGCAAAATGGACATATCAACTCCCCCAAGCTTAGACTTCGCTTGTCCCCAAGCAAAACTGAGCTCAATAAACATGACCTCGGGTTTATGGAGTGAAGAGTCGATAAAAGAATACGGACAAGAAGCATCACATTCATCAAATACATAGATCATAATAGAGGACAACTCACTATTATATAACTCAACTTGCAATGAGTAAAGGAAACACAATAAAGATACATAAAGTAAATCATAATTGGTCATGGCAAACTTAGCTCTTGGTCGAAGAATAGTTGATAATTTGCTGGAGTTCACAAATAACTGGTTTTCAATGATAGCTTTCAAAGTAGTAAACATCAAGATAAGAGCAATGTGCAAAACAAGGAACATAAGAAACATGATTGAATAAATCATCATATGAATGAATGAAACACAACAACTCAAAATACTTGCTGAGATAGAAGGGGGTAGGTATAGTGACTCAACTAAAAAGTAAAAGAAAGGCCCTTCAAAGAGGGAAGCAGGGATTGCAAGTTTCATAAAGAGCTCCCAAAAATTATGATACTTACTAGCTTTCAGCTCTCATTGCCCCTATCATAGGCATCTTTAGGTGATTAAGGTTAAAGAGATCAAATATGAGGATATGCATTGACAAGTTGTAAGTTGAGAATCTCATGTCCCTTGAATACGAGGGCCGCTCCTCATGCTACTCAAGTTTAGTCACCGGTAAGTTCTTGTCATCGTAAGCATATGTGTATCATAGAGAACCGCCAACGGGGTACCCCTTGCCCGATGATACGGAAGAATCCCCATATCAAAATGACAAGGCAAGCAGACAACAAACATCTCAGCAATCTTCTTATTTACCATGGGAATATGGTGCTTTGTTCTCTCTTTCCTCTTTTCATAATCTCTTTTTTTCTTTTTCTCTTTTTTCTCAATATCGGACTCTTTTTTTTATAATAAGAATGCTTCATAGATGCCCATTATGGTTACGCTGTAGGTTTCCACCATGTCAGCATGGATTAGACCAGCGGCCCAGGCGTTTCTCTAACACACATGCATAACTCCATGGACTTACAAGATCCCCTTTCATTTCACACCGACGACATCCATAGACAAAAGAACATGATATCAACTTGGTACAAAGTACCAGTGCAATGTTGAAAGCGTTCACCATGACATCATGGTTCTGCTAATTCACAACTTACAAAGCGCAAGCATATACGCAACATAGGTGAGCACAATGGTTCAAGTTTATTAAGTGCAAGAAAGTAAAGTGTGCCATCAAGTTCGTGAGAGCTTTAATGATATGGGGTGGCCCGATCTTCTCAGTAAGCGGATGGTGGTGATGATGGTGGATGATAGATAACTAGCCTGTAGCTATGAACTCTCCCGGTCGATCCCTGATGCCAATGCAACAGCTCTCGAACCTTGTAGGATATTCACAACACCACGAACGGTAGTACGCAATCTACTAGTTCCCAATGGAACAACAGATCACACTCAATTATAGTTGGTAGATTCGGACACAGGGTAATTCCAGATGTTCTATGAAAGAAACAACTCCAAAATATTTTAACGTGGTCTAAACCCTAACTAGGGGTCGTCCCAAAGCTTATAAGGGCGGCTAGGGCGGCCAAAAACCGAAACTAAACGCAAACGAGTCAAACTGATACAAACCGACTCGGACTAGATTCGGTCGGCGGGCAGACACTCCGGTCGAAATCGGCCGAACAGTCCGGTCAGACAGGACACTCCCGGTGAAGTGTGCCGGACAGTCCGGTCTGGCCGGAAACTTTGAAGTTTCCGAGTGGTGTCCGGGTAGTGTCCGAACTGGCAGACAGAATGTCCACGCCAGTTTGCCTCTCGACCAGGCCGGACAGTCCGGGTGGAACTGGCCAGACACTCCGGTCATGGCAGATCTTTTTGCCTCGGCCTTGATGATCTTCTCTTGCGCCTTCCTCCCGCTCCTCCCTCGTGCATCCTTGGACGATCATCATGTTGGGCTTCTCTTGTAGCCCTTCTCCTCCTCGCGCCATGCTTGTTTCTCCAACGAACCCGCTCATACATAAATGCATAGACTTAGGCAGTATAAAGTTCTCATCAATCAAAGTACCAGATTCGTTTAGGAGTAAATTCACCTGTTGTTCCAGTAGCTTAGCACGAGCTATTGTAATAGGTCCAATTCTAATCTCATTGGACTGATCCTTTCTTGCAACAATTGTAGCATCTTTAGTAGTCATTGGGGTAGGTGTAATTGTAGGGATGTCCTCATCATCTCCCCCCTTCAAAAGGCGTCGACCTCGATGCTCCAAGGTCTTCTCCAGCATATGGTGACAAATCAGCAACGTTGAAGCTGTTGCTAACTCCACCAAACTCCTCAATAGGTATATCAAGCGAGTAGGCGTTATCATTAATCTTGGCTAACACCTTGTAAGGACCAGCACCACGTGGCTTCAATTTGGAATTTCGAAGTAGTGGAAACCTATCCTTGTGTAGATGCACCCAAACCATATCTCTAGGCTCGAACAACACTACTTTCCTTGATTGACTCCTTGCAGCAGCAATGTTCTTGCCTTTCTTCTCAATAGCCTCTCAAGTCTTCTCATGTATTTTCTTCACATAATCAGCACATTTTGATGCCTCCATGTCAACTCTCTCATGTAATGGCAGAGGCAACATATCAAGTGGCGTCAATGGTTTGAAACCATACACCACCTCAAAAGGACAAAGCTAAGTAGTTGAATGCACAACCCTGTTGTAAGCAAACTCAACATGTGGCAAACACTCTTCCCACTCCCGCAGATTCTTTTTAATCATGGTCCTTAGCAGCTGTGACAATGTTCGATTCACCACCTCCGTTTGACCATCTGTTTGGGGATGACATGTAGTACTGAATAGCAGCTTCGTTCCTAGCTTTCCCCATAAGGTCTCCCAAAAGTAGCTTATGAACTTCACATCACGGTCAGAAACAATCGTCTTTGGTACTCCATGTAATCTCACGATGTCCCTGAAAAACAGGTTAGCAACATGCGACACATCATCGCTTTTGTGGCAGGCAATAAAATGATCCATCTTAGAGAACCTATCCACTACCACAAATATAGAATCATGACCTCTCTGAGTTTTAGGTAGACCTAGCACAAAATCCATACTAATGTCTTCCCATGGAGTAGTAGGTGCAGAGAGAGTTGTATATAAACCGTGAGGCTTCAGCTTGTGGCATGTAATACATCGGCTCACAAATCTGTACACATCACGCCTCATCTTGGGCCAATAAAAGTGATCAGCAAGCATGAGCAACGTCTTCTCACGCCCAAAGTGACCCATCAAACCACCAGCATGTGACTCCTACACTAAGAATAAACGCAACAACGATTCTGGAATACATAGTTTGTTAGCTCAAAACAAATATCCATCATGTATATGATACTTATCCCATGCGTTTCTAAGAGCACACAAACGATATGGTTTAGCAAAATCATGGTCAGTTGTATAAAGTGCACAAATAGCTTCTAATCCAGGAATTTTAACATCAAGATTGGTTAATAGCATGTTCTTCCTAGATAGAGCATCAGCAACAACATTCTCTTTTCCCTTCTTATAGTTAATGACGTAAGGAAAAGACTCAATGAACTCAACCCATTTAGCTAATCTTCTATGCAAGTTTGATTGAGCTTTCAAGTATTTCAATGCTTCATGATCAGAATGTATGATGAATTCCTTTGGCCACAAATAATGTTGCCAAACCTCAAGTACTCTAACAAGTGCATACAATTCTTTATCATAGATAGAATAATTCAAACGAGCACCAGTCAATTTCTTAGAAAATAAGCTATAGGCCGACCCTCTTGCATCAAAACGCCACCTATGCCTATACCACTAGTATCACATTCAACTTCAAATTGCTTCGAAAAATCAGGTAATGCAAGTAATGGTGCAGAAGTAAGCAAACGTTTTAATGTATCAAAGGCAATGTCTTGGGCCGCGCCCCATACAAAAGGGACACCTTTCTTTGTCAAATCATTTAATGGTGCAGCAATGGTGCTAAAATCTTTCACAAAGCGCCTATAGAAACCAGCAAGACCGTGGAAACTACGCACTTGACTAACATTCATTGGAGTAGGCCAATTCTAAATTGATTAAATTTTAGATTGATCTAGCTTTACTCCATGCTTAGAGACAACAAATCCTAGGAATATGACCTTATCTTTTGCAAATGTACACTTCTCAAGATTAGCATACAGTTTATTATCACGAAACACTTGCAAAACTTGTCTAATATGAGTGCAATGTTCAGATTCGGTGTGGCTGTATATAAGTATATCATCAAAGTAAACAACCACGAAACGACCAATAAACTCTCTCAAAACATGGTTCATCAAACGCATGAAAGTACTAGGTGCATTAGTAAGACCAAACAGCATAACTAACCACTCATACAAACCGAATTTAGTTTTGAAAGCAGTTTTCCATTCATCCCCTTCTTTCATCCTAATTTGATGATAACCACTACGCAAGTCAATTTTAGAGAAAACAATAGCACCACTCAATTCATTTAGCATATCCTCTAAGCGTGGAATAGGATGACGATATCGAATAGTGATGTTATTAATCGCTCTACAATCAATACACATGCGCCAAGTACCATCTTTCTTAGGAACTAAAATAACAGGAACAACACAAGGGCTAAGAGAGACACGGATGTACCCTTTATCCAGCAACACTTGTACTTGCTTCTGAATTTCCTTAGTTTCTTCGGGATTAGTCCTGTAAGGTGCACGGTTGGGAAGTGTGGCGCCAGGAATCAGGTCCACTTGATGTTCTATACCACGCAATGGAGGCAAACCTGCGGGTACGTCTTCTGGAAATACATCCCCAAACTCCTGCAAAACAGAAGAGAAACCAAGAGAAATAGGGGTCATGTTGCTAGAAACCAATACCTCGCCCTTATACATGAGCACAAGTGGCATGGCTGTAGGATCCTCACGAAACTCTCTCATATCCTCCTTGGTGGCTAGTATCAATAACCCATGCACTCTCCCACTTTTCGTTATATCACTCAATTTAGGCTTTACATCAGGAACAACTGTTACACAGTCTCGCCGAGTGGTAGTATCTTCCTTCAAGTTCACCTCTATCTTCTGGCGAGAATCATTCACAATTTCTTGTGGTGTCATTGGCTGCATAGTAATCTTCTTTCCTTTGAATTCTAAGTGATATGTGTTGGCTCGGCCATTGTGTTGCACATGGCGATCATAGAGCCAAGGCCGACCCAATAATAGGTGAAAAACAGTCATAGGAACCACATCAAAATCAATAGAATCTTTGTATGGCCCTATTTGAAAATTCACACGTACCATATGATTTACCTTCATCTCACCATTGTTGCTCAACCATTGTATGTAGTATGGCTTGGGATGAGGTAAGTATGTCAAATTCAGTTTGGCACATAGTTCCTTACTTGCAAGATTTCTGCAGCTACCTCCATCAATAATGACCTTGCAAGCTTTGTTTGGTCCAACGAGAGCTTTTGTTTGGAACAAGTTGCAACACTAGGATTCCTCAACCAGTTGCACACTAAGTACACATGAAGATACGACAATAGTGGGTGCACGCTCAGCATATGCATCAGCACCAACCTCGCCGTCATCAATATCATCATAAGAAGCTTCATCTCCACTTTCTACTTCACCTTGTTCATTAACAAACATAACCTTGCTGTTTGGACAATCTTTCTTGTAGTGACCTCTACCTCCACAAGTATGGCACACCACATCACGAGTACGTGCAGTAGACATGTTGGAACCCGAGCTAGTAGCAGGAGCAGCGGGTTTCGGAGCATTAGAACGAAACAAAGGTGTACTTGCTGGCTTGGCCGATGGTGTAAAGGGAGCAGTAGCTGGTGGCGCGGCTATAGAAGGTGTAGACCTGGCCGAAAATCTGCTGGAGGACGGAAAACGAGCACGTGACTTCGCCTCTTCTTCCAACTGGGATTCGGCCTCTCTAGCATGATGCAACAACTCATTCATGGTTTCATACTTGTGATGACGAACAATGCTCTTGATCAGTAACTTCAAATTGTTTAGGAATCGCTGCATGGTCATCTCAATGGACTCACGAATTCTAGCACGCTGCATAAGCATCTCCATCTCCATGTAGTACTCATCAACTGTCATGGTGCCTTGCTTGAGTTGCGTCAATTTATCAAAAACTGATCGCAAGTAGTTGGTTGGTACGAAACGAGCTTTCATGATTTGCTTCATCTCGCGCCAATCCCTCACAGGAAGTTCATTGTCCTCCCTTCTATGCTGCACAAGATCATCCCACCAACGCAAAGCATAACCATCAAATTCCGATGCTGCAAGCTTGACCTTCTTATCTTCTGGATAGTCCAATAAGCGCCAGAGTTTCTCAATCTTCAACTCCCATGTGAGGTAGTCTTCAGGATCAATGGAACCATCAAACTTAGGAACTGAAAATTTTGGCTTGCCCAAACCATCATCAGCAGCTTGGTTGGGCACACGTTGACCACGCCCAAGATGGGCAAACCCACGACCATGAGCAGGTGCATGGACAGGGGGAATAGCACGTCCCCTGCCAACATGTGGAGCAGCATCAACAACGCTACCCTCATCGAAATCATCAAAGGCATCATCATGTTGAGGATCTTCCCTTCTATGTAAGGCGGCTATCAAACCCTCAATGGACTGCTGCAAAGCGGTGACATTGACATTGAGCGTAGCCACTTGCGTTTGGATAGTATCAACCGTCCCAACATGCTGATCCAATCTCATATTCATATCTTGGAGATTCTTGTCAAGTTAGTAAACACACGTGTCAAGTGGGATTTCAAAGCCTCATATTCATGCCAATTGACGAGCTCCTCATCCTTATTTTTCTGCAACACAACATTATCATCACTAGTAGACATGATTAGGAGGTTAGTGCAAAAATCAGAATTAGTATGGTGGAAACTCTCACAAATCACTCACAACTAATAAGAAAGGAGATCTTACCGTTCCAAAGTGAATAGAGATGCTCTACCAAACGAAATCAAAGACTGATGCACTTGATGTGATGAAGTGAATATCAAAGGTATAGAGAAGGATCGCAGGGCACACAGGGTATGTAAAGGTGGAGCTGTAGGTATGGTATCCTATCTACACCGCAAACAAGTCCTAGTGCTGATCGTACAAATACCCAAGAAACACACACAGTGGAGATAAACGTGGCAAAGCAACTTATGAAAAGGAATATTGCAATTCACAAGAGAGACGCTAGTAATAGCCCAAATAGAACAGGCACAAGATTGCTCAATCTACTAGTGCTATACACAACAAGGACTCCAATATTGCACACTTCTATATCTCTTTTTTTGTTAGGCTTGTAGCTCTTTTCTCTCTTTTTTAATACCGATTCTCTTTTCTTTTCTCTCTTTTTTTTGATTTTTTCAACTATATTACTCAATGCAAACGAGTACAGCAACGTATAACATAACTGGGCCGGATAGTCCGGTGGATATGCGCCGGAGACTCCGGTTGGGCCGGAGAGTCCGGTTTTGCCTGTCGAAATTTTTTTGCACTTCAAAAACCTAATGAGCAGCCTGTCGGAGCAAAGCAACTAGTTTCGTGGGTATGTTCCTAGGCACAGATGTTGTAGATAGGCTGTGTCTATGGTATGCAAACAAAAGTATTCTATGTGGACTCGGAAAAACGATAAACACGTGCGGAAACGGTAACGGTGGGAACAACGGAAAACAAGATCAAACCCTAAACCTAGACACAAACGAAAACTAGACTCCTATGAGGAAAACCTGCAGATCGGATCTACGAGAAGATACAATCAGTGACTAAAACTTGAAAACGATGCAATCTAGTCTATGACAAATCTCTTTATAAGGCTTTTTCTGTATAGGACGAAAAAAACTCTCTAATCTATGGATGGATTTGTGGATGCTTACCGAGGCAACACTGGAAATCTGATACCAAGATGATATGGGGTGGCCCGATCTTCTTTGTAAGCGGATGGCGGGGATGATGGTGGATGATAGATAACTAGCATGTAGCTATGAACTCTCCCGCTCGAGCCCTGATGCCAATGCAACAACTCTCGAACCTTGTAGGATATTCACAACACCACGCTCTTGCGCATGTAGCCGTGACCACGAACGGTAGTATGCAATCTACTAGTTCCCAATGGAACAACAGATCACAATCAATTATAGTTGGTAGATTCGAACACAGGGTAATTCCAGAGGTTCTATGAAAGAAACAACTCCAAAATATTTTAACGTGGTCTAAAACCTAACTAGGGGTCGTCCCAAAGCTTATAAGGGCAGTTGGGGCGGCCAGAAACTGAAACTAAACGCAAACGACTCAAACTGATACAAACCGACTCGGACCAGATTCGGTCGGCGGGCGGACACTCCGGTCGAAATCGGCCGGACAGTCCGGTCAGGCCGGACACTCCGGGTGAAGTGTGCCAGACAGTCCGGTCTGGCTGGAAACTTTGAAGTTTCCTGGTGGTGTCCGGGTAGTGTCCGAACTGGCAGACAGAATGTCCACACCAGTTTGCCTCTCGACCAGGCCGGACAGTCCGGGTGGAAATGGCCGGACACTCCGGTCGTGGCAGATCTTTTTGCCTCCGTCTTGATGATCTTCTCTTGCGCCTTCCTCCCGCTTTTCCCTCGCGCATCCTTGGACGCTGATCATGTTGGGCTTCTCTTGTAGCCCTTCTCCTCCTCGCGCCATGCTTGTTTCTCCAACGAACCTGATCATACATAAATGCATAGACTTAGGCAGTATAAAGTTCTCATCAATCAAAGTACCAGATTCGTTTAGGAGTAAATTCACCTGTTGTTCCAATAGCTTAGCACGAGCTCTTGTAATAGGTCCAATTCTAATCTCATTGGACTGATCCTTTCTTGCAACAGTTGTAGCATCTTCAGTAGTCATTGGGGTAGGTGTAATTGTAGGGATGTCCTCATCATTTAATCACTAATTTTCACATAACAAGTTTAATTTGGGAGGTAGATAAAACAAGAATTTACTTGGAATAGCGATAGGGCTACTAGGTAGGTATGGTGGACACAAATGGCAGAGGTTTTGGTTTTGAGGATTGGATGCATGAGAAGAATTCCCTCTCAGTACAGGTTTTTGGCTAGCAAGGTTGGGTAGAAAGTACAAGAGTTGAAGGAAACAAACAAACATACAAGTGATAAAGACAAACATGCAATCTTCCTTGGAAGCACAAAAGATCTTAACTAGAGAATACTAGACTTATGAGAAAATCAAGAAAGAAAGATGATGAAATTATATTTCTTTAGAGTACTTCTATATTTTCTTTCAACTCTCAAAAATAGTGTGCTACTAACCGAGCCAGGTTTGCCAAAACTAACTAAATTAGCTCAATGATCCCAAAGTGATACCAATACTAACAACAAGATCAATCATATAACCATGAATTGAAAACTAAAATAAGCTATGCAAAAGAGTAAATGATAGATCTTCTCATTAATATTCCATAACAGCAACTCACACCAAGGGATACATATCTAACGAGAGAGGGGACACTTCCATAATGCAAACCATCCTACATAATAACTTCTCTATTCATGATATGACTCTACTAATAAGGTAAAAAGATAGAAGATAGTGATGTGATACCGCGGCACTCCCCCAAGCTTGGAACAAACCAAGGGGATGCCAAACCTGATGACGAATTACTCCTTTGGTGGTGGTGGTAATATTTTCTTCGTTGGTGTGAGGAAATCTTCCAGCATCTTGTGAAGCCTATTATTCTCACATTAAAGCATGTCCACCTTCCTCTTCAAGTCTCGGTACTTATCGCAGAACTCCTTAGTGACTAGTAGGGCTTCTGTTGATGCAGGACAAGTGACTAAAGGTACCAGCCCTTGTTTGGGGTCTTGGACATCTTCCTCCATAGGCTCCTTCCCATTATCCTTGGCGAACACCATTGTGCTTCTAAACTTCCAAAGAGTATGTCCTGGCAGAAACAGATAGAAACAAAAACGCGACGAAAACACGATATACGAACCTCGGGAGATCCGGGGGATTATATATTACGAAGTTCATGACAAAAGGAAGGTACTGGGAGAAAACGAGTCGGAGGCGGAGTCCGGGGTGAACTCACCACCTGGTAGCGCGGCCAGGGGTGGGCCCGCGCCACAGGGTGGTGTGAGCCACCCTGGCTCCGTTTCTATCCCTTTTTCGCTTCGTAGCTTTCCTTATTGACTAAAAACTGCAAAAATATAGTTGGATAGTATTTTCGCAAACCTTTTCTTACAGAATTGTTACCTATTTGGAAACGGATTCTGCAGGTCTCTGAATTTGGTATTTAGTGGGTTCTTCCGGTGTCACCACTTGAATAATCATCAGTATCTTCATCTTCATACACTTATTACTTGAGTCATAAAACCCTTCTCTTCCTTATTACACCATTATCTCCACTTCCTGGAAATTTCTTTCACACAAAACTTCAAACAGTTCTCATTAGCAACATTAGTATAAATGAAGTGATAAAACCATTTGAGTCCAACTTCAACTGAAAACCATCAAAACATAAGCAACTGTAGCAACTCCTTCCGAAAACCCAAAAAGAATTCAAAAAGGAAATCGAATAAAGAAGCAAATGCAAGAGTGGCAAAATCTGTCAAAACAGACCAGCAGGTAAAGATCAATTTTTTCGAAAATCTTATATTGCTCAAATCAAAAAGTGCAAACCTAACGAAAGCTAAATAACAACCTGGGGCAGAAGCACAAAAAATTACAGCTCAATCCAACATGCAAAGATCTCTCACGATTTTTTACAGTGCAGCACAAAAATCTGTTTCAGGACAGCAACTTCCCCAAATATTACTTCTCTCTCATTAGAGGTTGATCTTGACACAAAAACCAAACAAAACGGATAAGGAGCGGTTATTACCAAAGTAATAACTTCCAAGATTCAAAGAAACACAAACAAACTGAAAGCAAAAATAAAGTGGGTTGTCTCCCAAAAAGCTATTTCTTTATAGCCATTAAGATGGGCATGATAATTTTGAGAATGCTGACATAGGAATATGAATTGAAGTGAAAGTGAGCATTAAGAATCAAAAATACACACATTTAAGTCTAACCCACTTCCTATGAAAGGGAATTTTGTAAACAAACAAGTTGTTGAAACCAGAGGCTACTTGCATAAGAAGGCAAAAGAAGTGCAACATAAAAACTTTCAGCATAAAACGAGGAAACTTGATATTATTAAGATGCATAAGAACACTTTTCCCTCTCTCATAGTAACTTTCAGTATCTTGCATAAACTTAAAAATATAACTATCACGGGGACCATCGTAACAATGATCACTTATTCTAACAGAAAACACAGGAATACTAGCCCTCATAACACTACTTTGTGAAACAATATTAGAGGTATCCTTACAAAGGATAGTGTGTCCCTCTTCTTCATACTTAGTGACAAAGTCTTTAACATTTGCTATTATAGGTTCATCAACCATTTGTTTATCAGGTTCAACAGCTTTACTTGTACTTTCATTAACCATACTAGCTATCATAGAATGTTCCTTTATCTTACATGGGAAAGGGATTTTCTCAATGTAAGGTTCAGGTAAAACATGATTAGCAGTATAAACTTCAGTATTTCTTGTAGGAACACTCTTAGCAACATCTTTATAAGGTCCATGATACTTATTCCACTTCTTTTTAGGCACTTCAATATAGGAAGCAAAAGCCTTAAAATAAGAAGCAATAGCTTGAGAGTCTAGACCATAAGCATTTTTAATATTTTGAAAGTCATCAGTTCCCATAAAAGATTCAATGCATTCATAATAATAATTTATACCCGACTTTCTACCTTTGTCATTCTCCCAAGCTTCAACATTGTCTTGAATATGGTCCAGAAGATCCCATTTAGCTTCTTCTTCCATGCAAGTGAATGATCCAGCACAAGAAGCATCCAATAAATTTTATCATGAAGAGAAAACCTTGCATAAAAGTTATTGATAATAATATTGTTAGGGAGCTCATGAATGGGACATTTGAGCATTAGTAACTTCAATCTCCCCCAAGCTTGAGCTGTAATTTCTCCATCAAGAGGCCAAAAGTTGTATATTTGATTCCGATCTTTATGAATCTCACTAGGAGGATAAAACTTTGAATAAAAGAGAGGCATTATTTCCTCCCATTCCAGGGCTTGACCATTCTTCAGCAGCTTATACCATTCCTCAGCTCTTCCTTTCAGTGATAATGAGAATAAATTATTCTTAACTTGATCTGTAGTAATACCTGCACACTTGAACAACCCGCATAATTCGTATATAAAGAGCAAATGATCACCGGGATGGACAGTTCCATCCCCAACATAGTAGTTATCCATAACACGATCAATAATTCTTGTAGGTATTTTAAAAGCATCATTATCAGCAGGTGGTGGTTCATCTACTACCTTAGCAGTGGTAGTAGCTTTACCAAATAAGAAACTCAGCGAATTATCCATATAAAAATAAAGCAACTAACAGAAGTAAACAATACTCACAGTAGAAGTTTCCTTTACCAGTTCCACTCACCAATATCGCTTCACTCCTCGGCAACAGCGCTAGAAAATAGTCTTGATGACCCACAAGTATAGGGGGTGTATCGCAGTATTTTCGATAAGTAAGAGTGTCGAACCCAACGAGGAGTAGAAGGTGCTGGCTAGTGGTATGGATCAGGAATTCTCTGCAAATACTTAGCTAACGGATTTTAGGGGTTTTTGATAAAGCAAGTAAACGAAGTATGGGTAAATAAAAGATTGTAGGAATAAATGTAGCAAGTGGCCCAATCCATTATGCAGCAAAGGATAAGCCAGTTGTATTACTTAAGATGACCAAACGTTCTCGAGGACACATGGGAAGACTGTCAAGTGCTTTCGCTTCATATAGTTGATTAATCTTCTTTAGCTTGCTACGTGTTGTGTGGGTGAACCTGTGCTAATGTACCGACCTTCCTAGGAATAATACATACTTGTGATTATACCCCTTGCAAACATCTATAAGTACA
Source organism: Avena eriantha (assembly GCA_910589775.1). Lineage (NCBI taxonomy): Eukaryota > Viridiplantae > Streptophyta > Magnoliopsida > Poales > Poaceae > Avena > Avena eriantha. Next base: position 51,826,251 of record OU342746.1, on the reverse strand, counting down.
AGAAAATAATTAAGGTAGAAACCTAACCACAACTTTAAACTCTAAGACCCTTACGTCCCTTGTGCAATGGTTTCCTAATGGGGGTTCAGGTTTCTGTCACTCCGGGAACCCCTACGATTAGTAGCCAAATACACAATGCATTCCCTAGGCCCATATAGGTGAAGTGTCATGTAGTCGACGTTCACATGACACCACTAGAAGAAGTACACCACAACTTAAATATCAAACTATTGAATCTTTCTCAACACAACTCCACTAGTAACAACATGACTTCTCCCATGTCCTCAAGAACAAAACGAACTACTCACAAGACATCATATGGATCATGATCAGAGATGGAATAATGATGTATAACAATCTGAACATAAACAATAATTCAATGGTTCACTCAATAGCATCAACTACAAATAGTAATCAACACCGGGAAAGTTTCCCCTATGAGCTAATGCAAGATTCAACCAAATTGTTAGAGCAATATGGAGATGGTTATGAGGGTGCTGATGGTGATGATGGTGGTGGTGATGATGATCCCGATTAAGTCCATCTTGATGGTGGTGTGGATGGCGACGATCTCCCCTCTCCGGGGAGGAATTCCCCTGGCAGAAATCTGTCTGCCGGAGAGATCTTTCTCTCTCGGTTTTTTCTGCCCTGTAGAGGCGGCGGAATCTTTCTGTGGTCGCCCCCGAGTCTTAGGGTTTTGGGAGGATAATATACGCCAGAGGGGAGTGCCAGCGGTGGACCAGGGCGGCCACACTACCTGCTGGCGCGTCCTAGGCTGGCATGCGCAAGGGGGTGGTGTGGGCCCCCTATGGCCCATCTCTATCCCCCCTTCTGGCTTCCTTCATCTTCTGGAAAAATAGGATTTTCCGTATATTTTCCCGGATTTTATGATCTTCTCGAATTTTGCCTCCAAACAACACCTTTTCCATCAGAATCCTGACTGCAGCGGTCCATGCTACAAAAGTCATCAACCATGCAAAAACAGACGAAATAACATAAGTATCACCTCTCAATACGAAATATATCAATGAATAACAGTGAATTATGACATAGAATAGTGATGCAAAATGGACGTATCAACTCCCCCAAGCTTAGACTTCGCTTGTCCCCAAGCGAAACTGATCTCAATAAACATGACCTCAGGTTTATGGAGTGAAGAGTCAATAAAAGAATACGGACAAGAAGCATCACATTCATCAAATACATAGATCATAATAGAGGAAAACTCACTATTATATAACTCAACTTGCAATGAGTAAAGGAAACACAATAAAGATACATAAAGTAAATCATAATTAGTAATGGCAAACTTAGCTCTTGGTAGAAGAATAGTTGATAATTTGCTGGAGTTCACAAATAACAGGTTTTTCAATGATAACTTTCAAAGTAGTAAACATCAAGATAAGAGCAATGTGCAAAACAAGGAACATAAGAAACATGATTGAATAAATCATCATATGAATGAATGAAACACAACAACTCATAATACTTGCTGAGATAGAAGGGGGTAGGTTTACTGACTCAACTAAGAAGTAAAAGAAAGGCCCTTCAAAGAGGGAAGCAGGGATTGCAAGTTTCATAAAGAGCTCCCAAAAATTATGATACTTACTAGCTTTCAGCTCTCATTGCCCCTATCATAGGCATCTTTAGGTGATTAAGGTTAAAGTGATCAAATATGAGGATATGCATTGACAAGTTGTAAGTTGAGAATCTCATGTCCCTTGAATACGAGGGCCGCTCCTCATGCTACTCAAGTTTAGTCACTGGTAAGTTCTTGTCATCGTAAGCATATGTGTATCATAGAGAACCGCCAACATGGTACCCCTTGCCCGATGATACGGAAGAATCCCCATATCAAAATGACAAGGCAAGCAAACAACAAACATCTCAGCAATCTTCTTATTTACCATGGGAATATGGTGCTTTTTTCTCTGTTTCCTCTTTTCATAATCTATTTTTTTCTTTTTCTCCTTTTTCTCAATATCAGACTCTTTTTTTATAAGAAGAATGCTTCATAGATGCCCATTATGGTTACGTTGCAGGTTTCCACCATGTCAGCATGGATTAGACCAGCGGCCCAGGCATTTCTCTAACACACATGCATAACTCCATGGACTTACAAGATCCCCTTTCATTTCACACCGACGACATCCATGGACAAAACAACATGATATCAACTTGGTACAAAGTACCAGTGCAATGTTGAAAGCGTTTACCATGACAACATGGTTATGCTAATTCACAACATACAAAGCGCAAGCATATACACAACATAGGTGAGCACACTGGTTCAAGTTTATTAAGTGCAAGAAAGTAAAGTGTGCCATCAAGCTCGTGAGAGCTTTAATCACTAATTTTCACATAACAAGTTTAATTTGGGAGGTAGATAAAACAAGAATTTACTTGGAATAGCGTTAGTGCTACTAGGTACGTATGGTGGACACAAATGGCAGAGGTTTTGGTTTTGAGGATTGGATGCACGAGAAGAATTCCCTCTCAGTACAGGTTTTTGGCTAGCAAGGTTGGGTAGCAAGTACAAGAGTTGAAGGAAACAAACAAGCATACAAGTGATAAAGACAAACATGCAATCTTCCTTGGAAGCACAAAAGAACTTAACTAGAGAATACTAGACTTATGAGCAAATCAAGAAAGAAAGATGATGAAATTATATTTCTTTAGAGTACTTCTATCTTTCCTTTCAACTCTCAAAAATAGTGTGCTACTGACCGAGCCAGGTTTGCCAAAACCAACTAAATTAGCTCAATGATCCCAAAGTGATACCAATACTAACAACAAGATCAATCATATAACCACGAATTGAAAACTAAAATAAGCTATGCAAAAGAGTAAATGATAGAACTTCTCATTAATATTCCATAACGACAACTCACACCAAGGGATACATATCTAACGAGAGAGGGGACACTTCCATAATGCAAACCATCCTACATAATAACTTCTCTATTCATGATATGACTCTACTAATAAGGTAAAGAGATAGAAGATAGTGATGTGATACCGCGGCACTCCCCCAAGCTTGGAACAAACCAAGGGGATGCCAAACCTGATGACGAATTACTCCTTTGGTGGTGGTGGTAATATTTTCTTCGTTGGTGTGAGGAAATCTTCCAGCATCTTGTGAAGCCTATTATTCTCACATTGAAGCATGTCCACCTTCCTCTTCAAGTGTCGGTACTTATCGCAGAACTCCTTAGTGACTAGTAGGGCTTCTGTTGATGCAGGGCAAGTGACTAAAGGTACCAGCCCTTGTTTGGGGTCTTGGAGATCTTCCTCCATAGGCTCCTTCCCTTTATCCTTGGCGGACACCATTGTGCTTCTAAACTTCCAAAGAGTATGTCCTGGCAGAAACAAATAGAAACAAAAACGCGACGAAAACACGATATACGAACCTCGGGAGATCCGAGGGATTATATATTACGAAGTTTCATGACAAAAGGAAGGTACTGGGAGAAAACGAGTCGGAGGTGGAGTCCGGGGGGACTCACCACCTGGTGGCGCGGCCAGGGGTGGGCCCACGCCACAGGGTGGTGTGAGCCACCCTGGCTCCGTTTCCGTCCCTTTTTGCGCTTCGTAGCTTTCCTTATTGACTAAAAACTGCAAAACTATAGTTGGATAGTATTTTCGCAAACCTTTTCTTACAGAATTGTTACCTATTTGGAAACGAATTCTGCAGGTCTCTGAATTTGGTATTTAGTGCGTTCTTCCGGTGTCACCACTTGAATAATCATCAGTATCTTCATCTTCATACACTTATTACTTGAGTCATAAAACCCTTCTCTTCCTTATTACACCATTATCTCCACTTCCTGGAAATTTCTTTCACACAAAACTTCAAACAGTTCTCATTAGCAACATTAGTATAAGTGAAGTGATAAAACCATTTGAGTCCAACTTCAACTGAAAACCATCAAAACATAAGCAACTGTAGCAACTCCTTCCGAAAACCCAAAAAGAATTCAAAAAGGAAATCGAATAAAGAAGCAAATGCAAGAGTGGCAAAATCTATCAAAGTAGACCAGCAGGTAAAGATCAAATTTTTCGAAAATCTTCTATTGCTCAAATCAAAAGGTGCAAAACTAACGAAAGCTAAATACAACCTGGGGCAGAAGCACAAAAAATTACAGCAAAATCCGACATACAGAGATCTCTCACGAATTTTTACGGTGCAGCACAAAAATCTGTTTCAGGACAACAACTTCTCCAAATATTACTTCTCTCTCATTAGAGGTTGATCTTGACACAAAAACCAAACAAAACGGATAAGGAGCGGTTATTACCGAAGTAATAACTTCCAAGACTCAAAGAAACACAAACAAACTGAAAGCAAAAATAAATTGGGTTGTCTCCCAAAAAGCTCTTTCTTTATAGCCATTAAGATGGGCATGATAATTTTGAGAATGCTCACATAAAAATATGAATTGAAGTGAAAGTGATCATTAAGAAGCACACAAATTTAAGTCTAACCCACTTCCTATGCAAGTGAATTTTGTAAACAAACAAGTTGTTGAAACCACAGGCTACTTGCATACGAAGGCAAAAGAAGTGCAACATAAAAACTTTCAGCATAAAACGAGGAAACTTGATATTATTAAGATGCATAAGAACACTTTTCCCTCTCTCATAGTAACTTTCAGTATCATGCATAAACTTAACAATATAACTATCACAAGGACCATCGTAACAATGATCACTTATTCTAACAGAAAACACAGGAATACTAGCCCTCATAACACTACTTTGTGAAACAATATTAGAGGTATCCTTACAAAGGATAGTGTGTCCCTCTTCTTCATACTTAGTGACAAAGTCTTTCACATTTGCTATTATAGGTTCATCAACCATTTGTTTATCAGGTTCAACAGCTTTACTTGTACTTTCATTAACCATACTAGCTATCATAGAATGTTCCTTTATCTTACATGGGAAATGGATTTTCTCAATGTAAGGTTCAGGTAAAACATGATTAGCAGTATAAACTTCAGTATTTCTTGCAGGAACACTCTTAGCAACATCTTTATAAGGTTCATGATACTTATTCCACTTCTTTTTAGGCACTTCAATATAGGAAGCAAAAGCCTTAAAATAAGAAGCAGTAGCTTGAGAGTCTAGACCATAAGCATTTTTAATATTTTGAAAGTCACCGGTTCCCATAAAAGATTCAATGCATTCATAATCATAATTTATACCTGACTTTTTACCTTTGTCATTCTCCCAAGCTTCAGCATTGTCTTGAATACGGTCGAGAAGATCCCATCTAGCTTCTTCTTCCATGCGAGTGAATGATCCAACACAAGAAGCATCCAATAAATCTTTATCATGAAGAGAAAGCCTTGCATAAAAGTTATTGATAATAATATTGTTGGGGACCTCATGAATGGTACATTTGAGCATTAGTAACTTCAATCTCTCCTAAGATTGAGCTGTACTTTCTCCATCAAGAGGCCAAAAGTTGTATATTTGATTCCGATCTTTATGAATCTCACTTGGAGGATAAAACTTTGAATAAAAGGGAGGCACTATTTCCTCCCATTCTAGAGCTTGACCATTCTTCAGCAGCTTATACCATTCCTCAGCTCTTCCTTTAAGTGATAATGAGATTAACTTCTTCTTAACTTGATCTGTAGTAATACCTACACACTTGAACAACCCGTATAATTCGTATATAAAGAGCAAATGATCACCGAGATGGACAGTTCCATCCCCAACATAGTAGTTATCCATAACACGATCAATAATTCTTGTAGGTATTTTAAAAGCATCATTCTCAGCAGGTGGTGGTTCATCTACTACCTTAGCAGTGGTAGTAGCTTTACCAAATAAGAAACTCAGCGAATTATCGATAAAAAAATAAAGCAACTAACAGAAGTAAACAATACTCATAGTAGAAGTTTCCTTTACCAGTTCCACTCACCAATAGCGCTTTACTCCCCAGCAACAGCGCTAGAAAATAGTCTTGATGACCCACAAGTATAGGGGGTGTATCGTAGTATTTTCGATAAGTAAGAGTGTCGAACCCAACGAGGATCAGAAGGTGCTGGCTAGTGTTATGGATCAGGAATTCTCTGCAAATACTTAGCAAATGGATTTTTAGGGGTTTTTGATAAAGCAAGTAAACGAAGTACGAGTAAATAAAAGACAGTAGGAATAAATGCAGCAAGTGGCCCAATCCTTTATGCAGCAAAGGATAAGCCAGTTGTATTACTTAAGATGACCAAACGTTCTCGAGGACACATGGGAAGACTGTCAAGTGCTTTCGCTTCATATAGTTGATTAATCTTCTTTAGCTTGCTAAGTGTTGTGTGGGTGAACGTGTGCTAATGTACCGACCTTCCTAGGACTAATACATACTTGTGATTATACCCCTTGCAAACATCCATAAGTACAAGAAAGTAATTAAACTAGAAACCTAACCACAACTTTAAACTCTAAGACCCTTACGTCCCTTGTGCAGTGGTTTCCTAACGGGGGTTCAGGTTTCTGTCACCCCAGCAACCCCTACGATTAGTAGCCAAATACACAATGCATTCCCCTAGGCCCATATAGGTGAAGTGTCATGTAGTCGACGTTCACATGACACCACTAGAAGAAGTACACCACAACTTAAATATCAAACTATTGAATCTTTCTCAACACAACTCCACTACTAACAACATGACTTCTCCCATGTCCTCAAGAACAAAACGAACTACTCACAAGACATCATATGGATCATGATCAGAGATGGAATAATGATGTATAATAACCTGAACATAAACAATAATTCAACGGTTCACTCAATCGCATCAACTGCAAATAGTAATCAACACCGGGAAAGTTTCCCCTATGAACTAATGCAAGATTCAACCCAATTGTTACAACAATATGGAGATGGTGATGAGGGTGCTGATGGTGATGATGGTGGTGGTGATGATGATCCCGATTAAGTCCATCTTGATGGTGGTGTGGATGGCGACGATCTCCCCTCTCCGAGGAGGAATTCCCCTGGCAGAAATCTGTCTGCCGGAGAGATCTTTCTCTCTCGGTTTTTTCCGCCCTGCAGAGGCGGCGGAATCTTTCTGTGGTCGCCCCCGAGTCTTAGGGTTTTGGGAGGATAATATACGCCAGAGGGGAGTGCCAGGGGTGGACCAGGGCGGCCACACCACTTGGTGGCGCGGCCTAGGCTATCCTACGCCAGGGGGTGGTGTGGGCCCCCTGTGGCCCATCTCCAGCCCCCCTTCTGGCTTCCTTCGTCTTCTGGAAAAATAGGATTTTCCGTATATTTTCCCGGATTTTCTGATCTTCACGAATTTTTTGCCTCCAAACAGCACCTTTTCCATCAAAATCCTGACTACAGTGGTCCATGCTCCAAAAGTCATCAACCATGCAAAAACATATGAAATAACATAAGTATCACCTCTCAATATGAAATATATCAATGAATAATAGTGAATTATGACATAGAATAGTGATGCAAAATGGACGTATCAATCATCACTATATAAAATTATAATAGGGAAAGCGAAAAAAATATAATAGGCAACATTTGAACTACTACAAGTAAACCGTGTAGGTTGCTTTGAAAGTTTTACGGAAAAGCTCTTAGAGGTACCCATTGGAGGGGGCGCCACTACAAGAAAAGTTTCCTTCTGCAACGAATTGGCCCGACGGTCGTCGTAGAAGGTGCGTCTTCCGTGACGAAATTCTCGGCTCGACCATGACCGATGGAAACCTTTTTTTTCTAGTTTCGCGGGCCTCTACTATGACAGATCTGCTAAAAACATAGAGGAAGCTCGGCTGGCACGTGGCAGAAGCAAGATTTTTGTTTCCTCGCGCGATGTTGACTCACCGAAGTCTTTTGAGGCGTGTGGGTCCTGGACGTCAATGTCTCTAGCAGACCATACTTTTTGGTCGCGCCTCCCTGATTTGAACTCGATAACGTAGCTCGAGGCGTCTTCTGTTTAGTTAGGCTGCTAGGTCCCACATGTCAGCCTCTCATTAGAAGGATCGTGTGTATGATAGTATTTTTTTTCCTTCGCTCGCGCTACCCTGTTCTGAAGTTGATAGCGCTACTCGATGCATCTACGATCTAATCAACCTTAAGGGACCCACATGTCATCCTCTCATTAGATGAAACGTGTGTATGATGAATTTTTTTCCTTCGTTGGCGCTACCCCGTTCCAAGTTGATAGCGCTGCTCGACGCATCTACCATTTAACCAACCTCTTGAGCTCCACATGTCATCCTCTCATTAGAAGAAACGTGTGTATGATGGATTTTTTTCCTTCGCTGGCGCTACCCCGTTCTGAGTTGATAGTGCTGCTCGACGCATCTACCATTTAACCAACCTCCTGAGCCCCATATGTCATCCTCTCATTAGAAGAAACATGTGTATGATGGATTTTTTCCTTCGCTCGTGCTACCCTGTTCTGAACTTGATAGCGTTGTTCGATGCATCTACCGTTTAATCACGACGCTGGGCCCCATATGTCATTCTCTCATTAGAAGAAACGTGTGTATGATGGATTTTTTACCCTCTGTCGCGCCTTCGTGTTCCAAACTTGATAACGTTACTCGCTGCTTCAGCCGTTTATACAGGCTGGTGGGTGATACGTTGCTAACGTATCTATAATTTTTTATGTTCCATGCTTGTTTTTATCTACTTTCTTATATTTTGTTCCAACTTTGGAGTATTTTTATACACTTTCTTGGACTAACGTATTAACAAGATGCCACAGTGCCAGCTGCATGTTTTCTGCTATTTTTGGTTCCAGGAAAGTCAGAAAATAAATATTCTCGAAATTGGACGGGACAAAAGCCAAAGTTAATATTTTACCGGAAGACACATGGAGTCTGAAGGAGAGACAAAGGGGGCCACACCCCCAGGCGCGGGCAACCCTAGGCCGCGCCAGGGCATGGTGTGGGCCCCCTGGACGGCCACCGACCTTGCCTCTTCGCCTATAAGAAGCCTCCCGATGCATAAACCCTAAATATAACAGCCTCCAGCCACAAAAAGTTCCGCAGCGCCGCCACCACTGAAGGGGAGATTCAGGGGATATAAAGTCTCTGTTCCGGCACCCTGCTGGGACAGGGAAGTGCCCCCGGAGCCATCTCCATCGATCTCCACTACCATCTCCATCGCCGTTGCTGATTCCCATGATGATGAGGGAGTAGTTCTTCCTCAAGGCTAAGGGTTCTACCGGTAGCTATGTGTTCATCTCTCTCTCTCTATGCATGATCATATTGTGATCACGAGCTTTGTAATCAAGTAGGTCTACCTTGCTACTCAAGTGCTTTAATAGATCTCTGTTCTCCCCATGTGTGTGAAAGTGACAGCGTGCACACCATGGTGGCACTTAGGCTAGAGATTACAAATACTTGTTATGAGTTATATTTGGAGTTGGATGTCTCTATGAAATTGTGGTGTTTGTTGGAACCATCTAGTGCTCAAGGTGATAGTGTGGTGTTATCTAGATGCGAAAAGCGAACTTTGAGGAGTGCTGTTATAGCCCTACCATGGATTAGAGTGTCCAACCGGAGAGTAGTTCACAGTAGTATCATAAAGCGAAGATATTTATATGAGAGTGTTCACTAGTGAAAGTATGATCCCTAGGCCTTGTTTCTAAGCATTGAAACACCGTTTGCAACTAGATCTGTTACATGTTTGCTTGCTTCCATCTTTATTTCAGTTTGCCTTTAGTCTCTTCCACACCATCAAGCTATTTTCTGGCACCGTTGTCTTATATCTATACCAATTGTATTTCACTATCTCTTCGCCGAACTAGTGCACCTATACATCTGACAAGTGTATTAGGTGTGTTGGGGACACAAGAGACTTCTTGTATATTGATTGCATGATTGCTTGAGAGGGAATACCTTTGACTACTTCCTCCCTGAGTTCGTAACCCTTGGGTGATCCACTTAAGGGAAACTTGCTGTTGTTCTACAAACCTCTGCACTTGGAGGCCCAACAACTGTCTACAAGAATAGAAGTGCGTAGACATCAAGCTATTTTCTGGCGCCGTTGCCGGGGAGGTAAGGTAAAAGGTACTCACATCCTCCGGTGTGAGTGCTCGAAGTTATTTCCATTAGATTCTGCAATTTTGTCTTTTTGTTTCTTGTTTTCACTAGTTAGGCTTAATGGAAAACAAAAAAAATTAGAGAGGTTTTTAGTATTTTTCCTAAGGTAGAACATGAATTGTCTGAAAAGAAAATTAAAAAAACCCATGGAACTTTCTTTGCATGCTAATCGTAATGTTATTAGTATGAATCTTTTGAACACCTTTGTTACTAATGCTATGGAAACGTCTAAGCTTGGGGAAGTTAGTTTTTATGAAAACGATCTTTTTAGTTCCCTAGCTTTAAAGAAGAAAATTTGCTCTGATGATACTTTATCTCCCATATGTGGTAATTCTAATGATACTTGTGATATTTTAAATCCACATACCAAAAGCATCCCTTTTAAAATACCTATAAAAATTGTTGAACGTGTTATGAATAACTGTTATTTTGGAGATGGAACTGTCCATCCTGGTGATCATTTACTCTTTATACACGAATTATGCAAGTTGTTCAAGTGTGCAGGTATTTCAATGAACCAAGTTAAGAGGAAGCTATTCCCTTTTTCACTTAAGGGCAAAGCAAGGGAGTGCTATGAGCTACTAGATGATCCTCATCATTTGGAGTTGGAGGAACTTGAATCTCTCTTTTACTCTAAATTTTATCCTCGTCATGAAATTCATAAAGATAGGAATTAAATTTATAATTTTCATCCACATGATGGAGAAAGTATTGCCCAAGCATGGGGGAGATTGAAGTCACTAATGCTCAAATGTCCCATTCATGAGCTCCCCAGGAATATTGTTATTAATAATTTTTATGCAAGGCTTTCAGGACATTACAAGGACTATCTAGATACTTGTTTAGAGCTATCCTTCACAAGTAAGGAGGTCAAAGCTAAGTGGGATCTTCTTGAAACAATTCAAAGAAATACCGAAGATTGGGATAACGACAAAGGTAAAGAACTAGGTATAAAATATGAGTATGATTGCATTAAGGCTTTCGATGAAACTACTGATTTTCAAGAGCTTAGTGCTAAATATGGTCTTGATGCTCAAATTCTTATTGATTGTTTTAGAGCCTTTGCTTCTCATATTAATGCCCCTAAAGAAAAATGGGACATGTATCATGAGCCTTTTAAAGACACTTGTATGGAAAATGAAATTGTTATTAATGATAGCAATAAACATACTCAAACCTCTGAAAGTACTATTTCTTATAAGCATGTTAATTTTTGTGGAATACATTGACCTTGTGAGAATAATCAAATTGAATAAGAATATTGTATCACCCACAGGAATGAAAAAACTAGAACGTGGTATAGGGCTCTAAATGATCTTGGTAAAAAATTGTGCCCTCTATCCTTCTATTGTGAACTTTGCTTTGAAGTGGGTCATTTAAATTTTCAATGCTCAGGCCATAATAATAGCCCTTCTAATCCAATGAGTACTGCAAGTTTGTATTGTGATGACATGATCACTCCTAATCAGCATGATGAACTTACATTATTTTTGGGGTGTGAAGAATTATCAAGAAAAACCTGTTTGGTAGATATGGGTGCTTTTGATATGAATAGTGTCCTAGATGGTTTTCATATTTATTGTGTTGATAATTGTCACACAAATATTTACATACAAAATATTATAGAAGATGAGATTTTACCAAAATATGACAGGACTAATATGTGTTTTGATCTTATTAATGAAAAGAAGGAATCCTCCAAAGTTTCTTCTATTGTCTCTAACAATAAACCAGGGTATATGGAGAAGCTTCCTTTCAAGCCTCTCCCTCCTAAAGAGAAGAAGGAAAAGAAGAAAGGAGTAAAAGGGGAGAGGAAATAGTATTTTCCCCTAAGCATGTTGCTCCTATTATAGTTTTTGATGAGTCTGAACTTGATGATTTTCCTATGCCTGTTACCTATAGTAGTGATCATGATTGGGAAAAGCACACTTGTTTTGATATTGAAAATCTCTTTGGTACCAATTCTGAAAATGATGATATTAATAATTGTTGTACTATTAGTGCTATCCATGTTCCTTCCGACGATGATATGTTTACAAATGAACACACTTTGGAAGATAATTACTCTATTGCTTATGATGATACTACACCTCCAATATATGATGATTGCAATGATGAATATGATATTTTCAGTCCACCTACTATTGAGGAGAAAATTAATTATGATTACAATATGCCTCCTATATTTGATGATTATGGTGATGAGAATAATAATGATAGCTATTTTGTTGAATTTGCTTCCAATACAATTAATAAGAATGACTATGTTTATGTGGGGAATATTAATTCTTTTATGCATGTGGCTCATGATAAGAATGTTTAATGTGATAGTTACATTGTTATTTTTATTCACGATGCTACTGAATTATGAGAGAGGGAAACATGGTTTTATGCATCTCAATAATATTAGGTTTCCCCTCTTTATGTTGAAAGTCTTGAAGTTGCACATATTTTGCTTTCCTGTGCTTGTTGTTTTGTGCTTTCATGACTTGTTTCTTTACAAGATTCCTATGCATAGGAATTGAGTTAGACTTAAATTTGTTTTTAATTTGCTTCTTGATGCTCTGTTTTACTTCATTTCATATTTCCTATGTGAGCATCTTCTCAAACTATCATGCCTAACTTAAAGGCGTTAAAGAAAAGTACTTATTGGGAAATAACCCAAAAGTTTTAGATGAGTCTTGGAAGTTATTACCTCTATAATAACCGCTCCTTATCCTTTTTATTTGCTTTTTGGGCCAAGAGTAACCTCTAATGAGAGAGAAGTAATGCTTGTGAAAGTTGCTGTCCCGAAAAAGATTTGTGTTCTTCACTGTAAAAATTCATGTAAACTCTCTGTATGTCAGTTTGAGCTGTGATTTTTTGTGCTTCTGCCCCAGGTTGTTATCTAACTTTCGTTAGTTCAACACTTTTAGATTTGAGCAACATAAGGTGTTCGAAAAAATTAGTTTTTACCTGCTGGTCTGTTCTGACAGATTTTTGCCATTATTTGCATTTGCTTCTTGTTGGTTCCTTTTTGAGTTCTCTTTGGGGAATTGAGCTTTTTGAAGGAAGTGCTACGGTATCTTGTGTTTTAATGGAAGTTTTATTGGTGTTGAAACTGAACGTAAAGACTTATTATCTTGAGTGCACTAATGTTGCTATAAAGATTGTGTGAAGTTTTATATGAAGGAAGAATTTTAGGTGTATGGAGAGAATGATGTAATGAGATGAAGAATGGACAAAAGCTCAAGCTTGGGGATGCCACCTCGTGTCACCCCAAGAAATATCCAAGAAGGAAAAGCATCATAGCTTGTGGATTCCCAAGGCATCCCCTTTTTCATCAATAAAAATCTCAGGTTTCTTCCAAACACTTCATTTTTATTGTTTAATGCACAGTTGTGTTGTTCTTGGAGCGTCTTCGTTTTAGTTTTTAGTTTTCGTTTGCTTTGTTTGCTTAGTTTTCTTGAATAAGTTGGTTGGATTCCAACATACTTCTTTTGGAGAGAGAGACCCTTTGCTTTCATTGTTTAGAACACTCTAGTTTTCATTCTTATTGTTTTGTGAGTGTTCTCTTTTGCTAGCACTGGGTTTAGCCTTAGTTTTCTTGTGCTTTCAGCTTAGAAATTTTTAATTCTTTATTTTGGATTTATGAGAAAAGCTCATTGATCTTTATTTATTATTATCTGTGTGAGTTCTTTCAAATAACTTGGTTTGGATTGGAAAAGAGTAGGAAAGTTCATGCTTATAAGTGGTATAAAAGGAGCTTGTTTTGACTGTGGCTTAGACTTTATCATGTCATGCTTGATATTGTTTGACTTTATGCTTAGTGATTCTTGCTATAGCATGACTTGTTATAAACAATTGAGATTGCTTAATGTGTCTTAAAAGAATCATGCATTGTTTTAGCATATTAAAGCATAGTATTATGGTATTCTCCTTTGATGCTTTATTTGGGTTGACTTGGCGCATGCGCACACCATGTTATGACTATGCCAAGTCACCATAGCCTCTATGATCATTTAGTTTTCGACTTGTAATATCACTTTATGCTCTAATCAATGATGTTTTGTCGCTTTGCATGATTATGGCCATTATTGCTCTCTTAGTTGGTCGCTCCCAGTCTTTTGCTGGCCTCCATAACTAAGTATGAGTTCCACTCATGCATCCAACTCCAAATAAAACCAAGTTATTCCAAAGAGTCCACCATACCTACCTATTAGCATTTGCTATTCCAAGTATATTCATGTTTTTATCTACCTTCCGAATTAAACTTTTTATGTGAAAAATAGTGATTATAGCTCTCACAAACTTGATGGCACACTTTACTTTTCTTGCACTTAATAAATTTGAACCATTGTGTCATCTATGTTGTATATGCTTGCATTTATATGTTGGGGATTATCAGAACCATGCTGTCATGGGGAACGCTTTCAACATTGCACTTGTACATTGTACCTAGTTGATATCATGCTCTTTTGTCTATGGATCTCGTCAGTGTGAAATGAAAGGGGAGCTTGTAAGTCCATGGAGTTATGTATGTGTGTTAGAGAAACGCCTGGGCCGCTGGTCTAATCCATGCCTAATCATGGTGGAAACCTGCAGCGTAACCATAATGAGCTGTCTATGAAGCATTCTTCTTATAAAAAAGAGTAGAGATTGAGAAAAAGAGAAAAAAAAGATATATGAGAAAAGAGGAAAGAGAGAAAAAAGCACCATTTCCCATGGTAAGTAAGAAGATTGCTGAGATGCTCGTTGCCTGCTTGTCTTGTCATTTTGATATGGGGATTCTTCCGTATCATTAGGCAAGGGGTACCCTGTTGGCGGTTCTCTATGATACACATGTCCTTACTATGAAAAGAACTTACCGCTAACTAAACTTGAGTAGCATGAGGAGCGGCCCTTGTATTCAAGGGACATGAGATTTCCAACTTATACTTTTTCAAGCATATACTCCATGGTTTGTTCACTTTAACCTTAATCACCTAAAGATGCTTATGATAGGGGCAATGAGAGCTGAAAGCTAATAAGTACCATAATTTTTGGAAGCTCTTTATGAAACTCGAATCCCTGCTTCCTTCTATGAAGGACTTTCTTTTACTTTTATGTCGAGTCTCCATCTTCTATCTTTATGGACCTATTGAGAGAGCATAGTGGCCATTCTTAGTATAATGTGCATTGTCCCAAGACTTGTTGATTGATGCATAACTTTGATATTGCTTGTCTTAAACTATTTGTATCTAGTCACCCTTATGAACTTTGAAGGTGTCCTATGCAAGTATGATTTGCTACTCCATGAGGGACAAGCTGAATGCCACTATGCTATGTTTTCTTTATGTGAAACAAACAAACATCTTGCAAAGCAATGTTATTCATGAATCTTTTGTTTGTGACTTTTCATGTTACAACATAGTTGCTATGTCTTATTGTTAGAACTATATCTTTCATGCTATGTTGAAGTACTTTGATCCCAGCTATCAATGTTTTACAAATACTTTGATCAAGTTTATGATGGTGCATGTCACCTCAAAAATTATTCTTTCTTTTTATCACTTAAATACTCGAGGACGAGCAGGAGTTAAGCTTGGGGATGTTGATACGTTGCTAACATATCTATAATTTTTGATGTTCCATGCTTGTTTTTTATCTACTTTCTTATGTTTTGTTCCAACTTTGGAGTATTTTTATACAATTTCTTGGAATAACCTATTAACAAGATGCCACAATGCGAGCTACCTATTTTCTGCTGTTTTTGGTTCCAGGAAAGTCAGAAAATGAATATTCTCGGAATTGGACCGGACATATGGAGTCTGAAGGAGAGACGAAAGGGGCCACAGGGCGGCCACACCCCCAGGCTTGGGCAACCCTAGGGTACGCAAGGGCATGCTGTGGGCCCCTTGGACGGCCACCGACCTTGCCTCTTCGCCTATAAGAAGCCTCCTGATACATAAACCCTAAATATAACAGCTTCCAGCCACGAAAAGTTCCACAGCACCCCCGTCACAGAAGGGGAGATTCGGGGGACAAAAAGTCTCTGTTCTGGCACCCTGCCGGGACGGGGAAGTGCCCCCGGAGCCATCTCCATCAATCTCCACCACCATCTATCGCTGTTGCTGATTCCCATGATGATGAGGGAGTAGTTCTTCCTCAAGGCTAAGGGTTCTACCGGTAGATATGTGTTCATCTCTCTCTCTATGCATGATCATATTGTGATCATGAGCTTTGTAATCAAGTAGATCTACCTTGCTACTCAAGTTCTTTAATAGATCTCTGCTCTCCCCATGTGTGTGAAAGGGATAGCGTGCACACCATGGTGGCACTTAGGCTAGAGATTACAAATACTTGTTATGAGTTATATTTGGAGTTGGATGTCTCTATGAAATTGTGGTATTTGTTGGAACCATCTAGTTCTCAAGGTGATAGTGTGGTGTTATCTAGATGCGAAAAGCGAACTTTGAGGAGTGCTGTTATAGCCCTACCATGGATTAGAGTGTCCAACCGGAGAGTAGTTCACAGTAGTATCATAAAGCGAAGATATTTATATGAGAGTGTTCACTAGTGAAAGTATGATCCCTAGGCCTTGTTTCTAAGCATTGAAACACCGTTTGCAACTAGATCTGTTACATGTTTGCTTGCTTCCATCTTTATTTCAGTTTATCTTTAGTCTCTTCCACGCCATCAAACTATTTTCTAGCACCGTTGTCTTATATCTATACCACTTGTATTTCACTATCTCTTCGCCAAACTAGTGCACCTATACATCTAACAAGTGTATTGGGTGTGTTGGGGACACAAGAGACTTATTGTATCTTGATTGTAGGATTGCCTGAGAGGGAATACCTTTAACCACTTCCTCCCTGAGTTTGATAAACCTTTGTTGTTCTACAAACCTCTGCACTTGGAGACCCAACAATTGTCTACAAGAATAGAAGTGCGTAGACATCAGTGGACCCGACATGTCAGCCTCACATTAGAAGAATCATGGGTACGATGGAATTTTTTCTTCTCTAGCGCTACCCTGTTCTGAACTAGATAGCGTTGCTTGACGAATCTGTCGTTTGCTCACGCTGCTAGGTCCCCCATTTAGCCTCTCATTAATTGAAACATGTACATGCTGAACTTTTTTCTCGCTCGCGCCTCCCTGTTTTGAACTGGCTACGTTGCTCGATGCAGCAGCTATATAAGATCGCGTTGCTAGGTCCCACATATTAGCCTCTCTGTAAATGAAACGTGCGTATGATGGACTTTTTTGGCCATGTCCGCTGTTTTGACCTTGGGAACTTGCTAGGTCCCAGATGTCAACCACCTCTGTGCAGGAACGTGTCTATGCTGGGTCATAGCTGACAGCCTCTATTTGAAAGAAACGTGTGCATGTTGGACTATTTTTTCGGGTCCTAGATGTCAGCCTCAGAGTACAAAAAAATGCTCAGAAAGGCCGAATTAAAAAGATTCTGGGCTAACTTGGGGCGAATTCCCTATTCGTCATGGATTATATTCCATGGGCTCACTCCTAAATTGAATGGGCTACGGTCAGTGGCCACAAGACCACGAAAAGGCTGAATTAGAAGGTATTGGGCTATGCTTGGGGCTGATAGGCTAATTTCTTGGGCTATGCTTGGGCCTACTGGGTCCGACATGTCAGCTTCTCTGTAAGTGCAACGTGTGTATGATGGACTTTTTTTCGGCCGCGTCCGCTGTTTTCACCATGGCAGCCGTGTATGGTCTTACTGCTAGGGCCCTTATGTCAGCCTCTCAGGCATGTTCTGGCTTGTGGGTCCCGGATGCAGCCTTGTATGTTCTGTCTGGTGGGTCCCTGATGCAAGCCTCTCTATACAAGTATTTAAACTTTTGTTTCAAACCCACCCTCAAAACAAACTCCAGGGACGCTGCATGCTGGTAGGTCCATGATGTCAGCCTCTCCGTAATGCGATATTGCTAGAAGAAAAAAATGTAAATCCAAGATACGATTCGAACAAAAGACCTTCAAATCAAATAAATGTAAACTGAGTGTGTTGCCACTACAACAAAAATATTTATAGAATAAATATCATTAAACTTTTATTAGTACTACAATTTATGTATTTCTTCTTAAAAATATTTTGGGCGTCTATGTTTATCTATTTTAAAATATAAAAGGGCAGCGCTCCTGGCATCTCAATTTATAAAATGCCACATAATGGAGTATTTTCTTAAAAACATGGGTAGGCAGAGTTTTTTTGAGAGGTGTGGGGCAATGCCCAAAGGGCCGAATTAAAAAGAGTTTGGCTATTCTACATAGGCTTCTCTACGTGAGTTATACTTCGTAGGGCAGGTTCCATGGGATTCATTCTCAAACTTTAGTGGGCTGTGCTCAGTAGTCCCCTGACCCCTAAAAGGCCGAATTAATATGTTCTCGGCTATGCACCATGGGCTCCTTTCTCAAATTTCACTGGGCTGTGGTTAGCAGTCCCCTCACCCCGAAAAGACCGAATAAAAATGTTCTAGGCTAAAGAGGGGCCGAATGAGCTACTAGATTTCTTCTCCTGGTTAATAAAAATTGCATTGTGATGTGCTCGACCGGATTCAAAACAAAGACCTCAGAGAGGGAGGGGAAAGCGATAATTCTTTTTGGCAGCTATTCGTATCAAAATTTAGCAGTATAGAATAAGGTAGAAAAATTATCAATAGATTCGAAGTTCATATTCATGAGCACTTGACCAATTCAGAAACATTTAAAAGTGACCAATTCAGCAATACAAACAATGAAATACAATAGCAGTACAGAGAGAACCAGTTTTTTTTCAGCTCTAAAAACCTTGTCGCGCGATCAGTTTGTCCTTTTCACCAAACACACTCGACCATTGGAGCAAGCAAAACTGACGATCAAGTATGCTTTGAGTACCTTCTTCTCATATTAATACCTGTGTGACCCCCGTATGCAACCCAAAATGCCCAAGTCTCATCTAGATTGTGACATGACCATGTTTCAAAAGAAAAACAAGTACCAGTACATCAGTATTAGTTCCACAAAATGCTTTAGTAATAGTAACGACATAACATTTGAGAGATTCAGTAGTTTTCTTGCTTGAAATTCAATAGCAGTATAGAGATAATAAGTTCTTGTTCCATCTCAAAAAACCTTGGCGCACGATCAGTTTGCCCTGTTCTCCGAATAGGCTCGATCATAGGAGCAAGCAAAACTGATGATCATGTCTGCTTCTGTGCGAATACGACCTCATTTCGTCAATGCCTGTGTGACACCCATATGCAACCCAAAATGCCCAATACTCATCTAGATAATTGTGACAATGCTAGGTTTCAAAAGAAAAGCAAGACAATCTACTGCACTTGATCTAAACAAGTAACAATACATCACTATTAGTTCAACAAAATACTTTGGTAATAGCAATGACAGAACAAAGGAAAAGCAAGACCATCTCCTACCCTTGACCTAGACAAGTACTACCAGTATATAGTAGTACAAAATACTACGTAGTACAAGAAATAGTACTATACTAGTACTACTATATGCATCCAAAATCCACCCCAACACACAGAGATCCCTAAGCAGGTTAAGTAAATATTGTGTCAACTGGGGGTTCTCCCCCGCGATTGATGCATATTGAGTAATGCAGTCCGGTAATATGAGATGGTTCACTGCAGAACATAAAGGAATGTGTTTTCCTCTGGATGATGCCCGGCACCTCCTAGCTCCCAGGCATGGAGGAACTGCAGATTGTACAGGTCCAAAACCCCAGCTCTATTGTCGGGTAATAGGCATGATCAGCACATTGTACAAGGGTGATGAGCATGCGTCCGACCTGACGCACACGACGGATCTACTGATGTCGCCCGACTCACGCATGTCGAATAGCAGAGAAAACATCATACGATCATCCCCTGATCCGATCTTCTCTACTCTCGATGAGCGCGGTGCCAACAACGGCTGAGAGGTGTACCTGGAGTTTATAAAGGAAGTAAGATTCATCGGACTGAATTATAGCATGCTAGATATTATAATAAAAATATGATAAAGAAAATATAAGTAACCTGACTGCGATAAAACATACGTACTACTTCCTCCATTTCAAATATACGATGTTTTAGCTTTTGTGAGAGTGTATCTAGACTCCTTTTAGTATATGGGTTCACTCTAAACTACACACTAAAAAGAGTCTAGATAAACTCGTTTCACAAAAGCTTTCCTACTTAAAATTCAATAGCAGTACAGAGTGAATCAGTTCTAGTTCCAGCTCAAAAAACAGACTCGATAATTGGAGCAAGCAAAACTGACAATCAAGTGACAATGCCTGCGTGACCCCCATATGCAACCCAAAATACCCAAGACTCATCTAGATAATTGTGACAATGCTAACTTTTAAAAGAAAAGCAAGACAAATTGCTGCACTTGATCTAAACAAGTAATAGTATATCACTATTAGTTAAACAAAATATTTTAGTAATAACGACGACAGAATAAAGGCAAAGCAAGACCATCTCCTGTCCTTGGCCTAAACAATTACCACCAGTACCGGTATATAGTAGTACAAAATAGTCCGAAGTACAAGAACTAGTGCTATACTAGTACTACTTTGCATCCAAAATCCAATCTCCAGTACACGTACATCCGTGGTATGAGTGAGAATGGGATAAACAAAATCTGAGGTAGTAGAATGGTCAATTTGGAATTCTCTCTTGGGATGGATGCATATTGAGTAATACAGGCCCTGGGTCTGAGAAGTTTTAAGGTACACCACCATGGAATGCTTTTCCTTCTGCATGATGCCAGGCACCGCCCTGCTCTCAGCAGTGCAGGAATTGCGCACTACACCCTCCCAAAACCCAGCCTCTGGTGATGGGTTATAGACGGTGAACTGCACATTGCATAAGGGCGACAACACCCTTCCGGCCCGACGCACACGATAGATACGATGATGTTGCCCCACTCGAGCATGTCAAATAGCATATCGAACAACGTACCATCGTCCCTAGATCCGATGTTCTCTAGTCTTGATGAGCATGGTGCCGACAACGGCTGAGAGATGGACCTGGGATTTCTAAAGGAAGTAATAATCGGCGGACTAAATTGCAGCATGCTAAATATACATAGAAGAAGTTCTCAGGCGCCTGAGATCTAGCCACTCCCAAGAAAAAAATACAGAGCCATGTTTCAAAGGAAATGCTAGATCATCTTCAGCGTTTGATCTAAAAAAACTTGAAGGACAGATCATCATCAGAATCATGATGGTCATATTTTCCATCTCCCACATTGTGGATCTAAAATGAGTAATCTAGTGTGAACCTACCATGTTTCTTAATCAGGAAATTAAGCTAATCTTCAGTAATCCTGACGGAGGCCGGCGACGCGCTTCTCTTTGGCTCGAAAAATAGGCTATCTTCAGCGAACTCCTCCAGGTCCTCTCCAATCATTAAAGGTTTATAAAAGTGCAACTCCACCACGTACCACAGAAATAAGCACACTGCCAACCTGACGGACTGGGCAGATACAGCGAGGCCATAGTCGAGCATGTCAAATCGAAAGGTGAACAATGTACCATCGTCCCCGGATAACACGGTCTCTACTCTCCATGAGCCAGGTGCCAACAAAGGCTGAGAGATGTACCTGTGTCTCTCGCCGTAGTGGAAACTCTGCACTTTAATTGAGTGGGATTTTTCGAGGTGAGCGAGGAGCGCTGTGGGCGGGGCAACGAACTTGCAGCCAGGTTCAGTGTAGTTGCACGGGCCATGCGGGCACGCCATCCTGTGGTTGAGGAAGTCGTGGAAGGCGACCAATGTCCCGCAACCGACATTGGGGCATCTACTACCTTTTCTGCTGACGACTTGGCGGCACAACTCCTTGGAGCATGTGGCCAGGCGGACGGCGCTGGTAGTGTCCATATGCGTAGCGATTTCTCCAAAGGCGTCGTCGCTGACCTTGGTCCAGCCACCGTACTGAATGTTGTGCATCGAATCCGCCATTGCGTCCGGATGGACTAGGGGCGAGGGAGGATTCAAATATGATTGTTGGGGTGTCTTGGAGGAGAATGGTGGAGGCCTGCAAGATCCGATGTAGTGGGCGAGAAATGGCTAGGAAAATTTAGGAAGTGTGGCGCTCGAGAGGATCCAAAATGTGGCTAGCCAGCGTTAGCGAATGGGGATTGCCGAAGATGGGGAAGATGGGAGGCTCTTTGAACGGGGGGTGTTAATTTTGCGTGTTCCCTCGTTGGTCTTCTGTAGTAGATCGAGGACGCTTGCTGGAGTTATAGCTAGAGTGCTATACTAGAAAGTTGTCACGTCCTGGCTCAGTATTGTACTGTCTCATCACGTAGACTATGTTTCAGGAAAGGACGTGAACCCATATTTCTCCCTTCCCTGCTAGATAGCGTGCATCGTAGATTCGCTTTTCTAGCACGCGAAGGATTTGAACCTACGTTCCCAACTCTGATAATTAGGACTACCAAAAAACTATAATAATAGGAGAAGCTCAAAAATAATTATAATTTTGAGCCACGTCCATAGAATATCCATTGTATATTTGGTTCTTATACTTTGTATCATGTACTCCCTCCGACACATATTAGTTAAGTCAGATTTGTCTAGATATGGATAAAATTAGATATATTTGTATCTAGAAAAATCCAAGTTAACTAATATGGCTTGGAGCGATTAGTATTAATCAACCTATTAGCTACCTAATAGTACTCGCCATGCTCTAGAGAAATGACAAAGAACATTCTAAAATTATTGAGACGTGTGTTTTGAGGTTTGTGCATATCTTTTAGTGTGCTAAAGGCTATCAATAGTATCTTCTAGATGCTCGAATGGATAGAATTAAGATCCAACGGTACTTTATGGACGTAGCTCGAAATTATAATTATTTTTGGCTTCACCTATTATAATTTTATATAAACTAGTAGAAGGCACGTGCCACACACGTATGTACTATATGAAATGTGATTAACAAACATTAAGTTGTTATAAACCAATAATCTTGTTTGAGAAAAATGCATATATTAAGTCTATTAATAATATTTATCTACACATATTGAGAATACAACCTACTATGCTATGAATTTTTTTTGGGAGGGGGGAGATGACACGATGGTTCTAGAACGTGGTGGAGTTTGTGTTTGCTCTAGGTAGTACTCAACATGAATCCACCTGCTCTGAACCATTGGATCTAATAGCCCAACGGTCTTGATTGGTACTATGGATCCAATTAAAAACTGCTCCTTATAGTAGTAGAGAAAAAATGATATGGCATATACTTCTACAATCTGATTCTCACGTGCAAGGCATCTGCTACTTACTAATAAGATATATAATATGGATATCTTTGAACATCGATCATTGGATATAGATTGACAGATTCCAACATTGCTAATTGTTGGATCTCTTGCAAATTCAAGATAGAATCTATCGCGCTTACTTGTAGTTCAAATTTGACTTACTTTCTTTCAATCGACATAAATTTATTTGAGTGCATGGGCGTAGTTAGCTAATATATAGGGAAGCTTGAAATTTCCTAAGACTAGGAAATTGTAACAAAACATGTCCATGTTTTCTGAAAATTGGGTGGTGGCACTTTTTTTACTAGGGTATGTCCCGAAGGAGTAAGATGCTTCAATAATTAACACAGCTAGTGCATGTGTACATGTTACACCAAGGACCTTAAAAAGGTGAAAATTGCATCCAATTCCATACATTTAACACAAAGGACCCTACAATCAAGCAATTAAAATTAGTAGTCGGGTCCTGCTCCTCTATCACGGAGCTGAGCCATGCTCTTCGTAGTAGTACCAGTAAGATGCACGTGCCTTGCATGTGAAACTCACAGAATATACAAAAGCATGACATGTCATTAGTATATAACATTGTAATAGGTAAATCTTGAAATATCTCTAAATTTGAGCCACGTCGTTTCTAAAATATGAGTGCATATTTGATTCTTGCACTTTATATCATGTAGAAATAAATGTTTATTAGCTACCTAATAATTGAAAATTTTAGAACCATGGTCTAGAGAAACAATCGAGAAGATTCTAGAATGATGGATAAATATGTTTTGACGTTTTTCTACATATATATCTTATCTTATCTTACCACTATATAGTGTACGAAAATAACTTTGAATATTGACCATTGGATCAAGACTCGCGAATCCCAACATTTCCGGCCGTTGGATCTTCTTTTCCATTCTAGCATTTAGAAGATTTTATTAATAGTCTTCATCACAATGAATGGTGTGCACACAATTCAAAACACACTTCTCCATCATTCTAGAATCTTCTCCCTCGTTTCTCTAGAGCATGTTACTCATCTAGTTTTAGATAGCTAATAATCGTTGACTTCTAAATGATATACAAAGTACAAGAACCAAATATACACCCATACTTTATAGATATCGATCAAATTTATATTTTTGTATGCTTGACCTATTAAAATTGTATATAGTGATGATATGTCAGACATCTATTACCCGAGTCTCACGTGTTGATCAAAAGGGACGTGTCACACACTTATATACTGTGTGAAATGTGATTTAACAAACGTTAAGTTGTTATTGACCAATATTATTGTTCGAGAAAAAATGCATACATTAAGTCTATTAGTAATAACTATCTACCCACATTGAGAATACATCCTACAATGCTATGAAATTTTGAGGGTGGTGAAATGATGGTTCTAGAAAATGTTGGAGTTTGCTCTAGGTACTATTCAACACGAATACAGCTGCTCTGAACCATTGGATCTAACAGCCCAACGGTCAGAATTGGTGCTATGGATCCAATTCAAAACTCCTCCATTGTAGTAGTAGGAGAAAATTGCAAGGACCAGTAACTCTTGGTGCCATAGTTGCACAAACCAGCAACTCTAGTTTTCTGTTGCACAAACCAGCAACTTTGGGAATACATCATTACCAAGAAATCTAATGATAGTTAAGTACATATTACACAACTATGGCCACCGATTATAAAAGAAAATGTTTAATTTTTCAAAAATTTTGAACGAAAATTTCACATACATACAGACATTTTGTGTTCACACACAATTTTATGTGATTTGTCTAAAAAGATGAGAAAATGTCCGTGAATAGTTACGATGGAGCATCAGATTTTTTCTTTTTATAGAGAACACACGAAATTCTTTATTTTCGAAAATTTGTGAAAATATATAAGGACAGCTCCGACGGACAGCTCAAATCAGACCAGATCCGTTTGCAGGAGGGGAACATGAACGGCGTCACATCGTCTCTCGGCGGGCCCATGGCTGCGAAAAACTACGACCAGCATGGGCTCACGATGCCACGTCGGCTCAGAACGGGCCCAGCAACCCGACAAGTGCGGAGACGTATCATGCCGGGAACGCCACTCACCATACAGCGAGTAAGGATCATGGGAGGTCCACCCATCAGCGACCCAGGGCACGATTCAAGGTAAAAAACGGACGCGAAAGAACACCGGACAAAGGATTAAAGTAAATTTTTTGTTTGGTGGATAGTTTTCAGCCGTTGATCGTCGATATCCCATGGAAAAAAAGAATTGTAGGTGACAAAGGGACACGCTACAGCCTATTTGCATCGGTATCGAGCTAGCACGAGCTCGGCTATGCTCCTCCACCAGCTGCAGCGTTCTCACCTCTATCGGCAATGACAATACTAGTTGATATGTTCAATTGAAGCATCACTGGTTATGTACATACACACTGCAATCGGACAAACGGTGGACATTTGATCTTTCATGTTGCCCTCCCGCAAAAAGACCAAATGGGGTGTCCATCGGAGGTGCCCATATATGTTCGTTCTCAAATTTTCTAGAATAAAGAATATTTTTGTGTTCTCTGTATAAAATGAAAAATTTCGATGCTCCAACTTAACTATTCACATATATTTTCTCGTCTTTTTACACAAACCACATAAAATAATAATTATTTGTCTTGATAACTTGTGTATGAATATAGAATGTATGTATGTACGTGCGATATTTTAGTCCATAATTTTTTGAAATCTTAAATTTTATATTTTATGATCGGCGACCCTAGCTGTCTAATACGTAGTTAACTATCACTAGATTTCTTTTCAACCGCTGTATTCCCAAAGTTACTGGTTTGTGCAACAAAAAGCTAGAGTTGCTGGTCCATGCAACTGTTGCACCAAGAGTTACTGGTCCTTGCAATTTTCTCTAGTACGTAGTAGAGAGAATACAACCTACTATGCTATAATATTTTGGGGGTGGTGACATGATGGTACTAGAACATGGTGGAATTTGCTCTAGGTACTATTCAACACGAATTCAGATATTCTGAACTATTGGATCTAACAGCCAACAGTCAGGATTGGTGCTAAGGATCTAATTGAAAACTACTCCATTATCTTATCTTACCACTATATAGTGTATGAATAACTTTGAATGTTGACCGTTCGATCAAGATTCACAAATTCCAGCATTTCTAGCCATTGGATCTTATTTTTCATTCTAGCATCTAGAAGATTCTATTTGTAGTCTTCGGCATAATGAATGCTATGCACAAACCTCCAAACACACTTCTCCATCATATTGGAATCTTCTCCTATTTTCTCTAGACCATGTTATCAAAAATTCATGTGTTAGGTAGCTAATAATTTTTGACTTCTACATGACATACAAAGTACAAGGATGCACCCATACTTTATAGATGTTGATCAAATTTATAATTTATTGTCCTGTACCAATTATAATTTTATATAGTAATGATATATCATACGTCTACTATCTGAGTATCACGTGCAAGGCACGTGCAACTTTCTAGTAATAGTACAGATAGAGATATGGTGTCAATATCGTCATCCTTTGAATAACCTTCATTCCCGATGCTTGGAAAGGAAGAGAAAAATGGAAAGTTTGAATTCTACTAATTTTTGCTGCTAATGCACGGTTCCTTTCTATGTAGACCAACGCATACGCCGGAGACATAGCTGAGCCGCCGTACCAAGACACACATGCGCAACGCTGTGGACGAGGGAGTGCTAAGATGGATGGTGAGGCGGCGACTGAGAGCGAAAAAATAAATTTGTTTTGTTTTGAGTACACATAAGTCCTGAAATTTACTAGAGTGTGTAAGCTGTAAAGGCTATAGTATCTCACTAGATCATATTGGCGCGCGTTGCCGGGTCCCATCTATTAAAACTATAGAATGTTAGATAATCATAGAAACATATTCGGATCGGAACTAAAAAGTTTCATATATTCCGGGTAAGGTAAATATTTGAAGTATTTTTTAGTAAACTTAATTACATACATCATGATGGTGGCCTGTTGTCGTGCCAATCTATTTTTTCATATAAAACAACTTGGATGTTTCTAAATATGTCGAGATGTGAGCATTACCGAAGACTAACTCACGTGGAAACTTGGTGGTGCTTGGGATCATAATTTGACACCTCTAGTTTCATTGATTTCATGCATTCAAATAAACAATATTCAATTCTGGAAATGCAAGTGATCATTACAAATAACTCCACAAACTCAGGATCATCTTCTTATTTTCGGAACAAACATACTACATAAAGTGATATTCTAAGAAAAAAATATATGCGCCATCTTCCTTCTCTAGAAAGCCAAGCCCTTCTGTTTCATGCCCTAGGAATGAGTTAGGAAATCAACGATGTTGGCCTGCTCATATGAGCATATAATCATAGCATCAGACCTGCAATAACTGGGTAGCATATGGTACAAATGTACAGGAAAAGATAGTTAACACGCTAGGGAAAATGAAAAAGTAAAATTATTATATACCAAAGAATAGTACGAGATAGTAGCTGCAATGAATAAAAACATAATTCCATGCCACATCTTTGATATTCTCTCAAACTGATGTTTGAGATCCCCTCATATGGTCCTTGCACGATCACGAAAATAGACAATAATTGTCATATGGATCAGTACTGTCATGCAGAGGACAGAAAACAGGCATTAGGATCAATGTTAAATATTTATCTATAAACTATTTAAAACAAGAAAACATCTATATAACTGGGCTCTGAAAACTGGCCAATTTAAGGTATGTAGTAGAGAAAAAATACTATACCATAGTCCATAGAAATATAGTTGAGTACCACTAATTATTAAATTATATAAGAAACTTGTACCCATCTAGCTCCTTATATATATTTGCTCAAAGTAAAACTGATAATAATCAAAGGAAGTATCTTTTGGCAAAATAGAATTTTCATAGTAACCTATAGGGCAAAACAGAATTTTATAGGAACTAAAGCATATTACAAACTAACTCTCGACTTTTTAAAGCAAGTTGCAGCTACTCAGATGTTGTAGATAGCAAATTGACTAACAACCTTTTCTAAATTAGAAGGAACACGGTTCGTACAATGAATGAACGAGTTGAGCAGCATAAGAAATTGTCATCAATAATACAGAATTGTTATTTTGTGTAACTACAGAGCAAAAAACTACCAGCATGCTCTCAGGACGTATGGAAACACGCAACAATGCATAGATGAGACACAACTCAAAGGACATTCTATAGTGCAACACTTAACATGAACAAGAGTACCAATCAGCCTAAACGTCAGCCAGCGTCTCACCATGGACCAGGCCTGCGCGAAAATCCATCTTACCCTTCATCGGCAATCAGCCACATGAAGAAATCATGGGGAGAACCATATAATCTGGTAGGGCCTTCAACGCAGAAGGCAAGGTAACGAAGGCGAAGAGAAAATGGTAGTCGTGGACTACCCAGTCGTTGGAACCAGCCTTGGCCGCAGCGGCCGTGGTGGTGGGTGAAGGGGAAAGGATGGATGGGCATCCATAGCTGCTATGACATCTGCACGTACCTTCCTTCCCTTGGGATTTTGGTGTCATGCCGGAGGATAGCAAACTAAATCACGTACAAACAGGTCTTAGATCGGATCTTCTCGCTGCCCTAAGGCGGAGCTCTTCCTGCTGCGTCGCCACAGAAGGAGGAAGGCGGTAGCTAGATGACAACAAAGGCGCCACTCCACCTTGAAGGACAGAGCTGAGGGAAGGGACGCGCCATGCTGCTCACCGCATCGCCTCCCCTGTCGCTTCTCCTCTAGACCTCAATCCTCTCTCGATTGAATCGGCGTGGCTAGCTAATCTGAACGGGTAGACCCTTACGTGGAAATTAGTGGGCTATTGGGCCCAATTAACCATAGCAGGCCAATTTGTGCTTGAGAGGAGATTCCCCCAAGGATATTTTGGCCCATGCGGGATTGATGAAAATCAAACGGACAGAAAATGCTAACAGAGGTGATCGAACGGTCCAAAACGACCAGGTCATGAGGAAGCTCCATCTTGTCCTAGTTTTAATATCCCTAATGTCAGGAACCCATCATAATTCTCCTTTGACATCGCACCAACTTCAAGTGCCTTGTCACGCTGCCCACCCACACTGCCTCCCTTTTATTTTCCGAGCTCCTCTTTCTCTTCGGTTTTTCCATCATCTCACTAGTACCTCCGTCCCAAAGCTTAAGGCCCCATTTGGAATGCAGGAATGCAAAACATAGGAATAGAAAAAATGCAGGAATTAAGATAGTATCATGTATGCTCAATTCCTACATGAATCAATACCATAGGAAAACATTTAGGGTGTCATTTGGATGTCACACAGCAAAACCGCATGAATTGTAGACACAACGAGATGAAACATGAGGTTAGACCTCATGTTATTTTTCTTAGAAAATTCCTATGAAATAGCCTATACCATAGGAATTTCAAAGGAATCTTAGATTCCTATTCCTTTGTCCCAAACGAACCCATAGGAATTTTTCCTATAGGAATCCTATCCTCCAAAAATCCTATGATTTTCCTTTGTTCCAAAGAGGGCCTAAGGCTTTTTTTAATAAGTGAAGCTACGAAAAGTTTGACCAAACTTCTAAAAAAAATCAAGAACTACTGTATGATATTAGTAGATACCATGTGAATATATGTTTCATGATGTATCAAAGCGTATGTATTTCATATTGTAAATATTAATATATTTTGCTACAAACTTGGTCAAACTTTGCATAGTTTGACTTTTCAAAAAAAGGCCTTGAGCCTTGGATGCAGGTACTACTATTGTTTAGTACTCCGTCCGGAACTTAACTCTTGATATATAGGCATCGTGGGTCCTTTCAGACGACGTTAGGAAAATTCAAGAGGAATCTACCACGCTTACTTGTAGTTCAAGTTTGACCTAATTTCTTTAAATCGACATAAAGTTATTTAAGTGGGAACGGTTCGCTAGGGAATCTTGAAATTTTCTAAGACTAGGGAATTGTAAGAAAACATGGTCCCCACTTTTTCCAAAAACTGGGTGGTGGTTGGGCCTGGAATTATAACTCGAAACTCGCGAGCTAAATGAGTGTAACTCGTGACTTGGCTCGACTCAGCTTGAACTCGGTGTCTAACGAGTCTATCCTAGTTTTAGATTTGAACTCGTTTGTTCACCCAAGCTAAATGAGCTACTCGTTTAGCTCGTTAAACTTGTTCAAATATAGAATTGGAAATTTTCCACTAATGAGTGCCATACTACGAATGTTTCTTGTACATATAATGGTGTAGAACTACTATATTTTCCATTCGATCTTGCCTTCGTATTATTACGAAAGTACTATCCTTATTCTAGTTCTTAATTAGTAGGATAATTACTAGTTTTTCTTATATGTGCTCTTTTCGTAACTCATAACGTGCTAAACAAGCTACTCATGAGTTACTCGTGAGTTTACTGAGTCGAGCCGAGTTTCAAATATGAACTTGTTTTGTAAACGAGCCGAGAAAAGCTAGGTAATTAGTTGAACGGCTTTAGCGAGTCGAGCCGAGCTGATTCGGCTCGGCTCGAATTCCAGCCCTAGTGGTGGTACTTTTTTTGACTAAGGTATGTTCCGAGGGAGCGAGGTTCTTCAATTAATTAACATGGTAAGTGGATGTGTACATGTTACACCAAGGACCTCAAAAAACAAAAAATACATCCAAATCCATACATTTAGCACAAAGGACACTAAAATCAAATGCTTGAAATTTTTGGTAACATGGTCTATAGAAACGGGGGGAAGATGCTAGAATGATGGAGAAGTGTGTTTTGAGGTTTGTGCATAGTATTTCATTGTGATGAAGATTATTAATAGAATCTTTTTGATGCTAGAATGGAAAAGAAGATCCAATGGTTGGAAATGTTGGGATTCATGAGTCTTGATTCAACAATTAATATTCAAAGTTTTTTTGTACACCATATAGTGTTAACATAGTGGTAATGGTAAGACTAGTACTTGCTTAGCAAAAGAAAACAACACACTTCTCACTTTCAGCATATCTTGTTGAAGAAGATGCACGAATCTACCAGATGCAGGTACTCTATCATAAACTATATATGATGTCAATATGGTCATGACCTTGGCTATTCGGTTCGAAACCAGGAATGTTCATACACCTTAGGCCAATACACATTATGAAGAAGCAAGAGCATTTTTTGTATTCAAAGGTGTCAAAACACATGTTTCTCATTTTTTTCTTAGCACTATATAGTGTACGAATAACTTTGAATCTTGACCGTTGGATCAAGACGCGAATCCCAACATTGTCAGACATTCGATCTTCATTATTTCCATTTTAGCATCGAGAAGATACTATTAATAGTCTTTCTTTTCTTATCTTACCACTACTAGTAAAAGGCACGTGCCACACACGTATATACTGTATGAAATGTGATTTAATAAACATTAAGTTGTTATTAACCAATAGTATCATTAGAGAAAAAATGGATACATTAAGTCTATTAATAATATATCTACACATATTGAGAATACAACCTACCGTGCTATGAAATTTTGGGGGTGGTGACATGATGGTTCTAGAACATGGTGGAGTTTTCTATAGGTACTATTCAACACGAATCGAGCTGCTCTGAACCATTGGATCTAACAGCCCAATGGTCAGGATTGGTGCTATGGATCTAATTCAAATTAAAACTGCTCCATTATAGTAGTAGAGATATGATGTCAATATGGTCATGAGCTTGGCTGTTCGGGTCAAAGCCAGAAATGTACATACACCATAGGCCAATACACATTGTGAAGAAGCCATAGAATTTTTTGTATTCAAAGGTGTCAAAACACATGTTTCTCATTTTTTTTCTTAGTACTAGTGTACGAATAACTTTGAATATTGACCGTTGGATCAAGATGCGAATCCCAATATTGTCAGATGTTGGATCTTCATTTCCATTTTAGCATCGAGAAGATACTATTAATAGTCTTTCTTTTCTTATCTTACCACTATTTTATATATATAGTGTGCACACAACTTTGAATATTGACCGCTGATTCATGACCCGCGAATCCCAACATTGCTGCTAGTTATTGGATCCTCTAATCCATTCCATCATCTAGAAGATACTATTGATAGTCTTTGTTATCTTATCTTACCACTATATAATGTACGAATAACTTTGAGTATTAACCTATGGATCAAGACTCGCGAATCACAACAATGCTAGCCATTGGATCTTCTTTTTGCCATTCTACCGGGTGGTGGTACTTTTCTCTACCACTATAATGGAGCAGTTTTGAATTGGATCCATAGCACCAATCCTAACTGTTGGGCTGTTAGATCCAATGGTTAAGAGCAGCTGGATTCGTTTTGAATAGTACCTAGAGCAAACTCCAACATGTTCTAGAACCATCAGTTCACCACCCCAAAAATTTCATAGCACACTAGGATGTATTCTCAATATGGGTAGATAGTTATTACTAATAGACTTAATGTATGCACTTTTTCTCTAACAAGAATATTGGCTAAAACAACTTAATGTTTGTTAAATCACATTTCATACCACTTTATCATTATCAATTTGTTTTCACCCATCAACTCAGTCATCCATGTAGGGCCCACAAATTGGGGAGGTCGTGGTCGCCTTGGACGCACCACAAAATTATGACTGGGTCATCGAGTGTAGGAAGTAGAGTCAGCATTTCGTCCAATCGCTTACCATAGTCATCATCATTGATATTTGCCACACGCATCGGCTTCATCAGCGACATTGATTGTCCCCTCGCTTCGGTAATCTGCCATATTAACTTGGATCACCCCCTTCCTATTTAATCTCTCCCCTTCCCTGCACGAAAGCAACTCTAATCCCCCGCTTCCAGCAACCATCTCCGACCTCGTCTGTCATCCATGGCCACCTTCCGGCTGCCGCCCGCCGCACCGGAGCGCAAAGACCTTGACATCGCCACACAGGAGGACAATGCCCTGCGCATTTGGGCTTTCTCCCCGTGGAGAACAAATAGGCAGCTGGCGTGCACCTTCCTCGACGCTGGGTACGGTGACCACAAGTACCAGATGTACGGCATGCACGACAATCCGGACGGGACGCTGAAGGTCAAGTTCGTGAACTTCAGGGACGCTTGTCTCCTCTACGTCCAGGCCTTCCACTGCGGCCGCGAGATGGTTTTGTTCACCGGCTCCAACATTTTCACCAACTATTGGAACCTATTCCCAAACAATGGCAACTTCATCCATAGTGTTCTCCCGGAGCTGCCAATGGCTCCGGAGGTGCCGCCTCATTTTCCAGCGGTGCCGCCTATGGCTCAGGATGTGCCACCGCCTTTTCCGGAGGTGCCGATGAGTCAGGAGCCGGCTCTGTCACTAGAGCTATCGTTGGTGCCGATGTCATGAGCTACCGCTGGCGGCACGGACTAGGTGCAAGGAGGCGCCAGACATGCACTAGTTCAGCAGCGAGTCCTATATGAAGTTAATGGTTGTATGAAGTTTCTTCTGGTACTACTCGTCAAAAAAAAGTTTCTTTTGGTACTACTCACTATACCCTATAGTACTAGTAGTAGTACTGCGAATGACGATCTATTGAATATCCTCCCCCCGGATGTTTGTGAAGGAAGTGAAAATTTCGAAACTGTGAAAGTTTGAATTGCTACTCTATTCTACTACTACTGTAGTAGTGATACTTTTTGCCGCCAAGGACCAAAATGGTTCCCACCGACGCAGCTGACGAACATGCCAGACAAATACACGGAGCCACTGACAAAGAAACGGAGCCACCAATGGCAGGTTGTCGGTCGACACGCATGCATAGGGCCACTTTGTGGATGAGGGAGAGATCAGCCGGCCGGGGTGTGGGGGTGGTGATGGGGGAGTGAAGGAGAGAGAAAACACATTTTGTTTTACGTGCATATATATTGTGGTCCTGAAATTTACTCTACTCGTTGTACCCTGTACCTTGTGTCAGGAACCCATCCTAGCTTTACTCTGACATCGCACCGCCTTCAAATCCTCCTCTTCACAGCTCTCTCGCTGCCTCCTCTGTACTCTGACATCGCACCGCCTTCAAACCACTCTTTATTTTTTTAACAGAAAAAGGAAATAAATTCTTCTTACTTGCTTTTTAGAAAATAAATTCCTGTCACTTGGAAAAATGAAATTGATTGTTTTTTGTTTTTAATATCTTTCATTGTTTTCAAAAGATGGCCAAATTTGTCGGCATGCAAATTCTTGTATATGGGATCATAAGCATAAAGTAGATTCTGCATAAAGGACCTAAAAAGGGAAAATTACATCGAGGTCCATACATTTAGCACAAAGGACCCTAAAATTAAGCAAAGAAAACAGTCGGGTTTGGCTCCTTCTCAAGAGAGCAGCTGGTCGAGCCATACTCTTCATACTACTTCCTCTTCGATTGTTTTCAAAATATGGACAAATCTGTCGCCATGCAAATTCTTGAATATGGGATCATCAACATAAAGTATGATGTAGAGATATGGCCTTGACCTCGTGGTCGCACTACAAGAAAAATTGGCTTTTACAACGAATGATTTTCGTGGTTGAAGGCCCATTTTTTGTGGCTAAAAAGTCTTCTACAACGGATGCCCTTCGTGGTAAAAGCCCCGTCACAAAAGAATCTATCACGTTTTTTTCTAACCATGGCAGATCGCACCCTTCAGCCATGAAAACTTGTTTCGTCGTAGATCTATTTGCCACCCGTGTTGACTGCTGATGTCATGCAAAAATGCCACGTGGAACCCGCCGTTAACGACCGGTTACCGCCGTTAACAGTCACAGAAATCGTGGCAGAAGCCTGACCAAGACAAGGCATGCTAATTGTTAAGTGGGCCGGCACATGAGGAGAGCCCAATAAGATTACGGCCCTTTACTCTCACGATGTGTACGGTTTGACGTGGCCCATTAATGAACCCTTCTAGGGCCCGTATGATTTCAGGCCCACTACTGTTTCAGCATAAAGAAGGTCCACTTTGGTAGAATAATATGCGACCCATTAGGGGCCTGCGCAAGAAGGTCAAGCACTGTTAAGGCCTGTAGGCAGCCCGTTACTATTCCTATGGCCCGTGGGGTCCGCTCCTGTTCTACCCATTTACTGTTATGGCCTTTTACATTTCTCGGTTACCAGTGTTAGGATCCTTTACTATTCTTGCCTTTTACTGTTCTGGCCTTCTACTATCCCGACCGTTCACTGTTTAGGCTTTTTGCTCTTATGACCTTTTATTGTTCAGGCCATTTACTGTTTAGGCCTTTTACTTTTCAAACCATTTTACTGTACAGGCCCTCTACTGAGCGGGCTTTTTACTGTTTAGGCCTTTTACAGTTTCAGCTCTTTACTGTTCAGGTATATCAATATTCGGGCCCATTACAGTTTGGGCCCTTTACTGTTCTCGCCTGTTGCTATTCAGCCCTATACATTTTCAGGGCCTTGGCAACTTATGAGGCCCACCAATATACTGATCTGCCACTTACGGCCTTTAAGTATTTATTTGGCCCATCTGCTAGCCAACATATTTTGGTTTTCTATAACTATGGCGAAATATTGGTTTTAAACAGTCCGTTAATATTTCAGCCCGCTAATGGCCGCGCTAGGATCACCCTATTACATCAACAAATATTTTTTGAAATTTATTACAGACCAGACTTTCAACAAAAACAAGATGAAGCATTACAGAGACATCACGAGACATGTGTTGGAACATGGTTTCTACTACGGAGCTTACATCCCCATACAAGTAACAACTGACATACCAGGACAGCTGCAGATGAGATTATCAAGTAGACGGTCCGTCAAATCTTGTCGATCTTTCAGTTCTTGTATCTGATCACGTGTAATCATGATTATTCCATCTATTTGGTCTGTGTCTTGTTCAATTAAATCAATTGTTTGGAGTGCAGCTGTAACACCTCTTTCTTCTAGAAAAACTAAAACCATGGGTCGATGCAAGCAATAATCACTGTCACTGCTGCTTTGTGAAATGACCTCAATACTTAATGTAGGATTCCTCCCTTCTGCCCCCATAGCTTCATGTGCAGCCTGAAACAAAGAAAACAAGTCAGCACAGCGTACCAGCTAACTGGCGGCCATCTTATATGTAAAATAATTCAAATTCATCATTGGACAGGAACAATTAATGATGTGCCTCGTACATCTCTTTCTGAAATAACAGGAACTATCGATGTCTTGGACCGATGCGTACATGTGCCAGTATCATAGCCACTCTGGAAGAAACACTACAGGTTATTTGCATGCTGAAACTAAGACATATTAAGTTAGAGCAGCAAAGCAGGAGAAAAACACCATGTTTGTTGTCAAAGAATTTCAAAATTGGCATTATCCTAATATAACAAATCAAGCCATTAACATGTGTGTCTCATGCAGACTAACTCAAGTAGTGCGGTAATGAATGTAGGGAATCAAGAAACTCAACTCTTTCCCTCATAAACTAATCATATCACTTCATAACAGAAATATATAAATATAACAAAAAAGAGGTGCATGAGATTCCTTCAGCTGCTTAGAACTGGTCAGGACAGCAAAGCATTAACCTAAAATATAAGAATAGCATTTAAAAATGGTCTATAGTATGAACTAGCCAAAAAAGTGACCTACAACCACAAGTGGCATTGCTTTAATCATCAGGCAACTATGATAGTACCTTGGAAAAACAAGCAATAAACCAAGTGTTTTAAATAGACTACCAGAAACATTTCAAACAAACAAGATATCAACCATTCCTTTTCAGTAGTCAGATCATTCAAATATTTTGATTGTCAGGCCAGTAAATAAAAAAAGAAGAGGTCATTTGCGGCCAAAACAATAGTTGGATGCATCCAAAAAGTAGCACAAACCTTCTTTGTAATGCCTATAGCTATTGTATTTCAACTACTGACAATATCATTATACATATAACCAGGCAAGAAAATCCAGTATACAAACAAGCAAATGATACATTGTGCACCTTGCAAGGTCAATGAAGTATTTAAACAATGTATGTCTAGGAAGCACGTTAGAATATAGCATTGATGCAATCACAAGTGAACTAAAAATTCACAGGAACCATAACCAATTGAACCATATGGTGGCTAATATTAAACTCTCAAGATCATCTAATGATGTATAGATGAAAATCCTGTGTTTATTATTAATCAAACATTGTATTTCTCACAGAAATTGCCATCCCTAGTTTGGGACTGATGGGGCTCAAACTCGCAGCTTCTCCTTGACAGGGTGGTGCTCTGATCGTTTAAGTTAAGAAAATCATTACATTGCTTTAATAATGAGCAAACTAAAGAATTAAATTGGCAATAGACTCTATACGTGCATCATGTAGAGTAGCTACTGAGGTAATGAATTAAGCAATCAAACAACAGGTGCACGATAGACTTCCAGATCATATTAACATGGTCATAGTACATATATATAGTATCTGGGGATTATATTAGATGATAATAGCTATGACAATCTCACTATGAGTAGTCTAGATAGAACTCCGTCCTTTTCAAAATATAAGATGTCATGGGTTTTGTGAAACGAATGTATCTAGACACCCTTTAGTGTTGGTAGAGTAACTTGGACTAGTATTGTATGCATTTTTACTAGTCCAAGTTACTCCCCACCAAGACCAAGTAATTTATACTAGTCTCATACATATAACACTAGACTATGTTACTACCTCTAGAGTGCATATAAGCTCAATCATGGTGGCGATATCCGATATTATAATAGAATATAAATTAGCATAAAAGTGGATATACTTCAATCACCACCACCTAATCATGGTCTAGTTAACGTATATATATATATAGATAGAAGATCATCAGTCAAATATACCAAAAAGAGATCTCCACCATGATTGAGTGAGCAAATTGAATTACAAATCACGGGATTTAAATTCGGTCTTTCTGCAGTACCGTTAAAGGTCATCTTGTTCTAATCATTGGCCAACTCATGTGGTGCCAACACTAGACAATGTGACTACCTCTAGAGTGCATTCAAACTCTTAATTATAGCAGAAAAAAATACAATAATAGACTATAAATTAGCATAAAAGGGGATATACTTAAATTACCACCACATAATAAATAGATAGATGCACACAAGTCAAATATAGAAAGAATAGATCATCACCAAAATCAAGTGAGCACATTGAATTATAAATCGAGGGATTTACGTCCGGTTTTTGTCCAGTCTTGGTTAAGATCAACTTTGTTCTAATAATTAGCCAAATCATGTGGTACCTCGTACAAACAAGCATCTGACACTGTGCACATCTCAGTAAAAACAAGAGACTTACTATTTCTTTTTTTGCAGTCCTATTGGATGACATCCTATTGTCAGTTCGTTCTTTGAAGATATCCACCGCATCGAGTACTTGGATAGATGATCCTCTACTTTATTGTTGCTCCTCTACAAATAGGTTCAGGCCACCCATTCACATAAAATAGGTTTGCATTCAGCAATAGAAAGCAACAGGTACTTACAAGATTGTAGGGGCGATTCACTCTACGATTCTCCATGTTCTCTGTGAGAGGAAATAACATCAGATAGTGGCTGTTGCTGTTTACAAAGAACTAGATAGACATTATAGTATAATCACTTGTGAACACGTAGAGCAGGGAATGACAGAATATAAACAAATATTTAAATGACATAAATATTGCCATGGCGACAAAATAGAATGCAGTTGCAGTCACTCCTTAGCACAAACAAGAGAGAAATTACAATGATTTAACTTGTGAAATAGAACTGCAAATAAATATGAGAAGTGCCATAAAAAGTGTCACCTTCTACAGAGCAGGCAGTTACTGTACTAACATTGGGGCGAACAAGATAGATATTACAATGGTATATCTCGTGCACTTATAGAGCAAGGAATGCTAACCCATCTATGACCTGACTTAAAATGCCATGAACTACATAATAGAAGGTAGATACTACTCCTACAGAAATTATAATTGAGAAGCTTGAATTTATAGAGCAGGGCATGCAGATAACCATGTTAAGTGCCTTAAAACATGCCATGTAATATAAATCCAATCTAAAGTAAATAAGGCGTATAAATTTTTCACAAGTCAATCGACACAAAAATGGACCAAGTTTGTAGAACATACCAGGAACATCTACCATACCAAACCAACGACATTCTATACATCGGTGCATATATTTTCATAGAAGCAAATGCCACAAATTAACCCTTAATATATTTTTCTATGAGCTTGGTAAAAGTCATCATTGTTTGACTTTAAAGTTGTATAGGCCTTCTTTTACGGAATGGATGTAATCCCTCTGTTTTAAAAAGTATAAGTCATCATCTAGACCACTTTTAGTGTGTAGGTTCATGTACGTTTGGAGTAAACCTACCCACTAAATGGTGTCTAGATACACTCCTATCACAAAGCTAAAACAACTTATATATTGAAACGGAGGGAGTAGTACACAATAGGCGACAACTACTGTCGAAGCTTAATTGAAACAAACAATAATGGCATAACTTGCAGAGGGAATGCAAAACCAACAAGTTCGATGACATAAAATTTGCAATGAATTACATAAGAGAAGGAAGTTAATGTGTTTGCTTAGAACAACCAGATTGAAATTAAAATATCATAAATTCTGAACTTGTAGAGCAGGGAATGTTAACCTACATGTTCAATGGCTTAAAACTACCAATGAACTCCAAAATTACATGCAATCAGTATTGTAGCAAAGACAAAGCTAGTGCACATTATGATGACATAACTTGTGAACTTGTTGAATAGGTAGGCATCCTCAGATGTTCAGTGAATTAACATTTACCAAGAACTGCATAATACCAATGAACTCTAATGATGTATGTTTTGTACTACCAAAATTGTTTATGTATATTAAGAGTAATTGTTGGTCAAAGAAAAACACGCATAACAAGGATGCCTTATACCTCAAAACAGAAGGAGTAGTTTAACGCCTGGATTTAACATAGATTACACTAAATTTATCAAGGGAGAGTGGGATATCAATTTAGCCAGTATTGAGGCCGGAATTTACCACCAATATAGAAATGCAGTTCACTGTCGCAGGCTCATACCTGCTATATTGAAACGAACGAACAAGCAGATCTGGTTTACCTAGGCCACAACGTTGTTTACGCATACACGACATCTTTGCGGGTGACGTCAAGGAAGCTGAGGGTGCCCGATAGTGGCGAGTCAGGCTGAAGCAGATAGATCTCGGTGGTGTCTATGAAGCAGATATGGGAGGTTGTTGATGGGTCTAGCTTGCTTGACAAGATGGCCGGTGAAGGAGATCTAGTGTAGTGCATGGTGTCGTCGGTGAAGCAGATCTGTTATGACCGATTATGGATTCGAGGCGCTGCACTAGAGCGTCGGTGAAGAAGATCCGGTGTAGTGGACTGTTGAGTCTGTGAAGCAGATCTAATGCAGCGCACACCGGCGTAGGTGAAGCAGGTCAGGTGCTGTGGACTAGGGAGTCGGCAAAACTAACACGGTTGTATGGAAGAGGGTGTAAGGCGAACTAGGGTTCGGTAAGGTGGATGTCGGTTGATCCCGTAGACTGGTCAGGAGTATATAGTATAGAGGTATGGCGTGTAGGCCTGCGAAGTGCGGTGGTGCAGGAGCCGGAGGTGGGCTAGGGGGTTTGGGGTGGCGTGTGGGCCGGTGAAGTGCGGCGGTGATGTTCTGGTGCGGTGGTGCAGGAGCTGGAGGTGAGATAGGGGGTTGGGTGCCGTGTAGGTGGGCGAAGTGCAGCGGAGATAATAACGGTGCGGTGGTGCAGGTGCAGGAGGTGAGAGGGGGTCGGGTGGCGTGTAGGCCGGCGAAACGCTACGGGGATGGGCCGGTGCGGTGGTGCAGGAGCCGGGGGTGAGAAAGGGGTTAGGGTTTTTCAGAGTTCTTTGGGGGAAATGGCGTTGGTGGAAGGTTGACTACCCAGCTTCAGAGTAGTTGGGACCCCTAGTCTCCCGGGGGTAGGGGATTACGAACCATACCCATGCCCCAACATTAGTAGATAGTCCATTGTCAGGGGTAGAAAAGGAATTTCGTACGGCTACAAGTTGGGGCATGTGACCACTCGAAATATTTTGGTGGAGGTGAGGCGGGAGAATTTGCCGCTTTGGTATTTTGAATTTGGCTATAGAGTAGAATAATAATATCCCATCCTATCCTAGGAGTATCTATAGTCCAATAACTAGAAAAAATAGTTTACTGTAATGTCCTAGCCTTTCTAGGTACGGAATATTTCTGGAGCCATTTCTGCAAAAATAAGGTCTCTACCTTCGGCTCAATTACATACACACATGAAGGTACACAGTAAGATGAACTAGAGTAGTATGTTTCCCACTATGACCAGCCGAAGAGGATCTCTAGTGGCTAGTGTATCCGGTAGTCTAAGCCAAATATAGGCAATTTTTTTAAAATAATAGGAATTATTTAATCAATATAAAAAATAATACACAAAATTAGAAATTTTGAAAAATAGCATGACCTCGTTAGTTCAACTATCGACAAGTATTAGTCGGTAGTTCAACTACCTATTAGTACTATTCGGTAATTAAACAACCGATAGGTCATTGAACAATCGATTAGTACTTATAAGTAGTGCCACCATAAGCTGACCTATCTGTTGTTCAATTACTGACAAGTACTAATCGGTAGTTGAACTGCTGACTAGTACTTGTCGGTAGTTGAACTACCGAGGCCACGCTATTTTTCAAAATTTCTAATTTTGTGTATTATTCGTGATATTGATTAAATAATTTGTATTATTTAATTTTTTTAGCCAAATATAGACCATCATGGACCAAACAATGCATCTGGTAGCTTGTATATCCGGTGGTCTAAAATTTAGACATCCTCCAAACAGGCTACTCGTTGTCCATATTTGGACAACCGAGCCACCATGTCTAAAGAAAAGTTGGTCGCTCGCGAGCTCGCTCCCGCGCCAAATCAGAGCATTTGTTCTACTAATTTTCTATGTATATTAACTATTTGTGTGTAGATAGACATATAGATTATCAAATTTAGACTATCCACTAGAAAACTAAAGTGGTGTAAAAAGGAATCTTTTTACACCACTATCTATAAAGTGAAGATGTAGACTACCAAATTTAGACAAGCCACTAGAGATGCTCTAAGGGCTTCCATAGCGTGGTCGATGCCTAATAGATAGAAAAGTTGCCACCTCATAAGCGATGCCTAGAAATTCTTTTGAGGCACCGAGCTCACAATGTGATCACTTTGGCAAAAAAAATAGCTATCCCACAACATGATAAAAAAATTAACTAGACCAATCTGCATGGCTTATCTTTGGTGAAGGTCCTATCAACAACATGCATAGTACACATATATTGCTATTCTATTGGGTGAAGAGTTTGGGGCATCGGAGCACCTAGGTGCTCCGGTTCCCTGAAATTTTTTGGTGGCATCGATCGGGCAATGGAGGGCACCGGTGCCTGATTCTTGTAAAGTGATTTGGGGACCGATTTTTTCACACACTGCAAAGGCCTAAGAGACTACCAAATTTAGATAAGCAACTAGAGATCAAGGCAAAAAATACTAGCCTGTTATTTAATTTAGCGTGGCTTTTCTCTAGACGATATGGCAGTTATAACGTGCTAATAACGCACAATTTTACAGAACATCTTTTTGTAAAAGTTTAAAAATATAACAGGTATATCATGAATATAAACGATTTCAGCATGTAATGAATTGCCTAGAGTAATACTTCCACACGCATAATCGATTCCGGCACTATCCAAGTTGGAGGATAACCGGTAGGGCAAAATCTAGGTATACCGCCAGGTGCTACAGGAGGAGGCGGTGGCTTGACAAGATCACTTAAGTTTAACAATCAAATTTGCATTGTATGTTTGCTTACTCGACACATCCATCATATGTTATCTTACTCCACAGCCGCGTGTGTGGAGAATAAGATAATATAAGTATGACATATCATTTTTTATATAAAATTATAGTAGTAGGTGAAACTCAAAAAATATTTATAGTTTCGAGCTTCATTCATAAAGTATCCCGTGTGTTTGGTTCTTGTACTTTTTATATAATCTAGAAATCAACCTATAGCTGTAAATAATCCGCGTCCGTAAAACTGATCCGTAAATAAATTATATTCTATAGGAGTACGTGGGCGGGGCCAGGGAAAACTGCATGCCCTTTCGTCTCTAGAACCACTCATGCATGCATC
The DNA here is from genome assembly GCA_910589775.1 of Avena eriantha. Lineage (NCBI taxonomy): Eukaryota > Viridiplantae > Streptophyta > Magnoliopsida > Poales > Poaceae > Avena > Avena eriantha. The sequence goes on along the minus strand of OU342746.1, from coordinate 51,782,730 downwards.
TCCCGATCTTCCTAGCGGTTCCTTTCTTCTCTATCCCATTCCTTTTCTGTCACCTAGTCGGACCTCTGCAAAACAAAAGAAGGCGCCAATCACAGTCCATGGTGGCATTGTTGGACAAGATGTACTACTTCGTGGACCCTGGCAACACCACACTACAGGTGGCGTATACCAATAGAGCGTCGGTGGTGAATGATTACATCGAGAAAATCGAAAATCTCCTGGAGGAAACGGACGACAAGATTGTTGGCCTCGACGTCGAGTACACCAATGAGCAATCATCGATGCAGAAGGCTGCTGTCGTCCAGCTATGTGTGGGCATGGATTGCCTGGTCTACCACATCTGCCAGGCCGACCAGCCATGCTCAAAGCTAGCAGAGTTCCTCACCAACCCTAATATTTTCTTTGTAGGCATCGACATCGGCAACGACCGTATCAGGCTTAGGCATTCTCTAGTACCAGTGACGAACTTCGTGGGCATCCAGAAGAGGTGGAAGCCTGCCGGCTCCACGAATGAGAAGGATTCTTTGGCTGACTACGCGATGGCCCTCATAGACATCCGTTACAAAGTCATGAAGAAGAAGAAGGAGGATGTGGACCACAAGCAGTGGGGGAACACGCCCCTGACCGAAGAGCAGATCAAGTATGCAAGCCTCGACGCCTACGCGACCTACGAGGTATACAGGAGGATAGTGAACTTCGAGAGCGGTCAACAAACTCTCGAAATGTTCAACCAAAAAAAAGAACTAAGGAAGAAGGGCAAGGGCAAGGGCAAGCATACCAAAGAAGAAGATGAAGACTCAGAATGGTACACCATGTGACCTACGAGTATATATTTGTGTGTTGGTATATCCTTGCTTGGTACTACTCCTACTTGTACTATACTACTCGTAGAAGTTAATGCATGTATATACTGCAGGAATGCAAGGGTCGGAGGCAAGAATTAATGCAAGAATCACAGCCGTTTCTTTTATTTTGAATGAATTGTCTTGTCAATCAACAGCCATGGCAGATTATAATTTTATAGGCGGAGTACTGCTAAAAGACAGAGGGTGCATGGGCACCTGAAAAACTGCTAGTAGCACTGTAGCAACAGAACCGCAAGATGAACATTTGTCGATTGCCTAAATGTATGTTGAGTTAGTACAGTATAAACATATATATTACTACTACCTGCTATGTACTAGTACTACTACTAGCAAAAAACCACCGTCCCTACTGTGGAAAAAATATGATTTCTTCCAACCAAACTAGTACTATTCCAAAAATGGCTATATTTACTTGTCGCAAAAATGGATGTATCTAGACATGTTTTAATGCTAGATATGAGTACATCCAATCCAGTGACAATTAATATGAATAGGAGGGGAGTACTACTACTACTACCATACTCCACTATTGTACTACTAGTAGTAGTAGTACATACTAGTACTCCCGAATGTATGTTGACCAGTACTCCTACCTATGTTTGGGATTATTAGGCCAGAGAGCTTTTTAAAGTTGTTAGAAATTATAATAAGACCTATCCTCTTTATTGTCTTAATTCCCCTGACTCATTAATTTAGATATCCCTATTTTCTCTCAATCTCCCAATGCATGTTGTTTCATCTCTCATCATGTTCCCTTTTTTATCTAGCGTCTCATGCATGTAAAACTAGTCGCGCATGTATAAATTAATTAGAGTTCATCTACTTGGTAGTATTGCGAATTAGCCCTCTGGCTTTCCTAAACAGAGAACCTTAATACTATTCAGCTTACTACTCAGCAGAGTACATCTACTGATGCACCCAACCCATCGGAAGTTAAGACTTCATGAAAAATACTCAGGAGAGTACTACATCCACGAACTCATCTAGTACCTCTGTTTCAAGGAATAAGGCGCACGCGCGCTCCAACGTAAAGTTTGAACGAATAAATGGAGCAACTAAAATTTACTTATATGTGTAAAATTTGTTTCGTTGAATTCGTATTGAAACAACTTTCCAATGATGCTAAATTTGTACAGTACCAACATTATTTATATATATTTAGAGTAAATCTTGGTCAAACAAAAAAGAAAAATAAAGGGAGCCTTATTTCTTGGGACAACGATAGAGTACTAGTACTACAAAGTCCACCATTACTGGTATGCAAACGATCATTCTGTAATTAAACCAATTAACAATAGCTTACATCACCACTAAAACTCGACGCGAAAGAAGAAACACAACTCCTTTGAGGTAGCAGGACCGACCAGGTAATGAGGCGGCGCTGCCAGGTAAGACAGAGGTCCTCAAACACGACCTCGCCCGGCTTAGCGGAGCTCGGCGCGTCAAGCTCCACCATCATGCTGCTGGTTCTCCTCCAACCGTCCGTCCAGGAGAGCAGCAGCGGGTATTTCGCCCACATCCTTACCTTGTACACTGGCAAGTCCCCCATCGCGGCCCTAACACGGACCGTAGACACGAGGGGGACCGTGCTTACCGTGCCAATCGTCATCACGGACACAGTGCCGTCCTGCTTCCCAATGACGATGAGCCGGCGGGACGGCTCACCCGGCAGCGGCACCAGCTCCTAGAAAGCTTTGGTGGTGGCATACTGGATCTTGTGCACTTGGATCGAGTGGACCTCTTCGAGGTGGGCGACGAGCGCTGGTGGCGGGGCGGCAAAGTCGCAGCCGGTCTCCTTGCAAGTGCAGGGAGTGTACCGGCACATGATTTCGTGCTCGTGGAGTTCGTAGTAGGGCAGCAAATTACTGCAACCTTTGTGGACACACTCGACCCTAGTCGCTGATAAGACGGCGTCCATGGTGGGCTCGTGGGTGAATCCACTGCTAGGGTGCTCTCACTTATGGCAGGAGGTGATCTTGCGGATGCAACGGTGGCAGACTAGATGAAGATCCACACACTGTAGAAATGGAAGTTCGAAAAATAAAATAGTTGCACGGACGAACCGACAAAAGAAAAATCAATGGATTGTGAGGGAGAAATGGAGATACCTTGTAGACCCACTGGGGCTTGAGGGGCTGGGAGAAGGAGGAACAATTGAGAACGGTGGCTTCCATCTTCCGAGTGACCGTCCCAAGCATTGCGATTTGGGTGGGGGGAAATGAGAACTCTCTGATCTGGCCTCGAGTCGTGCCCTTCTTTTAGTATACCACATCTGATAATCAATGAAGCTCTACCTGGTTGTGCCTTTCCTATCTGTACTAGGGTCCTTTTTGTATATTTTGAGGCCTTATTATTTACAAATTCCTGGTATAGTTGGACAAGATTAGTGGCCTCTTTGTATTTGTGCACCACCCTTTTATTAGTAAGTTGGCATGTGAGACCCACATAATAATAAAGTATGACATATCATCACTATATAAAATTATGCTCTGTAATAGGTAGAGCTCAAAAAAATATGAAAGAGCCACATCTATAAAAAGTAACGGTGTATATTTGTTTTCACCCAGTACACTTTGAAGGTACTGTAGTAACATGTGAAAGTTTTACTAGCCTAAGTTATTTAGCACTATGAAGAGCAGCCTAATATGGAAGAGAAAGAAAACATCCAGCCAGAGCTCATTGTTGGGCAGAAGCACGAGGCAAACAGATGGAAAGTTGGCCTGGACCACCACGTGCCCCAACCTTCTCTGCACTGCTGTGCCTGCATGCTTGTACTCCATTGCGTAGAAGCTTACATGGGAAATTAGATGTGACTTCTATGATGCTTCCCACCTAAACAAGTGTCAGACATAGATGAAAGAGTGGACATAGCAGATCAACGGCTTAGATTACTCAATGTTGGGAAGGTTCTAGATCTAAAGGGAAAACCAAATTCAAAAACGGTTGTACTATATTAGTGGTATAGATATTATAGATATAGAAAATCTCAGACTGGAGGGAGTAGGAAAGAGCTCACTTTATCAATTTGTTTTCACCCATCAACTCAATCATCTACATAGGGCCCACAGACAGGGGAGGTCACGGTCGCCTTGGACGCACCAAAAAATTATGACTGGGCCATCGAGTGCGAGAAGCAGAGTCAGTGTTCCGTACAATCGCTTACCCTACTCATCGTCATCGATATTTGCCACACGCATCGGCATCATCAGCGACATTGATTATCCCCAAGCTTCGGTAATCTGCCACATTAATATCAGATAATCTCCTTCCTACTAGTAGTATTTATCCTCTCCCTTCCCCGCACCACCAATCCATCTCTAATGCCCTGCTTCCAGCAACCATATCCGTCCTCATCTGTCATCCATGGCCACCTTCCGGCTGCCGCCGGCTGTGCCGGAGCGCAAAGACCCCGACATCGCCGCACATGAGGACAATTCCGTGCGCATTTGGGCCTTCTCGCCACGGAGAACAAAGTGGAAGCTGGCATGCACCTTCCACGACGCTGGGTACGGTCGCTGCAAGTACCGTATGTATCGCCTCCATGACAATCCGGACGGGAAATTGAAGGTCAAGTTCGTCAACTTTAGGGACACCCGTATCCTCTACGGCCAGGCCTTCCACTGCGGCTGCGAGATGGTGGTGTTCACCAACACCAACATTTTCACGAACTAGTGGGACCGGTTCCCCAACAACGGCAACTTCATCCACAGCATCCTCCCGGAGCTGCCGATGGCTCCGGAGGTACCGCCACTATATCCACAGGTGCCGCTGATGGCTCAGGAGGTACCGCCGCCTTATATGAAGGTGTCACTGATGGCTCGGGAGGTGTCGCCGATGGCTCATGCGGTGCCGCCGCATTATCCAGAGGTGCCACTGATGGCTCAGGAGATGCTGCCGATGGCTCAGGAGGTGCCTCCGTGTTATCTAGAGGTGCCGATGAGTCATGAGCCAGTTGTGTCACTGGAGCTGGCAGTGGTGCCAATGTCACGAGATGCCATTGGCGGCGCAGACAAGTGCTAGGAGGTGCCGGACCTGCACTAGTTCTGCAGTGAGTCCTTTATATCTAAACTCATGTTGTTATGTTAGGGGATGTTTGGTTTAGAGGATGTCATTTAGGGATGAGGATATCCCCAACCAGCTGGTTAGGGGTAATCTTTTTTGTTTGGTAAAGTGGGATAAAAAGTGGTTAGGGATACCCAGTCAAAATCTATTGGCCCAACTGTTTTTTTTCATTTTCCTCTTTCACCTTGTCTTCTTCATTCGCCTCACCACTTCCCTAGCAGTGGCCACGACCGCCGGCAGTTCACCACCCTTTTGACTTGACCCCGTGTCAACATGCCTGCCTGCACCCCTTCTGCCTGGCCACTCTTCCCGGCGGCCTACGCCCGCATGCGTATTCGAACACCCGCTCTGCCCGACGGCCTACGCTATGGCCACCCTCTTGTCGAGCCCATAGGCAAGAAAAGATGGTTATTTTCTCTCGAGAGGAAGGGTGAACGAACAAGAAAACACTTCGGAGGAGCTATCCAAAAGTGGTTGAGCTCATCCAGCTCTTATTGTGGGATATGCTCAACCACCATTTTGAGCCAAAAGTGGTTATCCATATCCCCTCCACCCTCTAAACCAAACACTGGATAACCAAAAAAAGTGGATATCCCGTGTTATCCACTGGATAGCCACTAAACCAAACAACCCCTTAATGGTTGAATGAAGTTTCTTTTGGGACGTCCTTTCTTTTGGTACTATCGTCAAAAAAATGTTTCTTTTGTTACTACTCACTGTACTGTGTAGTACTAGTAGTACTACGAATGACGATCTATTGAATATCCTCCCCCTCGATGTTTGTGAAGGAAGTGAAAATTTTGAAACTCGGAAAGTTTGAATTTCTACTCTATTGTACTCCCTCAAATTACTTGACTCGAATTTGTCAAGATTTGGATGTATATAAACATCTTCTAGTGCTAGATGCATTCGAATCTGATAAATGCAAGTCAATTAATTTGGTCCGGAGGGAGTAGTAGTCGGGTTCGGTTCCTTCTCGAGAGAGCAGCTGATTGTTCCATACGATTCATAATACTTCCTCTTCACTTGTTTTACAAATATGACCAAAACGGTCACCATTCAAATTCTTGGATATGGGATCATAAAGTTTGATGTAGAGATATGGCCTTGACCTTGTGGTCGTTCGGCTTAAAATCCAAGAAAGTTTATACTCGTTGATAGCTAAGCTTAAATTCGTTTAAATTTCACCACTTACTTTTAGGTTAGCATTTTAAACGATCGGTGGAGCATATTTTACATCAAAGACCAAAAAAGGGAAATTTACATGGAGGTCCATACATTTAGCCAAAAGGACCGTAAAAGGAAAACTTTCTGGTTCGGCTCCTTCTCAAGATATTAGCTGATCTGAGCCAAATTCTTCATACTACTTCCTCTTCGATTATTTCCATAATATGGCCAAATCTGTTGCCATGCAAATTCTATCATATGGGGCCATCAGCATAAAGTATGATGTTGATATGGCGTTGACCTTGGTCTTTCGGATAGAAATCCAAGAATGTTCATACTCGTTGACAAGTAAGCTTAAATTCGTTTAAACTTCACCACTTACACTAATTGGTTAGAATTTTACATGGATGGTGGGACTACATATTACATCAAGGACCTAAAAAAGGGAAAATTGCATCGAGGTCCATACATTTAGCACAAAGGACCCTAAAACCAAACAAGGAATTTAAAATAGTTAGATATGGCTCCTCGAGAGAGCAGCTGATCGAAAAAATCTTCTTACTTGCTTTTCAGAAAATAAATTCATGTCACTTGGAAAAATGAAATTGATTATTTTTTGTTTTTAGTATCTTTAATTGTTTTCAAAAGATGGCCAAATTTGTCGGCATGCAAATTCTTGGATATGGGATCATAAGCATAAAGTACATTCTACATAAAGGACCTAAAAAAGGGAAAATTACATCGAGGTCCATACATTTAGCACAAAGGACCCTAAAATTGAGCAAACAAAACAATCGGGTTCGGCTCCTTCTCGAGAGAGCAGCTGGTCGATCCATACTCTTCATACTACTTCCTCTTCGATTGTTTTGAAAATATGGCCAAATCTGTGGCCATGCAAATTCTTGAATATGGGATCATCAACATAAAGTATGTTGTAGAGATATGGCCTTGACCTCGTGGTCGTTCGGCTTGAAATCCAAGATTTTTTCATACCCGTTGACAACTATGCATATATTCGTTGAAATTTCATCACTTACTTATAGGTTAGCATTTTACACGGTTGGTGGGAGTACATTCTACAACAAGGACCTAAAAAGGGGGAAATTACATCGAGGTTCACACATTTAGCACAAAGGACCCTAAAATTAAGCAAGGAAACAGTCGTGTCTGGCTCCTTCTCACGAGAGTAGATGATCAAGCCATACTCTTCAGACTACTTCATCTTCGATTGTTTTCAAAATATGGCCAAATTTGTTGACATGCCAATTCTTGGATATGGGATCATGAGCATAAAGTATGATGTAGATATGGCCTTGGTGGTTCGTCTTGAAATTAAAGAATGGTTCATACTCGTTGACAACTAAGCTTAAATTCGTTTAAATTTCACCACTAACTTTTAGGTTAGAACTTTACACGGTCGATCGGAGTACATTTTACATCAGGAACCTCAAAAAAGCATAAATTACATCAAGGTCCATACATTTAGCATAAAGGACCCTAAAAGGAAAAATTTCTGGTTCGACTCCTTCTCGAGAGATCAGCTGATCTGAGCCAAAGTCTTAATACTACTTTCTCTTCGATTGCTTCCAGAACATTGCCAAATCTGTTGCCATGCACATTCTCTAACATCGGATCATGAGCCTAAAGTATGATGTTGATATGGCCTTGAAGACCATGGTCGTTTAGCTTGAAATCCAAGAATGTTCAAACTCATTCACAAGTAAGCATAAAATAATCCTATAAATTTCACCACTTACACTTTTAGACCTAAAAGGGGGGTAAATTACATCGAGGTTCATACATTTAGCACAAAGGACCCTAAAATCAAGCAAGTAAAACAGTCGGGTCCGGATCCTTCTCACCAGAGTAGCTGATCGAGCCATACTCTTCATACTACTTCCTCTTCGTTTTTTTTCAAAATATGGCCAAATCTGTCGCCATGCAAATTCTTTGATATGGGATCATCAGCATAAAGAATGATGTAGAGATATGGCCTTGACCTTGTGGTCATTCAGCTTGAAATCTAAGAAAGTTCATACTCGTTGACAACAAAGCTTAAATTCATTAAAATTTCACCACTTACTTTTAGGTTAGCATTTTACACGGCCGATGGGAGCATATTTTACATCAAGGGCCTAAAAAGGGGAAAATTACATCGATGTCCATACAATTAGCACAAAGGACCCTAAAAGGAAAACCTTTTGTTGCATTGGTTCGGCTCCTTCTCCAGAGATTATTAGCTGATCTGAACCAAACTCTTCATACTACTTCCTCTTTGATTGTTTTCAAAATAATATGGACAAATCTGTTGCCATGCAAATTCTCTGATATGGGGTTATCAGCATAAAGTACGATGTTGATATGGCATTGACCTTGGTCGTTCGTCTTGAAATCCAAGATTTTTTATTACTCGTCGACAACTATGCTTAAATTTGTTTCAATTTCACCACTTACTTTTAAGTTAGAACTTTACACGGGCGATGGGAGTACATTTTACATCAAGTACCTAAAAAAGGGAAAATTACATTGAGGTCCATATATTTAGCACACATGACCCTAAAATTGAGAAAAGAAAATAGTCAGGTTCGTTCGGCTCCTTCTCGAGAGAGCAGCTGATCGAGCCATACGTTTAATACTACCTCCTCTTCGACTGTTTTACAAATATGGCCAAATTTTTCGCCATGCAAATTCTTGGATATAGGATCATCAACATAAAGTATGATGTAGAGATATGGCCTTGACCATGTGGTAGTTTGTCTTGAAATCCAAGAAAGTTCCTACTCCTTTACAGCTAAGCTTAAATTCGTTAAATTTCACAACTTACTTTTAGGTTAGCATTTTACACGGTCACGGTGGGAGCATATTTTAGATCAAAGACCTAAAAGGGAAATTTACATTGGGGTCCATACGTTTAGCCCAAAGGACCGTAAAAGGAAAAACTTTATGGTTCGGCTCCTTCTCGAGACATCAACTGATCTGAGCCAAACTCTTCATACTACTTCCTTTTTGATTGTTTTCTAAATATATGGCCCAATTTGTTGGCATGCAAATTCTCTCGTATGGGGCCATCAACATAAAGTATGATGTTGATATGGCCTTGAACTTGGTCGTTTGGCTTGAAATCCAAGAATGTTCATACCTGTTGAGAAGTAAGCTTAAATTTGTTTAAATTTCACCACTTGCACTTATTGGTTAGAATTTTACATGGATGGTGGGACTACATTTTAGATAAAGGACCTAAAAAAGGGAGAACTACAACGAGGTCCATATATTTAGCACAAAGGACCCTAAAACCAAATAAGGAATTGAAAATATAGTAAAAACATACTAACATTTCTAATGACGTTTCTAATGACAAATGCATATAATATGAAAATATAGTAGTCCATAAAGGCTATCCACAAGACAAATGCATGTGTGTTCTTTTCCACAAACCACATATGGATCCATCAGAGTCATTGCATGTGTGTTATTTCCACAAACCACACATGGATCAACCAATGGCATTGCATGTGTGTTCTTTCCACAAACCACACATGGATCAACCACTGTCATTACATGTGTGTTCTTTCCACAAATCATATATGGACCCACTAGAGTCATTGCTTGTGTGTTCTTATACTAAAACCAACACTAGAGTCATTGCATGTGTGTTCTTTCCACCAACCACACATGGATAAACCAGTGTCATTGCATGTGTGTTCTTTCCAAAAATCACATATAATCCCACTAGAGTCATTGCTTGTGTGTTCTTATACTAAAACCAACACTAGACTCATTGCATGTGTGTTCTTTTCACAAACAACATATGGATCCACTGGTGTTCACTCATGTGTGTTCTTTCCACAAACCACTTATGGATCCACCAGTGTTCATTGCATGTGTGTTCTTTTCCACAAACCACTTATGGATCAACTAGTGGTCATTGCATGTGTGTTCTTATACTAAAACCAGCACTAGACTCATTGCATGTGTGTTCTTTTCCACAAACCACTTATGGATCAACTAGTGTGCACTGGATGTGTGTTCTTATACTATAACCAGCATTAGAGTCATTGCATGTGTCTACTTTCCACAAACCACTTATGGATCCACCAGTGTTCATTGCATGTGTATTCTTTTCCACAAACCACATATGGATCCACCAGTGTTCACCGCTTGTGTGTTCTTTCCACAAACCACTTATGGATCCAGCAGTGTTCATTGCATGTGTGTTCTTTTCCACAAACCACTTATGGATCAACCAGTGGTCATTGCATGTGTGTTCTTTCAACAAACCACTTATGGATCCACCAGCAAAATAGTAGGGTTCGGTTCCTTCTCGAGAGAGGAGCTGATCGAGCCACACGCTTCATACTACTTACACTTCAATTGTTTTCAAAATATCGCCAACTTTGTCGATATGCAAATTCTTGAATATGGGATCATCAGCATAAAGTATGATGTAGATATCGCCTTGACCTTGGTCGTTCGTCTTGAAATACAAGAATGGTTTGTACCTGTTGTCAACTAAGCTTAAATTCGTTTAAATTTCACCACTTACATTTAGGTTAGAACTTTACATGGTCCATCGGAGTACATTTTACATCAGGGTCCGCAAAAAAGCAAAAAATACGTCGAGGTCCACACATTTAGCATAAAGGACCCTAAAAGGAAAATTTTCTGGTTTGGCTCCTTCTCGAGAGATCTGCTAATCTGAGCCAAACTCTTGATACTACTTCCTCTTCGATTGTTTTCAAAATATGGCCAAATTTGTTGCCATGCAAATTCTCTCATTTGGGATCATCAAAATAATGTATGATGGTTGAAATATATGGCCTTGACCTTGGTCGTTCGGCTTGAAATCCAATAATGGTCATACTCGTTGACCAGTAAGCTAAAAAATCATCGAAATTTCACCACCTACACTTGTAGCATCCCAATTGTCTAACAATTGTAATGCTACTTGGTCTAGTAATATAATGGCTACTTCCTATATATAATTGTAGCATCATAATTATATCATGCTCATGTCATCATGCCACCTTGCATTTGAGCATCATATAAAACCCTCTTTCTTTGGTTCTTCTCTCATATGCATTATTAATTGTATTTGCCTCTTGATATTGTATTTGGTTCTTTTTCTTTTGATATTTATTCTAGCTCATGTGGGTGGGATGGATCTAATTCTATAAATTCTTTTGCTTGGCCTTTATTCCACTTCTTGGGAATGCATAATAATAATGCCATATCATTATTATTGTTTTTCACAAAATAAAACATGACATTTAATATTTTGCATGGGCCATGCAAGAGTACCACCACCTTTAGCCCATTTGATTTCTCTTGGTTTTAGTGGTTCTTTTCTTTGTGGGATCACCTCCATCCATCTCCACCATCCCCATGTTCTTATCAACACAATTTCTTTTTCCTCCATGCATCATGCAAATGAGATCTTTTTCCATAAACCTCTTTCTCTCTCTTTGCTTGGGTCCACCTCCACCTCATCTCATGCTAAATCAAAGCCTCACCTTTCATCTTGGTTTGACCTTATAAATATGTTTTAAAACCTAAACACCTAATTAAACCCTAACCTAGCTTTCTCTCTATTTCCCTCTAACCCTAGTTCTACTTTAAACCCTAACCCCTACCCTCACCTCACCTCCTGTCTCTCTCTTTCTAGCTAACACCAACCCTAACAAAACCCTAACCGAGCCACCCTCTCTAGCTAAACCTAACTACCCCATTTACCCCCTCTCCTAACCCTAGCCCTAGCTCACCCAAGCCTCCCCTATCCTCTCTCTTGCTCTCTTCCTGCCGAGATAGCCCCACCCTAGACCTGCCCCGCCTTGTCCTCTTCCTGGCCCACCTGCCATGCCCTGCCCTGCCCAACTCGAGCCCCAGCTCGAGCACGTGCATGGGAGGAGGAAAGTGGCACCCGAGCCACCTTTATCTACCCCGTGCCCACATGCTACCTCGCCTCTCTCTCTCGGGTTATACCTTTCCCCACGCCTCCTCTACCTCGCCCAGATCCATCCCCAGGTCCCTGCCTCTCTTTTTCTTCTTTTTCTCCGACGCCATCGTCTCTCGTCGGCCGCTGCCAGTACCGTGGCGTCTCTTCGTTCCGGCCAGCACGCGCGTCGTGGAGGTGGTCGAGGAGACCATGCTTCGCCCTGGACGCGCCAACGAGGAGGAGGAGCACCAGGATCGCCAGGACCAGCGCCGCCCCGACGAAACCCTAGATCTCCACCCGCGAGCCTCGTCATCGATCTGCTGCGCCCCACCCTGATCCGAGCCCTCCATCGAGCCTGCGGTGAGCCCCTGTACCTCCCAGACAACCCCATCTTCGTCGTCGTCGTCTAGCCGTGCCGGACCTTACACCGAACGCCCTCGGTGCGCCGTCAGTCGCTGGTATCTGCACGTTTCCGCGCCGCATAGAGCCTCACCTAGCCGCGTAGCTACTCCCTGTCAACTACACCGCCCTACCGCGCTGGTACTGCTTCTCTGCGCGCGCGCCCCGCGTCGCGGGATCGAGTCTCCGCCTCGCCGCGCCGCGCACCACGCGCTGTTTTCCGTTAGACACCCGCGCGTCAGAGAAGATCCACAGTGCGCCTCCCCCTTTTGCACTTACCCCCTGTGTCTTTTACCGCTTAACCCGCGCCCCTCGCGACCCCACCTGCCAGCCGCTGCGTGCTTTTTACAGAAAGGCACTACAAATTTTGTAGCCTCAACCCGCGCTCCAGCACGCTCCCCACCTGTCAGCCGCTGCGTGGTTCGGCCTCTGACACATGGGCCCTAGTCCGCTGGCCCACCTATCAACCGCTGCAGCTAGGCTAACCCGCGGTGTAAAAGGTTTTCCGCGCGCTGCATCGCCAGTCAGACCGACCCCACCCGTCAACGTCTGGGGCTGGAGAAGGGCTGGGTAACAAAAGTAATTCCGTTTATCTGTTTTAAGAAAACAAATTCAAAATGTTGAAATTCAAATTCAAATCAGATTTTAAATAACTTTTAATTTATAAATCCAAACAATACATATAATATATGTTTTGGAATCAGAAAAATGTGAGGATTTCAAATATTCCATTCAAAGTGTTGTTTGAACATTTTAAATTTTCGAGATGATTAAAATTACAATAAAATTCCCTTTTCTTAATAAATTGATAACTTTAAATCTATAACTCCAAATTTGACAAATAATATGTCTAAATCGATGAGCGCGATGAGCCCGTTCTATCTATGCAGTCCTTGTTCTGAATTGAAGCATGCATCATGTCATTATTAAAAATCTGAACTGTTTATGGCAATAAAATTTGACTAAATAAATAATAAAATGCTTTATTCTTGCACCACACCTCACCCTTGCCATGCTACTTTAATGCCATGTAAATTGTGCATCATTCATGACGGCATGCTTGTTTTCTTGTCGCATTTTAATTCATATGCTTGTGCACTTTATTTATGTTGGTCCTTGTTTGTTTGGTTCTTCTTCGAATAGACGCCCAGCAGGAGAATTACCAGGAATCACAGGAGTACTACCCAGATCCATCTCTCGCTTCAACTGAGCTGCCAGGCAAGCACTACCACATGCTTGCATACATATAGTACCTATTGCCTCTATCTTATTCTTGCATCATCGAGTTGTGATTGCATTAAACTGAATCCCAAGTACTGCATAGCCTTTATTTTTAAACCCCACCGAAGCTTGTTCCTCCATCCCATGAGCCATTACTGCAGGAGTTGTTTGAGCCATGCGAGTCGTAGAACAGCATGTGTAGGGTATGTGAGTGTCTGATGAATAACGAGGTACCTAAACAACTTAACCTGAGTAGTAATGGGATAACTAATGAAAGAGGCACCGGTGAGCAATATCTGCTATTTGGTTTTCATGCTCACTTGTGTCCCGTAGGACCCCGAGTACTTGATTCTTGTTCCTTGTTTATTCGCACTATCCACATATGGGAGGCCTTATGGACCACCCTGAGCCAGAGCTTGATTCATTCTTATTTCTTGGGGCCACAATTAGTTTGGGGCTTTATTACTATCCTGTACTTATGCCATGTTACTGCTTTATTAAAGATTGTGCAAGGAGCACCTGTATTGTTTTGGATGGCACCACGTTTCCGTGGTATCGACAAGCCTAGTCATAGTTTCGGGTTCCCAGTCGTTTACAGCCGTCGTCACAAACCCTAGGTCCGTCTCGGAGCCGGCCAACTTCGTTGCGGGTAGCTTATTGGGGTGGCCCCCTGAAATATTTCTGAATCCTGTGATTGCTTTGTCGTGAATGCCTCGTTGGGTTTTGAGTTGGTTTTTCCGAGGTTGATCGAGTGTGTGTTGCTATTCGTGCACCCCTGCAGGGTAAATATTTCTGAAAGCCGTGTCCGCGGTTTTGGACGACTTGGAGCACATTTTCTCGATCATAGACAAGTATAACTAAAGTACCGCTTTTAATTTGACCAAGTACCTGATTAGTAAATAGTGCAATACTCATGGAATGGTTAATAAAACTGCCTACGGATGTGGGGTTGTTCGTCCGCTTCCTCGTTGGTAAGCGAGGAGGAGGATGAATCTGTTAATTATACTGTTATAACTGTTGTTCTTAATTCACGGACATCCGTCTATCATTGGTTAGGCGGATGGTTAGCGAGTATCTATAGAATTGTTAGCTATTATCTTTTGCTGCAATTGCGTCACCCCAGATTATGTCTCCTTTAGTGGCATAAAGACTTGCTGAGTACCCCTAGGCTCTCACACAATAAATTGTTTGATTCAGATGAACAGGTGTATTCGCAAGATGGATACTGGGTGGAGGAGACATCAAGAGTTTTCTCAAGTTCAATCCACGTCAATTTGAGGTGTCTGATCAGCCACTTGATGCGGATGATTGGCTGCGTGAAGTGTCAAGGTTTCTGATGACTGCGGATGTTCCCGAGCAAGAATGGGTCAAATGTGCCACTCACCTTTTGAAGGGAGATGCAGCTCTGTGGTGGGAAAATTACCTCAAGGCAGACCTCTCTGGTTTTCAGCCTACTTGGGAGCAATTCACTAGGGCTTTCAAAGAGCAATATCTGTCAGAAATTGTCATGGAAAGGATGAAGGAAGTGTTTCTCAACCTCAAGCAGGGCACTGATAATGTCAACACCTATATCAGAAACTTCATGAACCTTTCTCCTTATGGTGGCGATGAGATCTCTGATGACAAGAAGAAGCAAAAGAGGTTTAGGCAAGGCCTTAATGCTTCCATCAAATATGCAATCACTCATGCAAGGCCGGCGTCTTTTCTGGAACTCCAACACACAGCTCTGCAGGAAGAAGCAAGTAGGCAAGTGTTTGAGGAGTCAAAGAAACACAGCCGTGATACAACAAGTTCTTCTGCTATGTCAGCTCCTTCTAAGCGTCGTGTCTGGGTTCCTAACACCCCACCGTCGCTCCCTGCTCCACCAAGACCGTCAAGCTACGCAACAAGGCCACCAAACTCCTTCACTGCGGCTCCCAGGGGCTACAACCACAACTACCCTGGAGCGCCTGGCGGAGTCCCTGGCTACGTTGCTCCACGTCCACCTGGTGCTTGCTATACTTGTGGAAACACTGGGTATCAGCACTGGAATTGTCCTATGAACAACAAAGCTCTTCCACCACCATCTCCAAGACCTGCGGAAAGTGCTCCTATGATTCGTGCACCTCCACCTCGGGCTCTCAACATCAACACCAAGCCTGGGTCTACGGTTGCTCGTGCCAACTGTGTCAACGTCGCTCAAGCTAAGCATGCACCTGGAGTTGTCATGGGTATGCTTCCTGTTAACTCAGTTCCTGCACGAGTTTTATTTGATTCTGGTGCTTCACGTTCTTTCGTGTCATACAAGTTTGCGGAGAGTAATGGGTTACCTTCTGATGCTTTACCAACTCGCCTCATGGTGCAATCTCCTGGTTCAAACATGAGGGCTTCTAAAATCAGCTATGGCAATCAAGTTGAGATTGGTGGCTCTTTGTTTCCGGCTTCCTTAATTATTCTGGGAAATTATGATATTGATGTTATCTTGGGCATGGATTGGTTAATAGCAAATGCAGTTGTGATTGATTGTGCTGAACATTCGGTTTCTCTGAAAATTCCTGAAGGCCATATAGTCTATTCTCCAAGTCTGACTCCTGCAATTCAGCTTTACTCTTTGGCGGCTCTGAATGATGATGCTATGGAAGGTATTCAGAGTGTTCCTGTAGTCTGTGAGTTCCCAGATGTCTTTCCTGAAGAGTTGCCTGGTATGCCTCCGGATCGTGAGGTTGAGTTTGTCATTGAACTTGAACCTGGTACCGCTCCTATCTCCAAGCAGCCTTATAAAATGGGTCCTGCTGAGTTGGCTGAACTCAAACGTCAGTTGGATGAACAAGAGAAGTTGGGTTTCATTTAGCACAGTACTTCTTCTTGGGGTAGTCCAACCATCTTTGTGAAGAAGCGAGACAAGACTGATAGACTTTTTGTTGACTATCGGGCACTCAATGCTAAAACAATCAAGAATAAATATCCCCTTCCGCGGATTAATGATCTCTTCGATCAGCTAGCTAGAGCTGTGGTATTCTCTAAGCTTGATTTGAGAAGTGGTTATCATCAAATCAAGATTCGCAAGGAAGATGTTCCTAAAACAGCTTTCACCACCCGCTATGGCCTATATGAGTACACGGTCATGTCTTTCGGTCTCACCAATGCACCTGCCACCTTCTCGAGGCTTATGAACTTGGTTTTCATGGAGTATCTTGATAAGTTCGTTGTGGTCTATCTGGATGACATTCTAGTCTATTCTAAGTCAAAGGAAGAACATGAAGAACACCTTCGGTGTGTCCTAAACAAGCTTCGTGAGAACCGCCTGTATGCAAAGTTCTCCAAGTGTGAGTTTTGGCTGCCTCAAGTCACCTACCTTGGTCACGTCATCTCTGCCAAGGGCATTGCCGTCAACCCAAAAACTATTAAGACAATTATGGACGGCTTCCACCCATAAATGTCAAAGAAGTCCGGAGTTTCCTTGGTTTGTCCAGTTACTGTCGTCGCTTCGTTCAAAATTTCTCGAAGATTGCGAAGCCTCTTACCGATCTCCTCAAGAAAGGCAAGAAATACCTTTGGACTCCTGCATGTCAAGCAAGCTTTGAAACACTCAAAGAGAAGCTCACTTCCACCCTAGTCTTAGTTCCTCCAGATACATCTAAGCCTTTCCAGATATTCTGTGACGCCTCATTGCAAGGATTGGGTGCGGTCCTTATGCAAGAAAAGCAAGTTGTTGCTTATGCCTCTCGACAGTTGAAGACGCATGAGATCAATTATCCTACACATGACCTTGAACTCGCAGCAGTTGTCTTTGCTTTGAAAGTATGGAGGCATTACTTGCTTGGCAACTGTTGTGAGATCTTTTCTAATCACAAGAGTCTGAAGTATATCTTCACACAGCCTGATCTCAACCTTTGTCAGAGGAGGTGGATTGAAACAATCAATGATTTCAATTTGACCATCAACTACACTCCGGGCAAAGCCAATGTCATGGCCGATGCTCTGAGCCGAAAAGCTTATGTCAACAACCTCATGGTGGAAGAACAACAGCCTCTCTTGTGCGAGGAATTCCGCAAGCTCAACCTTGAAATTGTAGATCAAGGGTATCTCCTGAACCTTCTGGCAACACCTCTCTTGGAAGAAAAAGTTAGCTCCATTCAGCTTGGGGATCCTTACACTAAAAAGATCATCTCCAACATTCAGCTTCCGAAGTATGAGTCTTTCCACGTCGACGATCAAGGCACTCTTTTCTTTGAACACCGGATGTTTGTTCCGAACTAGCCTGGTTTAAGAGAGCAAATTCTCAAGGAGGCGCATGATTCTGTTCTTTCTATCCACCCTGGAAGCACTAAGATGTACATGGACTTGAAAACACAATATTGGTGGCCTGGTTTGAAATGATATTGTGCCAAGTATGTCTCGGAGTGTGATGTCTGTCGCAGAGTTAAAGCTGTCCATCAGAAACCTTCCGGTCTTCTACAGCCATTGAAGCCTCCGGAATGGAAATGGGAGAAAGTAGAGATGGACTTCATCACTAGTTTTCCAAGGTCGCAAAAGGGCAACAATGCAATCTTTGTTGTCATCGATAGGCTTTCTAAGGTAGCTCATTTCTTTCCAGTCAAGGAAACAATTTCTGAAATTCAGTTGGCTGAGCTCTATATCAACAGAATTGTCTCTCTGTATGGAGTTCCTCTTGAAATCAGTTCAGACCATGGAAGCATCTTCACTTCCAAGTTCTGGGGAAGTTTCCAAAATGCTTTGGGAACAAAATTAAACTTCAGCACAGCTTACCACCCTCAGTCGCAAGGACAAGTTGAACGGATCAATCAGATTCTAGAAGATATGCTCCGTGCTTGCGTCATATCTTTCGGCATGAAGTGGGAAGAATGTCTTCCTTATGCTGAATTCTCTTACAACAAAAGTTTCCAGAAAAGTCTAAAGATGGCACCATTTGCGGCTCTCTATGGTCGCAAATGCAGAACTCCGATTCGTTGGTCGGGCGCAGGTGAAAGAATATTGTTTGGCCCCGACACTGTAACTCAAGCGGAGGAGAAAGTTCACATCATTCTTGAAAATCTGAAGATTGCTCAAAGTTGCCAGAAGAGCAATTATGACAGAAAGCACACGGACATGGAGTATGTCCCTGGTGATCTCGTTTACCTTCGTGTCACTCCCATGAGAGGCACGCACCGCTTTGGTATCAAAGGAAAGCTGGCTCCTAGATACATCGGTCCGTTCAAAATTCGTGGAAGAAGAGGAGAAGTTGCTTATGCTCTTGAGCTCCTGGAACAACTCAAAGTCCATGATGTTTTCCATATCTCTCAACTCAAGAAGTGCTTCAAAGATCTCGGCAGGACCGTGGACCATGAACTCATCAATCTCCAAGAAGATCTGTCTTATCAAGAACACCCCATAAAAATTCTAGAAGTCGCAAAAAGAAGGACTCGCAACAAGTCCATCAAGTTCTGCAAGGTGCAGTGGTCGCACCATTCCGTTGATGAAGCCACTTGGGAACGTGAAGATGAGCTCCGTGCTAAGTATCCTACCCTCTTCGAGTCTTCTTCTTCTTCCTAGAATCTCGGGGCGAGATTCCTATTTAGTGGGGGAGAGTTGTAGCATCCCAATTGTCTAACAATTGTAATGCTACTTGGTCTAGTAATATAATGGCTACTTCCTATATATAATTGTTGCATCATAATTATATCATGCTCATGTCATCATGCCACCTTGCATTTGAGCATCATATAAAACCCTCTTTCTTTGGTTCTTCTCTCATATGCATTATTAATTGTATTTGCCTCTTGATATTGTATTTGGTTATTGATATATTGTTTAATGCCCAAGTTGAGTTAGGGGCATATCTTTTATTCAACTCCATCACCTTTCTTTTCACCACCTTATAATTCCACCATCCCATTATCCATGATCTTGTATTTCTTTTTCTTTTGATATTTATTCTAGCTCATGTGGGTGGGATGGATCTAATTCTATAAATTCTTTTGCTTGGCCTTTATTCCACTTCTTGGGAATGCATAATAATAATGCCATATCATTATTATTGTTTTTCACAAAATAAAACATGACATTTAATATTTTGCATGGGCCATGCAAGAGTACCACCACCTTTAGCCCATTTGATTTCTCTTGGTTTTAGTGGTTCTTTTCTTTGTGGGATCACCTCCATCCATCTCCACCATCCCCATGTTCTTATCAACACAATTTCTTTTTCCTACATGCATGATGCAAATGAGATCTTTTTCCATAAACCTCTTTCTCTCTCTTTGCTTGGGTCCACCTCCACCTCATCTCATGCTAAATCAAAGCCTCACCTTTCATCTTGGTTTGACCTTATAAATATGTTTTAAAACCTAAACACCTAATTAAACCCTAACCTAGCTTTCTCTCTATTTCCCTCTAACCCTAGTTCTACTTTAAACCCTAACCCCTACCCTCACCTCACCTCCTTCTCTCTCTCTTTCTAGCTAACACCAACCCTAACAAAACCCTAACCGAGCCACCCTCTCTAGCTAAACCTAACTACCCCATCTACCCCCTCTCCTAACCCTAGCCCTAGCTCACCCGAGCCTCCCCTATCCTCTCTCTTGCTCTCTTCCTACCGAGATAGACCCACCCTAGACCTGCCGCGCCTTGTCCTCTTCCTGGCCCACTTGCCATGCCCTGCCCTGCCCAACTCGAGCCCCAACTCGAGCACGTGCATGGGAGGAGGAAAGTGGCACCCGAGCCACCTTTATCTACCCCGTGCCCACACGCTACCTCGCCTCTCTCTCTCGGGTTATACCTTTCCCCACGCCTCCTCTACCTTGCCCAGATCCATCCCCAGGTCCCTGCCTCTCTTTTTCTTCTTTTTCTCCGACGCCATCATCTCTCGCCGGCCGCTGCTAGTACCGCGACGTCTCTCCGTTCCGGCCAGCACACCCGTCGTGGAGGTGGTCGAGGAGACCAAGGATGTTCCCCTGATTCGCCCTGGACGCGCCCACGAGGAGGAGGAGCACCAGGATCGACAGGACCAGCGCCGCCCCGACGAAACCCTAGATCTCCAGCCGCCAGCCTCGTCGTCGATCTGCTGCGCCCCACCCCGTTCCGAGCCCTCCATCGAGCCCGCGGTGAGCCCCTGTACCTCCTAGACAACCCCATCTTCGCCGTTGTCGTCTAGCCACGCCGGACCTTACACCGAACACCCTCGGTGTGCCGTCAGTCGCTGGTGTCTGCACGTTTCCGCGCCGCATAGAGCCTCACCTAGCCACGTAGCTACTCCCTGTCAACTACACCGCCCTACCGCGCTGGTACTGCTTCTCTGCGCACGCGCCCCCCGTCGTGGGATTGAGTCTCCACCTCGCCGCACCGCGCACCGCGCGCTGTTTTCCGTCAGACACCCGCGCGTCAGAGAAGATCCATAGTGCGCCTCCCCTTTTTGCACTTACCCCCCGGTGTCTTTTACCGCTCAACCCGCGCCCCTCGCGACCCCACCTGCCAACCGCTGCATGCTTTTTACAGAAAGGCACTCCAGATTTCGTAGCCTAAACCCGCGCTCCAGCACGCTCCCCACCTGTCAACCACTGCGTGGTTCGGCCTCTGACACATGGGCCCTAGTCCGCTGGCCCACCTGTCAACCGCAGCAGCTAGGCTAACCCGCGGTCTAAAAGGTTTTCCGCGCGCTGCGTCGCCAGCCAGACCGACCCCACCCATCAGCGTCTGGGGCTGGGGAAGGGCTGGGTAACAAAAGTAATTCCGTTTATCTGTTTTAATAAAATAAATTCAAAATGTTTAAATTCAAATTCAAATCAGATTTAAATAACTTTTAATTTATAGATCCAAACAATACATATAATATATGTTTTGGAATCAGAAAAATGTGAGGATTTCAAATATGCCATTCAAAGTGTTGTTGGAACATTTAAAATTTTCGAGATGATTAAAATTACAATAAAATGCCCTTTTCTTAATAAATTAATACCTTTAAATCTATAACTCCAAATTTGGCAAATAATATGTCTAAATCGATCAGCGCGACGAGCCCGTTCTATCTATGCAGTCCTTGTTCTGAATTGAAGCATGCATCATGTCATTATTAAAAATCTGAACTGTTTATGGCAATAAAATTTGACTAAATAAATAATAAAATGCTTTATTCTTGCACCACACCTCACCCTTGCCATGCTACTTTAATGCCATGTAAATTGTGCATCATTCATCATGGCATGCTTGTTTGCTTGTCGCATTTTAATTCATATGCTTGTGCACTTTATTTATGTTGGTCCTTGTTTGTTTGGTTCTTCTTCGAATAGACGCCCAGCAGGAGAATTACTAGGAATCACAGGAGTACTACCCAGATCCATCTCTCGCTTCAACTGAGCTGCCAGGCAAGCACTACCACATGCTTGCATACATATAGTACCTATTTCCTCTATCTTATTCTTGCATCATCGAGTTGCGATTGCATTAAACTGAATCCCAAGTACTGCATAGCCTTTATTTTTAAACCCCACCGAAGCTTGTTCCTCCATCCCATGAGCCATTACTGCAGGAGTTGTTTGAGCCATGCGAGTCGTAGAACAGCATGTGTAGGGTATGTGAGTGTCTGATGAATAACGAGGTACCTAAACAACTTAACCTGAGTAGTAATGGGATAACTAATGAAAGAGGCACCGGTGAGCAATATCTGCTATTTGGTTTTCATGCTCACTTGTGTCCCGTAGGACCCCGAGTACTTGATTCTTGTTCCTTGTTTATTCGCACTATCCACATATGGGAGGCCTTATGGACCCCCCTGAGCCAGAGCTTGATTCATTCTTATTTCTTGGGGCCACAATTAGTTTGGGGCTTTATTACTATCCTGTACTTATGCCATGTTACTGCTTTATTAAAGATTGTGCGAGGAGCACCTGTATTGTTTTGGACCGCGCCACGTTTCCGCGGTATCGACAAGCCCAGTCACAATTTCGGGTTCCCAGTCGTTTACAGCCGTCGTCGCAAACCCTGGGTCCGTCTCGGAGCCGGCCAACTTCGTTGCGGGTAGCTTATTGGGGTGGCCCCTAAAATATTTCTCAATCCTGTGATTGCTTTGTCGTGAATGCCTCGTTGGGTTTTGAGTTGGTTTTTCCGAGGTTGATCGAGTGTGTGTTGCTATTCATGCACCCCTGCAGGGTAAATCTTTCTGAAAGCCGTGTCCGCGGTTATGGATGACTTGGAGCACATTTTCTCGATCATAGACAAGTATAACTAAAGTACCGCTTTTAATTTGACCAAGTACCTGATTAGTAAATAGTGCAATACTAATGGAATGGTTAATAAAACTGCCTACGGATATGGGGTTGTTCGTCCGCTTCCTCGTTGGTAAGCGAGGAGGAGGATGGATCTGTTAATTATACTATTATAACTGTTGTTCTTAATTCACGGACATCCGTCTATCATTGGTTAGGTGGATGGTTAGCGAGTATTTATAGAATTGTTAGCTATTATCTTTTGCTGCAATTGCGTCACCCCAGGTTGTGTCTCCTTTAGTGGCATAAAGACTTGCTGAGTACCCCTAGGGTCTCACACGATAAATTGTTTGATTCAGATGAACAGGTGTATTCGCAAGATGGATACTGGGTGGAGGAGATAGATGATGTTGGCAACGACCATTCGGTGTAGAGATTCCGGGAACGGGGGTCCGTGAGATCTGTGGGCGGGATGTGTTTGTTTATGTGGCATCTTATGCCGATTTGCTTCTTATCCGTACCCGGATCTTGTTTCCGCTTCCGCCTAATACTTTGATGTTTGTTTTATGAGGAGCTATCCTAAATTATTATCTCTATCTAGGATATTTGAATCTTGCCGTATGGCGTTGTAATATTTCTATTTATTTTAGATGGAATGGCTCCGAGGACTGTTGTATGTGGCTTGCATACATACTCATTTGTGTATGTAGTTGATCCCTTCGCCTGCCGATTACGCCGCTCGTTCTTGTCCCGATGTTCTGAAAGTGGTTAGGACGGCCGAAAGGTCTACCGTGAGTGGCCCTGGGCCCCACCATACTATTTTAACCACTTTCGTTCATCCAGGCATGTAACTAAGAGCGTAATTCACCGAGGTAGTTACAATTGGTATCAGAGCCATCCCGCCCTTCAGGGTCTCAGCCAAAATGGTCGTTGTCAGTCTAGCAAATATTTTTGGTAGTTATGTATACTAGGGAAAAAACAAACATGAGAGTAGGACTGCTTCCATTTTTGTTCTTACCCACCGACCCACCCTTTTCTGGTAAGGAAGTGTAACGTTTTCAATCCTCTTCTAAAAATTCAAACTAGGAGTCACGCGTTCTGGGTTCCGTAGTACCATAGGTTGTGTTCGTGTGTGTGTGTGTGTGAATTCCTTATCTATCTGTTGCATCCAAATGTTATCACTGTCTGCCTTTTGGTTATCAACTATTGGTACATTCCATACCGACAGGCATTCGTAAACCGACGCGATCTATTCTGATTTGTTGTATATGGTTGCGAAATATCTTACTCTTTGTTATCCGACGTTATCTTGTTGGGGTGTTCTTTTTCGTAGTCACCAATCTTTAGGTTCATCTTAAGAAGAAGGTATTGGGATATGTGTTTTACTTATTCATGTGCGGAGTAATGATTTGAGTGCGGGATGGAGTCGCGACCATACCACTACTTTTATCATTTGCTCTTGTATATTGAATTAGTAGAGTTACTAATCTGGATTCGTGAAGTGGTTTTGCGCATATAATGGTATTTTAATGCCGAAATTTGCGGAAATTTTTTGTTTGTTACTTTGTGTACCACACTCCTTGTTCAGTCGTGTGCGTTATGCTTAATATCTTCTAGTTGCCTTTAACTTTGTTGATATTTTAATATCATCTCAGTGAATTGTATCCTTTAATCTTGGTTAATTCCATTTTGGTACTATTTTGGATTATTATCATTCTCCATTATAGTACTGACTTGTGTTTTATATCAATCACAGGATGGCACCACCACGCTGTTCTGAGGAGGACATACCACCTGAACTTGGGGCTGCTTTGGCAAGTATTGCAAATGCTTTGGGCACTATGCACCAGAACCAGCAGCGCTTCCAGGAAAGTGTCAGGAGGAATGAGTTTGTTCCGCTACCTCCACCTCCCAAGCGAGGAGACATCAAGAGTTTTCTCAAGTTCAATCCACGTCAATTTGAGGTGTCTGATCAGCCACTTGATGCGGATGATTGGCTGCGTGAAGTGTCAAGGTTGCTGATGACTGCGGATGTTCCCGAGCAAGAATGGGTCAAATGTGCCACTCACCTTTTGAAGGGAGATGCAGCTCTGTGGTGGGAAAATTACCTCAAGGCAGACCTCTCTGGTTTTCAGCCTACTTGGGAGCAATTCACTAGGGCTTTCAAAGAGCAATATCTGTCAGAAATTGTCATGGAAAGGATGAAGGAAGTGTTTCTCAACCTCAAGCAGGGCACTGATAATGTCAACACCTATATCAGAAACTTCATGAACCTTTCTCCTTATGGTGGCGATGAGATCTCTGATGACAAGAAGAAGCAAAAGAGGTTTAGGCAAGGCCTTAATGCTTCCATCAAATATGAAATCACTCATGCAAGGCCGGCGTCTTTTCTGGAACTCCAACACACAGCTCTGTAGGAAGAAGCAAGTAGGCAAGTGTTTGAGGAGTCAAAGAAACACAGCCGTGATACAGCAAGTTCTTCTGCTATGTCAGCTCCTTCTAAGCGTCGTGTCTTGGTTCCTAACACCCCACCATTGCTCCCTGCTCCACCAAGACCGTCAAGCTACGCAAGAAGGCCACCAAACTCCTTCACTGCGGCTCCCAGGGGCTACAACCACAACTACCCTGGAGCGCCTGGCGGAGTCCCTAGCTACGTTGCTCCACGTGCACCTGGTGCTTGCTATACTTGTGGAAACACTGGGCATCAGCACTGGAATTGTCCTATGAACAACAAAGCTCTTCCACCACCACCTCCAAGACCTGCGGAAAGTGCTCCTATGATTCGTGCACCTCCACCTCGGGCTCTCAACATCAACACCAAGCCTGGGTCTACGGTTGCTCGTGCCAACTGTGTCAACATCGGTCAAGCTGAGCATGCACCCTGAGTTATCATGGGTATGCTTCCTGTTAACTCAGTTCCTGCATGAGTTTTATTTGATTCTGGTGCTTCACATTCTTTCGTGTCATACAAGTTTGCGGAGAGTAATGGGTTACCTTCTGATGCTTTACCAACTCGCCTCATGGTGCAATCTCCTGGTTCAAACATGAGGGCTTCTAAAATCAGCTATGGCAATCAAGTTGAGATTGGTGGCTCTTCGTTTCCGGCTTCCTTAATTATTCTGGGAAATTCTTATATTGATGTTATCTTGGGCATGGATTGGTTAACAGCAAATGCAGCTGTGATTGATTGTGCTGAACGTTCGGTTTCTCTGAAAATTCCTGAAGGCCATATAGTCTATTCTCCAAGTCTGACTCCTGCAATTCAGCTTTACTCTTTGGCGGCTCTGAATGATGATGCTATGGAAGGTATTCAGAGTGTTCCTGTAGTCTGTGGGTTCCCAGATGTCTTTCCTAAAGAGTTGCCTGGTATGCCTCCGGATCGTGAGGTTGAGTTTGTCATTGAACTTGAACCTGGTACCGCTCCTATCCACCAGTGTTCATTGCATGTGTATTCGTTTCCACAAACCACATATGGATCCACCAGTGTTCACTGCTTGTGTGTTCTTTCCACAAACCACTTATGGATCCACCAGTGTTCATTGCATGTGTGTTCTTTTCCACAAACCACTTATGGATCAACCAGTGGTCATTGCATGTGCTCTCTTTACACAAACTACATGTGGACCCACTAGAGTCATTGATGTGTGTTCTTATACTAAAACTAGCACTAGAGTCACCGCATGTGTGTTCTTTCCACAAACCACACATGGA
The DNA here is from genome assembly GCA_910589775.1 of Avena eriantha. Taxonomy (NCBI): domain Eukaryota; kingdom Viridiplantae; phylum Streptophyta; class Magnoliopsida; order Poales; family Poaceae; genus Avena; species Avena eriantha. The sequence goes on along the minus strand of OU342746.1, from coordinate 51,756,193 downwards.
TCAACCAGTAGCATTGCATGTGTGTTCTTTTCACAAACCACACATGGATCAACCAGTGTTCACTGCATGTGTGTTCTTCCCACAATCCACATATCGATCAACTAGTGGTCATTGCATGTGTGTTCTTTTCCACAAACCACTTATGGATCAACCAGTGGTCATTGCATGTGTGTTCTTTCCACAAACCACTTATGGATCCACCAGTGTTCATTGCATGTGTGTTCTTTTGCAAATACCACATATGGATCAACCAGTGGTCATTGCATATGTTTTCTTTTCACAAACCACATGTGGACCCACAAGAGTCATTGCATGTGTGTTCCTATACTAAAACCAGCACTAGACCCATTGCATGTGTGTTCTTTTCCACAAACCACTTATGGATCAACCAGTGGTCATTGCATGTGTGTTCTTTCCAGAAACCACTTATGGATCCACCAGTGTTCATTGCATGTGTGTTCTTTTCCAAAAACCACATATGGATCAACCAGTGGTCATTGCACGTGTGTTCTTTTCACAAACCACATCTGGACCCACTAGAGTTATTTCATGTGTGTTCTTATACTAAAACCAGCACTAGACTCATTGCACTTGTGTTCTTTTCACAAACCACACATGGATCCACCACTGTCATTGCATGTGTGTTCTTTCCACAAACCACACATGGATCAACCAGTGGTCATTCCATGTGTGTTATTTTCCACAAACCACATATGGATCCATTAGAGTCATTGCATTGTGTTCTTTTCCACAAACCACATATGGATCCATTAGAGTCATTGCATGTGTGTTATTTGCCACAAACAACATATGGATCCATTAGAGTATGTTCATGTGTGTTCTTTTCCACAAACCACATATGGATCCATTAGAGTCACTGCATGTGTGTTCTTTCCACAAAGCACATATGGATCAACCAGTGTCATTGCATGTGTGCTCCTGACATGAACCACATATGGACCCACTAGAATCATTGCATGTGTATTCTATCCACAAACCACAAATTGATCAACTAGTGGTCATTGCACGTGTGTTCTTACCACAAACCACATATGGATCAACAAGTGTCATTGCATGTGTGTTCTTTCCAAAAACAACACATGGATCAACTAGTGTCATTGGATGTGTGTTATTTCCACAAACCACACATTGATCAACCAGTGGTCATTGCATGTGTGTTCTTTTCCACAAACCACATATGGATCCATTAGAGTCATTGCATGTGTGTTCTTTTCCACAAACCACACATGGATCCACCAGTGTTCATTGCATGTGTGTTCTTTTCCACAAACCACTTATGGATCAACCAGTGGTCATTGCATGTGTGTTCTTTTCACAAACTACATGTGGACCCACTAGAGTCATTGTATGTGTGTTCTTATTCTAATACTAGCACTAGAGTCATTGCACGTGTGTTTTTTCCACAAATCACACATGGATCACCCAGTGGCATTGCATGTGTGTTCTTTTCACAAACCACACATGGATCAACCAGTGTTTACTTCATGTGTGATCTTTCCAAAAACCACATATGGATCAACCAGTGGTCATTGCATGTGTGTTCTTTTCCACAAACCACTTATGGATCAACCAGTGGTCATTGCTTGTGTGTTCTTTCAACAAACCACTTATGGATCCACCAGTGTTCATTGCATGTGTGTTCTTTTCTAAAAACCACATATGGATCAACTAGTGGACATTGCATGTGTGTTCTTTTCGCAAAACCACATATGGATCAACAAGTGGTCATTGCATGTGTGTTCTTTTCACAAACCACATGTGGACCCACTAGAGTCATTGCATGTGTGTTTTTATACTAAAACCAGCACTAGACACATTGCATGTGTGTTCTTTTCAACAAACCACGTGTGGATCAACCAGTGTTCACTGCATGTGTGTTCTTATACTAAAACGAGCATTAGAGTCATTGCATGTGTGTTCTTTCCACAAACCACTTATGGGTCCACCATTGTTCATTGCATGTGTGTTCTTTTCCACAAACCACATATGGATCAACCAGTGGTCATTGCATGTGTGTTCTTTTCACAAACTACATGTGGACCCACTAGAGTCATTGTATGTGTGTTCTTACACTAAAACTAGCACTAGACTCATTGCATGTGTGTTCTTTTCACAAACCACACGTGGATCCACCACTGTCATTGCATGTGTGTTCTTTCCACAAACCACACATGGATCAACCAGTAGTCATTGCATGTGTGTTATTTTCCACAAACCACATATGGATCCATTAGAGTCATTGCATGTGTGTTCTTTTCCATAAACCGCATATGGATCCATTAGAGTCATAGCATGTGTGTTCTTTCCACAAACCACACATGGATCAACCAGTGTCATTACATGTGTGTTCCTGACATGAACTACATATGGACCCACTAGAGTTATTGCATGTGTGTTCTATCCAAAAACCACACATGGATCAACTAGTGGTCATTGCACGTGTGTTCTTTCCACAAACCACATATGGATCGACCAGTGTCATTGCATGTGTGTTCTTTTCCACAAACCACTTATGGATCAACCAGTGTTCATTGCATGTGTGTTCTTTCCACAAACCACTTATGGATCCACCAGTGCTCATTGCATGTGTGTTCTTTTCCAAAAACCACATATGGATCAACTAGTGGTCATTGCATCTGTGTTCTTATACTAAAACCAGCACTAGACTCATTGCTTGTGTGTTCTTTTTGCACAAACCACTTATGGATCAACCAGTGTGCACTGCATGTGTGTTCTTATAGTAAAACCAGCATTAGAGTCATTGCATGTGTGTTCTTTCCACAAACCACTTATGGATCCACTAGTGTTCATTGCATGTGTATTCGTTTCCACAAACCACATATGGATCCACCAGTGTTCACTGCTTGTGTGTTCTTTCCACAAACCACTTATGGATCCACCAGTGTTCATTGCATGTGTGTTCTTTTCCACAAACCACTTATGGATCAACCAGTGGTCATTGCATGTGATCTCTTTTCACAAACTACATGTGGACCCACTAGAGTCATTGTATGTGTGTTCTTATACGAAAAATAGCACTAGAGTCGTTGCATGTGTGTTTTTTCCACAAATAACACATGGATCAACTACTGGCATTGCATGTGTGTTCTTTTCACAAACCACACATGGATCACCTAGTGTTAAGTACATGTGTGTTCTTTCCACAAACCTCATATGGATCAACCAGTGGTCATTGCATGTGTGTTCTTTTCCACAAACAACTTATGGATCAACCAGTGGTCATTGCATGTGTGTTCTTTCCACAAACCACTTATGGATCCACCAGTGGTCATTGCATGTGTGTTCTTTCCACAAACCACTTATGGATCCACCAGTGTTCATTGCATGTGTGTTCTTTTCCAAAAACCACATATGGATCAACCAGTGGTCATTGCATGTGTTTTCTTTTCACAAACCACATGTGGACCCACTAGAGTCATTGCATGTGTGTTCCTATACTAAAACCAGCACTAAACCCATTGCATGTGTGTTCTTTTCCACAAACCACTTATGCATCAACCAGTGGTCATTGCATGTGTGTTTTTCCAGAAACCACTTTTGGATCCACCAGTGTTCATTGCTTGTGTGTTCTTTTCCAAAAACCACATATGGATCAACCAGTGGTCATTGCATGTTATGTCTTTTCATAAACCACATGTGGACCCACTAGAGTCATTGCATGTGTGTTCTTATACTAAAACCAGCACTAGACTCATTCCATGTGTGTTCTTTTCACAAACCACACATGGATCCACCACTGTCATTGCATGTGTGTTCTTTCCACAAACCACACATGGATCAACCAGTGGTCATTGCAGGTATGTTATTTTCCACAAACCACATATGGATCCATTAGAGTCATTGCATTGTGTTCTTTTCCACAAACCACATTTGGATCCATTAGAGTCATTGCATGTGTGCTATTTTCCACAAACCACATATGGATCCATTAGAGTCATTGCATGTGTGTTATTTTCCACAAACCACATATGGATCCATTAGAGTCACTACATGTGTGTTCTTTCCACAAACCACATATGGATCAACCAGTGTCATTGCATGTGTGTTCCTAACATGAACCACATATGGACCCACTAGAGTCATTGCATGTGTGTTCTATCCACAAGCCACACATGGATGAACCAGTGGTCATTGCACGAGTGTTCTTTCCACAAACCACATATGGATCAACCAGTGTCATTGCATGTCTGTTCTTTCCACAAACCACACATGGATCAACGAGTGCCTTTGCATGTGTGTTATTTCCACAAACAACACATTGATCAACCAGTGGTCATTGCATGTGTGTTCTTTTCCACAAACCACATATGGATCCATTAGAGTCATCGCATGTGTGTTCTTTTCCACAAACCACACATGGATCCACCAGTGTTCATTGCATGTGTGTTCTTTTCCACAAACCACTTATGGATCAATCAGTGGTCATTGCATGTGTGTTCTTTTCACAAACTACATGTGGACCAACTAGAGTCATTGTATGTGTGTTCTTATACTAAAACTAGCACTAGAGTCATTGCATGTGTGTTTTTTCCACAAACCACACATGGATCAACCACTGGCATTGCATGTGTGTTCTTTTCACAAATCACACATGGGTCAACCAGTGTTCACTGCATGTGTGTTCTTTCCACAAACCACGTATGGATCAACCAGTGGTCATTGCATGTGTGTTCTTTTCCACAAACCACTTATGGATCAACCAGTGGGCATTGCATGTGTGTTCTTTCAACAAACCACTTATGGATCCACCAGTGTTCATTGCATGTGTGTTCTTTTCCAAAAACCACATATGGATCAACCTGTGGACATTGCATGTGTGTTCTTTTCACAAACCACATGTGGACCCACTAGAGTCATTGCATGTGTGTTCTTATACTAAAGCCAGCACTAGACACATTGCATGTGTGTTCTTTTCACAAACCACCCATGGATCAACCAGCGTTCACTGCATGTGTGTTCTTTCCACAAACCACATATTGATCAACTAGTGGTCATTGCATCTGTGTTCTTTTCCACAAACCACTTATGGATCAACCAGTGGTCATTGCATGTGTGTTCTTTCCACAAACCACTTATGGATCCACCAGTGTTCATTGGATGTGTTTTTTTTCCAAAAACCACATATGGATCAACAAGTGGTCATTGCATGTGTTTTCTTTTCACAAACCACATGTGGACCCACTAGAGTCATTGCATGTGTGTTCCTATACTAAAACCAGCACTAGACCCATTGCATGTGTGTTCTTTTCCACACACCACTTATGGATCAACCAGTGGTCATGGCATGTGTGTTCTTTCCAGAAACCACTTATGGACCCACCAGTGTTCATTGCATGTGTGTTCTTTTCTAAAAACCACATATGGATCAACTACTGGTCATTGCATGTGTGTTCTTTTCACAAACCACATGTGGACCCACTATAGTCATGGCATGTGTGTTCTTATACTAAAAGCAGCACTAGACTCATTGCATGCGTGTTCTTTTCACAAACCACACATGGATCCACCACTGTCATTGCATGTGTGTTCTTTCCACAAACCACACATGGATCAACAAGTGGTCATTAGATGTGTGTTATTTTCCACAAACCACATATGGATCCATTAGATTCATTGCGTTGTGTTCTTTTCCACAAACCACATATGGATCCATTAGATTCATTGCATATGTGTTATTTTCCACAAACCACATATGGATCCATTAGAGTCATTGCATGTGCGTTCTTTTCCACAAACCACATATGGATCCATTAGAGTCACTACATGTGTGTTCTTTCCACAAACCACATATGGATCAACCAGTGTCATTGCATGTGTGTTCCTGACATGAGCCATATATGGACCCACTAGAGTCATTGCATGTGTGTTCTTTCCACAAACCACACATGGATCAACTAGTGTCATTGCATGTGTGTTATTTCCACAAACCACACATGGATCAACAAGTGGTTATTACATCTGTGTTCTTTTCCACAAACCACATATGGAATCATTAGAGTCATTGCATGTGTGTTATTTCAACAAACCACACATGGATCAACTAGTGGTCATTGCATGTGTGTTCTTTTCCACAAACCACATATGGATCCATTAGAGTCATTGCATGTGTGTTCTTTTCCACAAACCACACATGGATCCACCAGTGTTCATTGCATGTGTGTTCTTTTCCACAAACCACTTATGGATCAACCAGTGGCCATTGCATGTGTGTTCTTTTCACAAACTACATGTGGACCCACTAGAGTCATTGTATGTGTGTTCTTATACGAAAACTAGCACTAGAGTCATTGCATGTGTGTTTTTTCCACAAATAACACATGGATCAACTAGTGGCATTGCATGTGTGTTCTTTTCACAAACCACACATGGATCAACTAGTGTTAACTACATGTGTGTTCTTTCCACAAACCACATATGGATCAACCAGTGGTCATTGCATGTGTGTTCTTTTCCACAAACCACTTATGGATCAACCAGTGGTCATTGCATGTGTGTTCTTTCCACAAACCACTTATGGATCCACCAGTGTTCATTGCATGTGTGTTCTTTTCCAAAAACCACATATGGATCAACTAGTGGTCATTGCATGTGTGTTCTTTTCACAAACCACAAGTGGACCCACTAGAGTCATTACATGTGTGTGCTTATACGAAAACCAGCACTAGACACATTGCATGTGTGTTCTTTTCAACAAACCACTTATGGATCAACCAGTGTTCACTGCATGTGTGTTCTTATACTAAAACGAGCATTAGAGTCATTCCATGTGTGTTCTTTCCACAAACCACTTATGGACCCACCAGTGTTCATTGCATGTGTGTTCTTTTCCAAAAACCACATATGGATCAACCAGTGGTCATTGCATGTGTGTTCTTTTCGCAAACCACATGTGGACCCACTAGAGTCATGGCATGTGTGTTCTTATACTAAAACCAGCACTAGACTCATTGCATGTGTGTTCTTTTCACAAACCACACATGGATCCACCACTGTCATTGCATGTTTGTTCTTTCCACAAACCACACATGGATCAACCGGTGGTCATTGGATGTGTGTTATTTTCCACAAACCACATATGGATCCATTAGAGTCATTGCATTGTGTTCTTTTCCACAAACCACATTTGGATCCATTAGAGTCATTGCATGTGTGTTATTTTCCACAAACCACATATGGATCCATTAGAGTCATTGCATGTGTGTTATTTTCCACAAACCACATATGGATCCATTAGAGTCACTGCATGTGTGTTCTTTCCACAAACCACATATGGATCCACCAGTGTCATTGCATGTGTGTTCCTGACATGAACCACATACGGACCCACTAGAGTCATTGCATGTGTGTTCTATCCACAAACCACACATGGATCAACCAGTGGTCATTGCACGAGTGTTCTTTCCACAAACCACATATGGATCAACCAGTGTCATTGCATGTCTGTTCTTTCCACAAACCACACATGGATCAACTAGTGCCTTTGCATGTGTGTTATTTTCCACAAACCACATATGGATCCATTAGAGTCATTGCGTTGTGTTCTTTTCCACAAACCACATATGGATCCATTAGATTCATTGCATGTGTGTTATTTCCACAAACCGCACATGGATCCACCACTGTCATTGCATGTGTGTTCTTTCCACAAACAACACATTGATCAACAAGTGGTCATTGCATGTGTGTTCTTTTCCACAAACCACATATGGATCCATTAGAGTAATCGCATGTGTGTTCTTTTCCACAAACCACACATGGATCCACCAGTGTTCATTGCATGTGCGTTCTTTTCCACAAACCACTTATGGATCAACCAGTGGTCATTGCATGTGTGTTCTTTTCATAAACTACATGTGGACCCACTAGAGTCATTGTATGTGTGTTCTTATACTAAAACTAGCACTAGAGTCATTGCATGTGTGTTTTTTCCACAAACCACACATGGATCAACCAGTGGCATTGCATGTGTGTTCTTTTCACAAATCACACATGTGTCAACCAATGTTCACTGCATGTGTGTTCTTTGCACAAACCACATATGGATCAACCAGTGGTCATTGCATGTGTGTTCTTTTCCACAAACCACTTATGGATCAACCAGTGGGCATTGCATGTGTGTTCTTTCAACAAACCACTTATGGATCCACCAGTGTCTCATTGCATGTGTGTTCTTTT